>JAYEVD010000427.1:0-167445 GCA_036346405.1 Phyllostachys edulis | reverse complement strand
GGTTGAGCGACTAGATCCAAATCGTCCAACGGTTGAGCGACAGAGGATTATTTCTGTAAAATAAAAAAGGCATGTATATTACTGTATTTCAGAATAAAATAATGATTATTTTAAAAAATCTCGTACCTATCCTATTTAAGTTAATTTCCAAGCTTAAATACACCTATGTACTAGCATTTTGCTGTCCTCAAGTGATTACGTGGTGTCTTTACCCCAAAAACGGTTGATGTTGTGTTTTCTTCTTAAAAAATAGTTTATATATGGACCCTGCGGCAATTTTCTCTAGTGATATCGGATTCGGACCTGCAGTTTAGGAGCTTAGCTTCAGTGGCAGAACACATAAAAAAGTTATTGGGCCCACGGCTTTTTGCAAAATGCCTATCTGTATTGGAATTTATGCAAAAGCTCAAATTTCATTCGTACCCCTACTACCGACAAGGAGGAAAAGTGTTGGACCGCTCCACCATCTCGGTATTCGGCTTTTTATCATTCTTGTCGTGGGAGGCGACCCACTGACCTCGTGTCCGGACAAAAAACAAGGAGAGGCCCCTGAGAGCCAAGGCCGAAGGCGTGGCTTGCGACCCCTGAAGGGCACAGGCATACCTTTGTGGGAGCCCAAGGGGCACCCGAAGGCTACCAGGAGGCCTATGGGGGCTAAGGCTAAAGACGCGGCCAGCAGCTCTCGAAGGGCACATGCATACCTTTAGGGAGCTTTGAGGGGCACCGGAAGGCCACCATAAGGTCCAACGGGGTCAAGGTCGAAGGCACGGCTAGCGGCCCCAAAGAACCTGAGCATACTCTCACGGGGGAGGCGAAGGGTACAATAAGTCCCCAGGATCCCTGCCTGGAGCCACCTAACCAAACACCGAAGGGTGTCTAGGGCCCCTCGGTCCAAGGGCACCTCGCCTGCGGTCTTGAAGGGAGATCTGCGGCGACCCATGCGTGTGACCGAGATAGACCAAGACCAGGGGGTCCACCGTGAACTGAAAGCTATGCGAGGAGGATGGAAAAACTCATGCAACCCCTACAGGCGTAGGGCCTTTTTAAGGGTAGAGCTATAATCTCGTGTGCCCGGGTCGAAAGGCTATAAATATCAACCCCCCATGTAATCAAGGAGGACTTTTTTCAAGATAATTAATACACATTTACTTCTCCTCGTAGTAACCGGGAGTCTCTTTTCTATACTGTCTAGTCCTTTTGCTAAGACAATAAAAATAACTATAAAAGCTACGAAGATCCCAAAAGAAAGAGCACAGTGGAGGTCTTGCGTTCAAACCAAAAAAACAACCAAGGTCAAAGACCTATGGCCAGTCTAACCGTCGATAGCTGGTCCGACCATCGTTGTTAGGCCGGTCTGACCGTCGGCTACAAGAATAGCCCCGAACTAATCTTCAAATGACCTAACTTTTGATTATGAGATCTAAATCCTCTGAGATTTCAAACATAGCTCATGAAGAAGATCAGAAACCTATTTCAGTAGACAATCGGGACGATCGAAGCCAGTGTTCCACATATTTCTTAGATGACGTCGAGATGGCACAAAAATCGGGGAAAACCAAAACTTGAGCCAAGAGCTCGCTCGCGGGTGGACGATGGTCATGATGACCCTAGATCAATTCCTACAAGTCCTAGTAAGTTAGATCACAACAAAAGACCCAATCAAAACCCTTGGGACACAATTAAGGGTCCACTTCATAACGGTTATATACTTACGACCACGATTGAAAAGAAAGCTAATCCATTTTATTACGGCTTATGAGACGACCAGTCATATGGTTTGGGCCACCCCGACCAGCAAAACTTGTTAGGAGACATGACATTTCCCTACATGACTAACGTGAAAGTAGTTATTGCCGTATCTTGCAACTTACGACAGTTGGCTAAGAGATGCATCGGTTCAAGACTCAACGAAGACACATACGTGAAGACAAAAGACGTCTTTAGCGGCATTAACTACCACCTCTTAGAGCAATATAAATCGGGTAACCCGTGTACCTTGTATCATAAGTAGAATTACAATCTTAATCTCATTCATATCGCATTTTTGTAAATAAAAAAACTCTCATTGTCTACGGCAATAAAGATCTCTGTTTCGATCGTGTTCTCATATTTTATATCCTTATAAACTCAATAAGGAACCTTGGTCCCGATCATCGACATAATTACTTTTCCTGTGATAATCGACTACCCCATACAACTTAATTAAGTTGATGGTAGCACACAACCGGTACGATACCAAGACTAAACTACGCTATGGCCTTCATCATGTATACCTATATATATCGTTTTCAATTCCCTAATTAACTGAAGGCTAATAATCCAAAGGATTAACTTAATTAGCCTGGTCACAGCTAAGATGGATCGATTAATTAACATCACATCGAAATCGACCATCGCTGTAATGATTTAGCTGAAATACATCGTGTGCTGTCATTTTCGAAATGTGCTGGCTGCGAATATGAAGTGGAGTAAGTACAACCACTTAGTATTAAGTACAAGTATAAGTTTCCAGGCATGACAGCTAGCTTGCTAGCAACGGAATTAATTCAAAAACCGTACGTGACGCATACCTGCTCGATGGGACGATCGCTGCTTAAAAATTATCCGAATAAATCGAATTTGCTTTCAGACGATCGATCGATCGATCGATCGATCTTTTCCGACCGGTTACATTATTACACCATGATGCATCTATCTGCTGTACTACGTGGCTCCTACACGTGAAGTAATTTTGACTGGGTTTATTACTAACTACAGCTATACGGAGGTAGTACGTACTCGTTGTGTCAGCGAGCAACGTGGGTGGGTCGAACATATTTATTCGTTTTCTTTTACGGATAAGCTCGTTGGATCTTGCCTCGGCTAACATACATAGATGCCTTTGGACCTGTGGGATTTTACAAGGATTTAGCGTGATTTTCTCATAAAGCTGTTCAGTCTCCCCATGATTCAGGAAAACTTCTCCCGTTCCAATCGAGGCCATATGCTCATATGACAAACGGCGCCAAAGGAAAAGTCCATCCCCATCTCTCCTTCTCCGCCCGCCCCAAACCCCCTTTCCCTTTAGTCTCCGGTGTGCTCGTCGGTGTCGAGCAGGAGGGGACCCTTCCCTTCAAATCTGCACATTACTGTCCTCTCTTTGCTCTTTTTCTTATGTAGTTCTTCACACTGTAGTTGAGCAGCACCAAGCCATGGAGGCCAACCACTCCTTGCTCTTGGTTATAGCTATACGCAGTCGTGCCTAGAGCTGTTCAAAGCGCCGGCAGGCGGGGCAAAGCTTGACGTGAAAAAATCATCGAACTGAGCCCGACCAGCGTGATTTTCGGTTTAAAAATATTATTTTATTCATTTTTGGAATTAAAATTAATATTTAATTCATTTTCAGCATTAAATAAATATATTTTTATTTTTAATTGGTTTTATCGAAATTCGGGCAGTGGGCTTAGCCGGGCGGTTTTGGAGTCCCAGCTTGGCAGGATAGCGTCGGGCTCGGTAGGACCCATGAGGCGAGGCCGACTTTGAACAGGTCTACTCGTGCCCTTGAAGTCTTTGCCGTCCGCCTCCGGCCAGATCTGCTTGGAGTCGGCTTCTTCCATCAACTCAGCTGCTCCTCGTATATGCTGGGGGATTGTTTTTCCCTCTGGATTGGCGACTCCTGGTGCCCTCTCTTGTCGAGGTCTGAACATGCAAATCCAGACTCTTTGTGTATTCTGAACTAGTCCTATGATCAGTAGCTAGCTTACACAATAACAACATCGAAGAAAATTATATCCATACAACGAAATAGCTAATAAATAAGTAAATTATTATTAAATAGTACCAGCGGACTTTATGGTCAAAATTTACGTAGTTTGCTACACAGGGCTTAAAAGACAAATAAATAAATCTTGCAACGGAAGAAGATAGCTTGTGGTGGTTATCCGACATGCCCACGAGAAATCGGCGAGAACACGTCCTAGTTCACATAGTCTTCAAAGTACACCTCCTTGTAGAACTCTGGATTCCTGGATTTTTCCTCAGCAACCGATCAACAATTGCATAAAGCCGTGAGTACATAAAGTACTCAGCAAGTCGTAGGGAATAGTATGCAATTAATATTCACGCTAGGCTTGAACAAAGGAATAATTGTATGCTTATTTTACAGAAAGCAATATTAACAGTAAATAGATTGCAAAGCAAAGTTGAAAAGATTACATAAATAAAGTAAACAATTGCTTTGAAACAACCAGTAAACTACCCGTTCACTTCCCATTCGTTCCACCATCCAAATATTTTATGAAATCTCTATATCTCGTGTGAAATCCTCAGGCATTGTCCATAATTAGAGACACGGTTGTTCGAACAGTTTTAACACTCTGTAGAATTCGTACATCTTTACCCACAAGAGATAATCAACTTAATATGTCGGCCAATACACGCTCTTGTAGGTGTGCGACTAAGTGATTATCACAAGGCCTTTACAAAGTTCTATCTTAACTCAATTCTGTCCGCTAAGATTTCACCACCGAATGGACCTCGCATCTATTCAGGGGCCCCTCTGGCACGATTATGAATATCCCATGTAGAATTCACGCTTCCATAAGTAGAACTAAAATCAAGATATTGCTGATTAATTAGCCAGGATCATCCCATACTGGACATATGGTTGTACAATAAGACCCAGATCAATGACACATAATATTAAGTCCTCAGTGATTACTCAGGTGAGACTACCTCATCCAAAACAATGTGCCTCATGTACACCCTTTATTGCACGATCACTCATTTGAGCATAAATCATTTTGTTCACCCAAACCAATGACAATACTTACCATGGCACAAAATTTTATAACAACGACATCGCACCACAATCAATACAATAGTGACCTCGCACCACAGTTGCATGACAATGGCATCGCACCACAATTTCATATATCATTCAGTCAAATTTAACATTATTGAACATGTGATCATGGGTACATCGTAACTAAGTATCTCTACGATACCCATGTTAGTGATACAAATATGTCCAACTAATATCAACCCTTCCTATGGTGTCAAAGAATACACGGTATTCACTATATTCAAGGTGGCATAAATCAATTAGGCAATTAGCTACTCTAAAAAACAATTGATATAAAGTATGCATGTTGATATAAAATAATATAATTTTGCAATAATGGGTACAACATGATCAAAGGTCTACGATTTGTCTTCGTTGAAGATTGAAGTTAATCATGTAGACTGGTCCACGAAATCTTCAAAAATGCGGGAGTCTATATGCGCAAAATGAGACAAATAAATAATGATAAATTCAAATAAAATCTAAAAATTATAAAATATGAACTATTAGAGAGATTATAAATTTATATAAATTTAGAAATAAGAATCAACCGAATCGGAGGTCGTATGAAGGAAAACTAGCATCCGAAAGTTTGTCGGAAACGAAATTCCTGGAAAATGGGAAGGAGGGGAATATTCCATTTCAGAAATACCAGATTAAATCAAAACTTTCTAACATAAGGGCCCCACTTGCTAGTGAGTCAAGATAAGAAAGAAAGAAGAAATCGAGGAAGAACAAAGGAGGGGAGGAGGCGCTCTGGCCGACGGCGAATGGTAGTGTGGTGGCGCCGGGCGACCGGTAAAATGGGGTGGCGCAACACCGAGGAGGCGATGGGAGGTGGCGGCGTGCGCAGCGGCGGCGGCATGCAAAGGTGGTGGCGCTCCTCTGGCCGAGGCGGGCATAGGCGGCGTGCAGCACGCCTGGCGGCATAGGAAGCACGCCAAGCCACTCGGGGAGGCCAGAGGAGGTCCGTGGAGGCAGGGCGACGATGGCTGGCGGCGGAGAAGAAGGGCTCACAGCGAGTAATTGACCGAAATAAGTTGGAGAAACAACGGAGATAGATGGCGAGTGTAAGATCGAGGAGGCTGACTAGAGGGGGGGGTGAATATACGGTCTTTAAAAACTTTTGGCTAAAACCGAGTTTTATGCGGAATTGTAGATCAATTCGGTTTTGCACGATTAAAGCCTAAATCAACTAGTCTTTACTAAGTGCATCAATAATATGAGACTATATAAACGATAGCAATCATACACACACAAGTAAGCAATTTAATATAAGGAATGTAAATTGCAATATAGTAAAGCACAAGAAATCAAACCACAATGACACGATGATGTTTTACCGTGGTGTTCGGAGACTTGCCGGTCTCCCCTAATCCACGTTGAGGTAAGCCCAAACCAATTGGACCGGCTCCACAAATTAAGCCAACACCTCCGAGGTAAGTCCAACCACTTGGACCGGTTCCAAACCGAACCAACACCTTGCTCCACTAGGGTTGCTCTTTCCTCTACTCCAGAGATGGCGAGCACCACACCACTCACAATCCGCTCGGGTCTTCTCACAAGCTTCTTTGAGAAGATCACCGACGCACGACGCCTCCACGTTGTCTAGGTATCGACAAACACCAAGAGTAACAAATCTAGAACTCTCACTTGAACTAATCAAGTGTCTAAACTCAGGTGGATACCCAATCCACTACCTAAGGCAACACATGCACTTAGGGTTTGCCTCTCAAAGCTCACTAAGTGCAATACATGCACATATGAGAGTAGAGGGCTTGCTCTCTGCTCAATGGAAGTCAATATAGCACCAACAACTTGCCCACACACGGCCAAGGTAGGTATTTATAGCCTACACACAAAAACTAGCCGTTGGGCAAAGTGTTGGGTCGCGGGTAGGCTACGATAGCTACAAACAAAAATTTCTACCACGCAAACCAGGAAGCCAAGCAAGTAGATGATCATAGATCGTTACCACCAAACACGCAGAGCAGCGGAAGAACGGTTGGAGCAGCCTGGTCCAACGTAGAGCGCGTCGTTATAGTGGTCGTAGTCGATCGTCCAACGTCCTCACGAGTCTATCGTCTCCTCCAGCAATGTCTGCGGTTCCTTGTGAAGATCGCGGATCGTCCTCAAGCGTAACAATCGCAGCAGCGCCTCTACGTTATCTACACATCCAGGGGGGAACAACAGTACGTCGGTGTGCTAGCACCAAGTCGCACGACAGAGCTCTCAGGAAGATGGTGGCTAGGGTTTCGGTGGTGTTTCACGTGCACCTCCCAACAGCCTCATGCATCTCCTTATATAGTGCTCGTGACGGATCCTATCCGAACACGTTTACGAATCGTATTCGTACTGGTTTTGTAACATCCCAAATATGGGTGTGTGTTTCAAATGTAAGAAAATGAGTAGAAATTAAAACTTTTCTTGCATCTTGAAGTTTTTGAACTTTTCTGTAATTCTTGTCAAGGAATTATGGGAAATCAAAAACCAAAATTCCCAATTGACTAAAGTCATCACCTCCATGTTAAAAATCTTATGTGCAACTCTTAGAAATAATTTTCCTTGGTTCTAGTGATGCTGGGAGACACCTCTGAAAAATTTCATAATTTTTAGAAATTATTTGATAATTTTTAAGAGGCAGTCAAACCGGTGTGAACCTTGGTCAAACCCTAGAACAAGCTTTGTTAAATTTCTGGAGAAAAATGCTGTGCATAAAAACCTTTGGAAAATTTACACAAGGTTAATCCTGGAGTTAGAAACCTCCAGTCAAAATTTTAGAATTTTTGGAGTTAGTTTGCTATCTCTAAATATTCTTCAAAGTTCTCAGCTCAATTTTTGAATCTCAGTCAAACCCCTGACTTTGGCTTGACCATTCTCCACCGTTGGATCTCCATTGGGTGGTTCTCAGCTCAGCTAACCCTCTCTCTCGCGCGCGATCAACCTCAACCGCCTGATCTCCATCGGGTGATTCTCAGCTTAGCCCAACTCTTTTCCCGCGCGCGCTCGTTCTCCACCGTTGGATTCTAATCCAACACTACTTAAAGCGTACCCCTTCACGCCGGTCGTTTTCAAAGTGGGGCGTGCCGGTGGGCCGCTGGATTCTGATCTAACGGTCATTAGTGTTGAACCTCGTCATGTGGTCTGGCTCAACCCCTTCTTCCACTTAACCCGAGCCGCTCTCTCTTCTCGTTGGCTGGTGGCCCCGCTCATCCTATTCTCCGTCCCCTTTCCTCCCTCTGTCCCGCGCATGAGCGTCAGCACGGCCATGGTGTGTGCAGAGCATGGGAGCAAGCCCTTGTCCACTCCTTGTCCTTGGCAACGTCTCTTAGCATTAAATGCTTGCCAGGGTTGCCCTCTAAGTCCTCTCCTCACCTACTCCCATCCTCTCGGCCATGGCAGTAGCTTTGACCTCTGTTGGAGTGTTGCCATTGCAACCCTTGCTCTCTTGGCTACAAGTAGCCCCAGAGCCTCCCTTGTCTTCCTTTTAGCACCCCTCAGCTTCAGCTTGCACCCTCTCGGCTTGTTGAGCTCAAATCACCCCAAAACACCTTGGCCGCCATTGTTGCACCTTGAAGCTCCTCGGTGGCAACAGGGTTCCAGTGGCTTTTCTTCTTCTCTCTTTGCTTCAACTTGAGCCTCTCACCTCTGTGGTCAAAACCCCTAACTTAATTGGTTTTAACATTTACAGGAGCGGCTTAATTTGGGGTTTATTCAAATTCGGCCAAGTTTGCCCCCTTTCTTCCTCAGTGCCGGTAAGTGGCTCATCTCTTCAATTACTTGCTCATGGGCCATCTATGAGCTATATTGGAGCTTTATTGATGACCCGGTGCTGCTATTTTGTTCAGAGCACTTTCCCCACGTTGTCTTCTTCAAGTTCGGCAAGCTTCAACGTCGCCGGCACAACTCCTTTCACCTCTGGACCTCCCCATGCTTCAGGTAGCCTCTATTTAGCCCCTAGATGCTTGGGCACTAGCTATCTTGAACCGTTGCGGAGCTATTTTGCATTTTGTCATTTGGCCGTGCTTTGCACCGCCGCTCAATTCCGGCTAGCCGTGCTTCAGGCCGCCGGCTGCTGGTTGAAATCTCCACCATTGTGCTTGTATTGCTATTCTTGATCTCATTTTGGCCTGGGTGGCGTCGATGTGGTCCGTGTCGCCGGCGGTGAGCCGTGGAGCTCACTGGTAGTTTTGTCGGGCAGGGTGGCACTGTGCCATGGCCAGTTAGGACAAAGATCCCGGGTTTAATTGCTAATCATTGATTAATCGGCGTTAATCAATGAGTTAACATTAAATGGCTGTCTTAAGCCTCGCTCCCGTGCCACTGACAGTGGACCCGCACCTTTAAACCCCACGTGCGTTTAAGCGGTAGTGAGTGGCCCACGAGTCACTGACATGCGGGCCCGCTCTTTTTCTCTCTCCATGCGCGCGTGCGCAACACTTCCATTGATGTGCACCGTTCATTTGGAGATCTGCGGCCCGGATCTGGGTAACGTTCGGACCATTGAACCTTCACCGTCCGATCTAGATCCAACGATCTAGATCGTTGTGAACGTTCGGACCACCGAACCTCAACCGTCCATTTCTGGATCTGCGGCTGAGATTCGTGTGGGTTGTGTGCGTTCGTTGTGAGCCGTTCAATTTCAGATCTGCGGCTCAGATTGAAGTGAACGTTTGAACCGTCCGAACCTCACTTCACTCTCAGCCCTCCATCCTTAAATCAACGATCCATATTTGTTGTGACTTTCGAATCGTCAGGAGTTCAAATCAATCGGACCGTTGATTTTGATCTTCTGGATGCGTTGCTTATCGTGTTGTGCGCTGTCTCTTTGGGCTTCTTGGCGTGGGCGTCGATGGTTGATCAACGGCCCACGTTTTGCCACGTATTTCCTTTAAGTTAATTCTTTTCAAAAGCCCGGTAAGCTTTATTTCTCAACTGAAAAATGTATTAAACTTTGAAATTTCATAACTATTTCATTTTAATTCCTTTTCGGTTGATTCAAATTTTGTTAATTCTGGTTTGAGCTAAGCTTTAATCTAAAAATGGTTGTAGGCTTAGTTTGGCTCCAGAAAAATTTGGGAATAGATTTAATTCCTGTTTAGCTTTAATTAGTGCATTAAAAATTCATTTAACTTGGTAAATGCATAAGTATGTCTCTGTAGCTCCTTTTTGAGTGAAACCAACTTTGGTGGTTTCCTCTATTAATGTGCTTAATTGTAAAATAGGTTTTAGGCATGCTACTATTTTCAAAAGTTTTGCTAATGCATTTAACTTGTGTACTTTTTCATGTCTTTGAAAAATCATAGGAAATGCATCCTAGCTCCAAATGAGGTGAATTAAATTGTGTTGTTCATCTCATGAGGTGCTGTATTTACCATAAAAATCCCAGGTGCAACACCTCTTTGGAAAATTGTGCTAAAAAATTAAATTGGTTGAGCGATGTAGATTTCAATTTTTCAGCATTTTTCCAGCTGAGCAGATTTGTTTTGACCATAACTTTTGTATTGAGAATCCAAATCAATTGGTTCTTGTTGATAAATTCCTTAAAAATCATGCTCTTGCTTCTGTAAAAATTTCAGAGCATTTGGTGAAACTTGACTGTTGAGTCTTTTCGGTGTTCTTCGTTCTTATCGGTTCTTTTCGTTCTTTTCGTTAGGTGCCGACGAGTCCGTTGATAACGGAAGTGATCCTTTGCAGCATAGTGAGCAACTTCAGTAAGGCAAGTAGTTTGATCATCTCCAATCCCATTACTTTTAAAGTCTAATACTTTGTTTGCAAATGATATGTATGCATGCTCTATTTTGTTGTTAAACTATCAATCCATTAGTTGATCCTATAGATGCATATTCAGCAGGTAAATGTTCAATCTCTACTACTAAGCCTAGGAATATCTTGCTGTGATTTAAAGTTAGTTGGATGAGCTCTTATCACTTAGTAGTTTACATGTTGATATTGCTTAGAAATGCTTAACTAACGGTAGAATTGGGCGGTTATCGACTTAGTCGATAACTTTGATCTAAAAATTATTATTACCATTATGCTCAGCACTTTGTGCTTTGTTACTTTGTAAAGTCAAAAACTGAAAATGAAATGTTTGAGACTTGGGCACAATGGTTGATGGTGTGATCTTATGGTGTGGTGGAATGGTGCGGGTCAACAAAGACCGAGTTACTTGTGTCACTAAGTCAAGAGATTATTAGCGTGCTAACCACGAGGGGATATGGGACCTCTCTTGACTTAGTACTTTGGCGTGTGTTAGCTCCGAGTCGCAGGAGGTTGTGTGAGTGTGTTGTGTTGAAAAAGAAACTTGTGGTTACGTGTTGGGTGAGCGGGAGTGGAATCCGGTTTAGGTTCTCCACGCCGAAGGGCATTGTAGTTGTCCGGGAGCTTTACCCTACAGTGGTAATTGACTTTTGGCTTTACAATGACTCTGTCTCAATGTATGGGTTTCTATCCATACGGGCGACTCGTAGTTAATGCACAAAATTGGAAATATCTCATAGGACTTAGCCGTGCCGGCATACCAAAGGAAGTGTGCTAAATAGCTTGGCGAAAAGACGATCTGACATGTGGGTACATTGGTGTACCCCTGCAGGGTTCAAACTATTCGGATAGCCTCATCCTAGGTTATGGACATGCTTGGTAAGGTCGTGCAAGAACTAGACTATAACATTTAATTAAAACTTGATGTGGGTGGTATGAATGGGAAATTCATGCTATTGTTATGGTGGCTATTAGGTTTGTCACTTCCAGGATGTCTTGTTATATTTGTTACTTGTTATATCGCTATTTTTGTCAAATAAAATAGATTTTTAAACTGCCTTAAATCTATTACATTATTGCAAATGAAAACTTGCTTTATCTTTGAAAATGAGCCTAAAGCCTCCTCCACTAAACAAGCTTGCATGTAGCATATGTATAGGTCTGTTACACTACGTAAGTCTTGCGAGTATACTTTTGTACTCATTTGCTTTGCTTAACTAATTGTTGCAGAGGAGGAAGCTGATCCCCAAGGGATGCACTTTTGTGAGATGTGCTGCGGGTTTGACGACTAGGTTGGCGGCCCGATTAGTTGCCTTGTGGGTTAAAGGCATACTAATTGGCTTTTGTTTATCGCCATCTTATGGCTTTTGCTTCCTCTGTTCATTTATCTCTTTAGCTGTTATTTGGCCGGTCGGCCCTTTTGTAATAACTCTACTAGGTATGTCTTTTGTTTAATCTAGTTCGTGCTTTGGTTCTATGTTTGTGTGGAATTGATGCATGATTTTGTAAAGGGGCATGTGTACTGCAAGTTCTTGGGAAGTACATGTATCTCGAGGCACGAAACATTCTGTTTGTGATGCTAGGACCAGGTGGATGGTTAAGCATTACAAGCCGAATTTTTCGGGTTCTCACAGGTTTGTTCCAACCCGTTAAGTGTGTGACCACAGGGTTCATGCGTGTCGGTTGTGACTCGGAAACCCTTTCCGATCACTAGTTATGTGGCTCCTAGCGAACATAGCGATTCGAATACACACAAATTATATCGGACGAACCTTAATGCAATATGATCTCGATCGAGTCCTCATCACTTGCGACGAGTCATATCTCTATCGACCGGTTAAGTATGTTGTCACGACGATTCGTAACTCCTTACAACAGATTACGACCACTCTGTGATTACGTTCGACCGATCTCGACCAGCTCGTATCTCCATCGACCGATCGTATGCGATCGGCCGAGTGACTACTACGTGTATACTCCTTTGCCTCATGATATCTGGTTGAACTCGGTGAGATGTTGTGTCATCCATGGATATTCAATTCTTTCTCGATCGAGTGTCGAGATAACTTTCGTGGTGAACACTTGACCACTAGTGGCACGGACCATGCACTTTCTTTATCCGATCTGCGAGGGCGAGACATCTCTCTGTTATGTTAGAAGGGCAAATCACATATCAGGCCAGTCACATTCCTCTGCATGTTTCATAGCATAAAAGCTACCTTTATAACTACCCGATTCACGGAGTAGCGTTTGGCAACCCCTAAGAGTGCTATTACACATGTAAAACCATCTTGATCTCAAGTCTAAGGATTATACATCATCATTGCTTGAGACCAACTAACGACACATAGAATCATAACAAATCTCAATAGTGTCTCAAGGTGGGTCTAATCCAACGTTATGTTCTCTAACATGTGTCCATATTATTGGTTTGATATCTCCATATCTATGACTCGTAAAACATAGTCATCAACCAATACATATGCTAGTCTATTCATACGTGTCCTCATATGTTTTCGACCAGGGAGCGTTTAAGAATAATCATCGCAGAAATATAGAGTTTCACAATCAAGTTACATACTTGATAATAAATATTAACAATATTATTCTAGGAACAAGATAACATATTATCCAATGTCATGAACATAATGAAATATAATCATCTCTATGATTACCTCTAGGGCATATTTCCAACACAAAGGATTGCTGAAAAATCAGCACGTGCGGTCGTACCGCCAAGTACCAAGCGGTACTACTGCATCTCCTCCAACGGCTATAAAACTAGCCGTTGGACATAGGCGCGGTACGACCGCCAACCAACCGCAGTACAAGCTATGGTAGGTCATACCGCTCAAGGAGCAGATACTACCGATTGTCAAGGGAGGCACCGTCCCAAAAACACGTCTTGTTTTAAGCGAATACATAGCCGAAATCGGAACAACCAATGTGCGGTCATACCGCACCAAGATCGATCGTCAAGAAAGCGGTTGTACCGCAACAACACGCGTATAACCGATTTTCTGAAAATCAGCAGGTTTGCATCAAAAACAAATTCAATTGCAAAACACATTTGACAAGCGACAAGGTGATGCAAACACGGGCTTAAAGGCAAGATTCTTACCAAGTTGCAAAACACATTTGCCAACTTTTAGAATCAATACCACAAGGAATAAGGTACATGGACTTAAACCATCGCAAAACACATTCGCAAACTAAAGTCACATGCTACAAGGATTATGCATGAGCTTCAACTATTTGCAAAACACATTCGCAAATAATAGCAACATGCTAACGAGAGTTAGAGCAAGCACAATGAGCTATCAACACATGAATAACTCAAGCTACTAGTCAAAGACCCCGCCCTCTTAATAGTACGGCAACCTATACTAGCAATCCGGTCTTCCAACCAAACACCAAGACCGGTAAAAGACTAGGAACACATCCTTAGCCATAGCTAGTCATACATTTGCCTTGAGCAACCACTTGAAGCTTGATGACGCACATCTTCACTTCAAGTCTGGGTCATTGACTTGATATGCATCAACTCATGATGCATCCTTCACTTGACTTCCATCAACACATGATGGATCTTCTTTTGACTTGATGATCAACTCATGATCATCTCTTCTTAGAGATCTTGATACGCATCAACACATGATGCATCCTTTACTCCAAGCTTTTCACTTCAATATCATCAACACATGATGATCTTCTAAGGTCTCCAACTATGGAACTCAACCTATTCATCCAACTCATGAAAAATGTTAGTTCCACAATGTGATTGTCATTAATTACCACAACCTACCATTAACTCATAATGGTGGGACAAATACCACAATCTTTCCCTCTTTGGTAATTGATGACAATCATCACAAAAGCGAATAATTGAATATTTAAGTCATATGAGTATATATGAACTACACAAGTCTTATATACTCATATGATATGTTTCAAATGTTTCAAGAGTACATATGTAAACTACACAAGTTTTATATACTCAAAGGATTTGTTTCATCGTAAAGATTCTTAATGTATGTGGAAATGGAATATGGATCAATACTAATGAAACCACAAAACATAGAGTGAACTCCCTCTAAATGTGTGCATACACAAATGTGTAGAAGGAACATATGCACATATTCAAGTTAGATTTTTGGCGGAGTTCAACCTATATTTTGGATCCGAGGAATGCAACAAGTATAGGAGTATAGGAGTATACTGTAGAATGCATACCTCTTTGATTTTCATCTTTATATCCAATTTAGACTAGGCAATAGGTAATCAATAAACATATTAGTCTCACAAGTAGATTTGTCATTAATAACCAAAATACTCCATTAACACATATTGGCGGGTCTAGATTCTTGTGAGGCTTGAGGCAAAACAAAGAGGGAGCAAAGGGCAGCGGTGCTCTCTTTATAGGGTGAAGGCGACAATTGAATAGGCAGGGAACACTCATGAGAATTTGGGCAACGGTTTGATCGGCATTAACGCGACGGAAGCAGCAAGGGCTTGAATGCTTAGGCTTTGTGGCGAGCATGGATCTTGCTGATGACAATGAGGTGTGATGATGTGGAGACACATAATAACAGCCGTGGCGGCGGCTAGGACATGTGGGTGTACAGGCGACATGGGCGTCGACAGGGTCTTGTTGAAATTTGTGTGCAGGGAGCCAAGTGGCGGGTTGGTGCGGTCGAGAACTGGAGGCGCCACGGGCATGGCGCGCAGAGGTGGTTGGGAGCCGCTCGGGATAGAGCATGCCATGCAGGAAAAAAAGCCAAGAGAAAGAAAGAAAAAGAAAGGAAGGAAGGAAAAATAAAGTGAAGGAAAAAGAAGAAAAGGGGAAAAAGAAAAAGAAAAAGAATTGGGATCGACCTGAAGATAAAATTCAGAGATAATTCAAATTAGGAATTTGAATTCAAATTTTTGTTGGAGGTTAGAATTGAGATTCGGAAAGAGATTGAAATTGAACTTGAGACTTGAGATAGGAGATTAGATTTGAGATTCGGAATTTGATTTAATTATCATAGACATAAGCAAGAACTCCAAATAAAATCCAAATCTTTGAAATAACTAATTTGAATTAAATTTTACAACAAAGGAGAGATTTTTTTTGGGAAATAGAAAAGAAATAAATTAAATAGAGCTCAAAGAAATAGCAAAAGAACTTGGGAAAAAAAAACCAAGAAAATCTAGAAAATCAAATAAACCAGTTTTCAAATTTAATTGAAGTTTGATTTATTCATATTAAATTGTTTAAAATTTTGAAATTCCAAATTTAAGCTTTAAACAACTCAATAAAATTCAACGAATTCCTTTTATTTTGAAATTTTCAAAAAGACGCGAAAATTGGGATATTACACCTCTCCCCCTAATAAAGTTCCTCCCTTTGTGTTGTTGGCGTTTATCGCCAGACTTTCTGATGTGTTGCCTCCATCCAACCTTCGTGGTATTCTCTCATAGTTCTTTTTGGTTACCCCCACTCTGGATCTACCTCGCCAACACTTTACCACCATCGCCATGGGGATCGTGGACCCCAACATCTTTTGTTCCCGGTGGCTAGTCGGAACTTCGCCGAGTATATCACCGGCGCTCATCGCTGTTGTGGATCCTATGGCATCCCCTTCAACCTCTATCCAAAGGAGGCCACTCTACTTTGATCGCCGCCCAAAATCGCCAGCAAATGCACAACATGTGGTGGAGCCGCAGCCAAATGTGGGCACTAAAGGCGAGGAGTTCTTGCATTGGCAATCTAAGCTTCTTCTGCGTCGACGTCATCGCCAGATGCGTTTCAAGGACTATGATGTAATTTTATTTTCTCTTTTAGTCCTTAAGCCACGATTTCAGGGATTGTCCTATAATTTCCTTCTAATTCAAGGTTCCTTTTGAAAACCTCATGGTGGTTGTAACTTGTACTAAATCCTTAAGGGCATCTCCAATAGTACCATGTCAGTCAGTCGGTTAGTTCTTCCATGTCAGCAAAATCCTAGATGGAAGAGAGAGAAACATGAGAGAGAAGGGCAGTCATCTCTTCCTCAAACAACTATCTCTACACATAAACCAAGGCAAACAAACCAGTGTATGCGAGAGAGGGGTGAAGGAGTGGGAATATTATAAGTTTGGCATAAATATTAGAGACAGCTTATTGGAGGTGTTGTCTCTAAATCTGTCTTTCGGTTACGTGGAGTTGATATAGCAAAAATAGAGACGATACTATTGGAGATGCCCTAATATAAATCCAGAATTAATGACCCTTTGGGTCATAATTGCTTTAAAAATAGAGATGGCATATTTTGAACGCTTCAACAGTAACTTCTCCGACGACTGATTATATTATATATGCTCTCTCCAATTACAAATACATGTTGTTTTTGGATACGTGTAGTCAAACTTTCAAAACTTTGGTTATCGATACATTTTTAAATATTTAGATCAGATACATGAAAATCATATATATATATTTGTCTCAAAACTAGTTTCATAATATTATTTTTATTGGGTGTTATAACTACTTCGTCTATTCAGAAAGATCTGACGATTTAGAAAGCATCTGATCAAACCTTTCTTAACTTTGACCACTAATGCACACACTAATCTAATAACATCATTTTCACGTGACCAATTAATCCAAATAGTTAGATTAGATTAGTCATAAAAAATATTTTCATAATATAATAATTTTATATTTTTATAAACGTATTAATATAAAAAGTAATGGTCAAAGCTGCACGTTGAAGAATGTATCATAAAACATAGTACATTCT
The DNA here is from genome assembly GCA_036346405.1 of Phyllostachys edulis. Classification (NCBI taxonomy): domain Eukaryota; kingdom Viridiplantae; phylum Streptophyta; class Magnoliopsida; order Poales; family Poaceae; genus Phyllostachys; species Phyllostachys edulis. The sequence goes on along the minus strand of JAYEVD010000427.1, from coordinate 150,096 downwards.
TGAAGAAAGAGTATACTACATCATAAATTAGTGATCAAAGTTTTGTTTCGACCACCACACAAATATCCAAAACAAAGTGTATTTTTGACCAGAGCGAGTATACGTCGTATTCGCCTCGATGCATTCCGTCCCACCTAATTTCGCGCAGCAACAGGCGAACCTGGAAGAAATAGGTGCGTACGAACTCTAGTACGTGCGTGCATGTGCGTGCGCGGCAAAGAAGGGAAAATATCTGGGCTGGAGAGACCGATGTAAACTGAACGAGTCACAGGCAGGCTGTGGCTATGCATGGCATGCAGTTCAGGTGGAAGAAGCAAGCAAAAGAATTAGCGGAGGCAATGGCAACTTGGGCAATGGCAACTTGGGCAAGTTAACCAGGAAGGAAGAGCTAGACGTACGTAGTACAGATGACAGGAGGAGCAGCGATAGCGTTAGCCCAACCAAACCTACCACTCCCGCACGCTGATTTAATGCACCGGTGACGAGTTGGTTGGCGCCATAAAGTCTAGGCTAGCTCCCCCCTCCTCTCTTCCTCCTCCCCCCTCTCTCTCTCTCTCACCTCACCTGCATCATCGATTCCTCCTCTTCCATCTCTCCACACGCCAAACTCCGTTTCTTTTCGCCTTGATTCATTTGGCGCTGCGATTTGCGATTCATTAAGGAGGTGGAGGAGAAACAGTTGCTAGCTAGTCGGTTAGTGGTGCAGCAGGCCGGCATGGATCAGTCCAGTGCTTTCTTGCATACGCCTTCTGCTGCTGCTGCTGCTGCTGCGGCGGCGGCGGCGGCCTCTGTCCCGCTCCCGCGGAGCTCCAGCAATGTCTCCCTGTCGTCGCTCGCGAGGAGCAGCAGCGGCCGCGGAGGGGCGGCAGGGCGGGCGGGAGGAGGATGATGCGCAGGGTCTTCCGCGGCGTCATCACCTTCATCTTCGCCATAGGTACGTCATCGATCTTTTCTTTCTCCCTTCCTTTAACGACCTCCTTTTTTTAGCCGGGCGTACGCCGATTTGGACCATGTCTCTGTCGGTGTGATCCATGTTTCTGAAGATCCTGATCTTGCTTAGGGGCTAGCTTCTCATGCATGATTCAGAGTCTTTCTTCAGATATCCCAGTGTTTTTCTTCCTGATTTTGGTTTGGTGTCCATCTGTTGGCCTAAGTAGAAAAGGAGAAATTTTTCGTACTTGTTTCAGCATCTTCAGTTTTCGGTTGATTCTCATGTTTTTTCTTAAAGAAAAGAAGTTATTTTTTATGGTTTATTCATTTCTAGCCCTTTCTTTTTGGGGATTCTTGCTCATGTGGATGCAAATCTGTGCGGAGGGGTCCTTGTTTTTCCTTCTATATTTTTTTCTTTCAAAAATGAATGTAAGTATGCGTTGAGGGAGAGGAGACTCCTGAGCTTAAAGCTGGATCAGTAGATTGTAAGAATTCAAAGTTCTCAAACTGCTGGTAAATATTTGATTCCTTATACAAAAATACAGATTTAATTTTGTAGACGTGGATTCACTTTTTTCTCTCTCTCCTCCAATGAAAAATAACTGATTCTTGAGTTGCAAAATGAGAGTTTACTCAACAGAAGAGCAAAATCTTCCTTAATGATTTAAGCTTCGTGCAGTGTTTCCAAGTCTAATCTTTATGCCTTTTTTGGTTGATCTGGTTGATATCCTGCAATCTTGTTCATTGATTCAAACTTTTTTTAGAAAAAAAGACTTAATTTGGTTCATACTTCGAACTGATGTTGTCGTAGTAGGAGCTCTGAATATTGTCATATGTGTGTCCTGTGCAGCTGGACTGTTCCTTGGAGCCGTCACCGGCGGGCTGATCGGCCTCGCCACCGAGAGCGGTCTCTTCCGCGGCACCGGGATCGGCGCCATCACCGGCGCCCTCGTCTCCATCGAGGTCGTCGACTCGTCGATCCGGCTGTGGCGTTCCCGGCGGTCCGGGATCTGGAGCATCTTGTATGTGGTAAGCAATAGCATAGACGATTGATCGATGCTGGCAAGTAGCTAGGAGTAGGACAGCAACTCATAACTGCACACTTGCTTGCTTGTTTGCACTTGTCTGTGTCAGTGTGCGTTGCTTAATTTATATGGACTACTTGTGTTTCCTCCGTTGGCTAATGACGTATTCATATTGCTGTTTGATCTTTAATTAGAACCCTAAACCACAGGCTCTTACCATATAAAAGCCTCTGTTCACCCCGAGTCAAAACTATCTTTTTGTTGTCTGAAGTAAGCTAACATGATATTTTCAAAGTAGTTAGTGCATTCTCACTGATCTAACCTTCTCATCCTCATCATGTCTGAACACACTCATGCTATATAAAAATCTGTAGCTCATGAGACATCATGATGTTGTGCAAAATTCTGCTGAGACAACATATGTTTCTTAACATCTCTTCTGATGCTTCATAACCTTGATTTTACTGAAACTTTCTGGCCTCATTGAGCCTAACGCAAATCTTTACCGGGTAATGCAGCTTAATGTGATCTACAGCCTCCTCACTGGCAGGCTTGTCCGCGAGAAGGTCGACCCGGCGGTGCAGCGGGTGGTCCGGAGCCAGGTCAGTTGATCATCTGCCCCTGAGTGCACTGGCATTTGTCTTACAGTATCATGCATGGTTTGATGCAAAAATACTTAGAACTAGCTGACTGAAACCAGCTACTACTCGGTACTCACTTTGCATTTGTCTGAGTATCATTTCTCTTTGAACACAGATGAATGCAGTGGACTCGTCACCCTTCAGGGAGTCCCCTGACCTCTTTGAGATCGAGGGCACCAACGGCATGCCAAGGGCGTCCATCGACAAGCTGCCCGAGGTCAGGATCACCGAGGAGTACAAGCGGAACGCCATTGGTGACAGCTCCGGATGCTCAGTCTGCCTCCAGGTCTGAAACGACACAACATTTCTGAAACTCATTATTTGCCCATTACCTTACCAATTGGACTACATACAACTAATTGGTCACTGTATCATTGCATTCATGTTATAATGGATTTAGCCTACAGAGACACAAATGTATGATTAAGTTGCTGTGCCAAATGTTTGCATGTATGCTTACTGATTACTGCATGTATGGTATGTGCTACAGGCAGATATTAAGATATTATGCTGATTGGTTGTTTTCAGTGACGTGGATGTTCTGAACTTTTGCTCCTCTTGTTTCAGGATTTCCAGACCGGGGAGAAGGTGAGGAGCTTGCCAGATTGCTGGCACGTGTTCCACGTGCCGTGCATCGACGGCTGGCTGATCAAGCATGGATCCTGCCCGATGTGCAGGAGGAAGCTGTAGATCATCATCATCGACGACGACGACCGTGACGTACCTACTCCTCTAGTAGTACTAGTAGGAGGAGGAGGCTCTGCTAGTCTGCTTGCTGCTTGCTGCTTGCTGCGTGAGCTATAAGCTGCGAGTTGTCCACCGCGCGTGCCTGTGTTGCTGTTGCTAGGAGGCTGACATCTATAGAACCCTAAATTTATAGAGCATTTTGTTTTTGGTTTTTGCTTCTGTTGCTACGTGTTCTTAATATCTTTATTTTTGATCTATCCTTCCCTTCTCCTGATGTAATATAGTACCGAAAGCTCTGGACCGGCTTGCGCTTTGATCTCCGGACTGATGATCTGATATATATATATATATATATATATATATATATATATATATATATATATATATGCAAGGACATAATATCTTTAAATCCTAGTCCGGGTTGTTTCATTTCTTGTTACGGTTTAATTAATTGAAGGATTAATTAGTAGGGAGAAAAATGGATACTAGTATGATATGAAGGACCTAACTTGGTTAATAGAGCGAAATTTGCAATGAACAACATATCTTGAAAAATGGAAGTCGCTCTTGCCGCCAAAGTATATCAGAGTTGTTACTACATCTGAACACGCAGCGAGTCTGCCTGAACTACAAATTCAGTCTAAGAGTCTTAATCTACAACGCAAATAAACTTTACCGAAAACAGTGTGATTCTTATAAAATTTCTGTAGAAATTTTTCGTGTTCCAAACGGAACCATAGTGCTTCGAACGAACCGTTGATCGCACAAACAAACAGTGCTTCGAACAGTTGGTTGGCTTGTTGGGATGGCATGCTTTTTGTCAGAACTGGGCTTCTCTGTATGCACATTCCGGCCGGTTGGCACGCCGACACGATGCATCGTGGATTCGTCGTAGGTCGTCTGATAATTCAGTGCGTCAGGATATAATTTTATATCCGAATCACCCTGCTTGCCGCGGGCGAGGCCAATAAATATGGATCGGATGATCATGCGATGGCCAAAAATAAGGTGTAATGGCTCTCAATTCTCGAATCTTTTTTGATTTGGCCCATGACACTACGGTAAATACAAAAATAGTCTTAGTATCACTGTTTTTGTGAAAAAGCCCCAAACGGCGGGAATCAACGGGTGGCTAACGCGTAGCTCTTCCCGATCGTGGAGTAGCGCAAGTGGGTTGGGCGGGACCAAAATCCAAAACGGCGTGGGCGCGGGAGCTCGCCCGCCTTCCATGGTGGGGAGCGTGGAAGCCATCATCATGCCGCCGAGCGCGAAGCGGCAGGTGCCCCACCTTCGGTCGTCGCCGCAATGTCGCCGCTTAAAGACCTTCCGCGATCACCGAGCGAAGAAGACACGCGTCACTTCTCGGTGATTCGTGCTTGTTTGAGGCTATTTTCGTAAAACGATAGCAAATAGGTTATTTTTATATTTACGTAGTACCGTCAGACCAAATCAAAAAATTCTCAATTCTCATCATGGAGCAGAGATCTAGAGAGAGTAACGCGATGGATGAAATGGAAGAAGAGAAATGTAGCAGAGATGAGATGGGGTTGGCAACGGTGGGGGCAGGGCGGTGGGTGAGAGTTGGGTGAGGAGGTGATGGCTCGAGTAATCGCCCCAACCATATTGCTCCCGTCAGCATGGCGCCCCCACGCCACGCGCGTTGGTCGCAGCTGCTGAGCTGCTCGAGGCGTGCCGCGGCAGGCGCTGCACTGACTGGAAAAAAACGCGTGCGAACCCGCGCCTCACACGTGGAAATCACGGAAGCACAAACGTGTCTCGGCGGCATCGGCAGCTACAGTGCCCAGACTCGCCGTCTTCTGACAGCAGACGATGACGATGCCCTTGATTAAACAGACGACGGTGGAACACTGCCATGCTATGATGCTATTGCTGCCAGGATGGATGCCAGTTCTGAATTTGGACGGGCTTCAACAGATGACATGAACCGATCCATCAGGTTCCAAATCCAATTCTTTGCACCGTGAATCGCAGTCTCCATGATGTGCAGCACGACACTGACCTGAGTTGTAAACTGCTTAGCTAGCTGTTCAAGGTCTGTAGCATCGGTCATCTATGACCATCGCTATACTACAGAGGCAGATCTAGTTCAATCCATTGATTACAGCAACTTGTTCAGAGCTGGAGACATGCTTGTGACTGCTATATTCAAAGTGTAATCTTCAAGGGGAAATCAACAGCTTCATATATAGTTGTCAACAAATTACAGTGCTTGTACAAGTCAAAACAGCATACATACATACATAGAGACAGAGTCCACAACATCAGTTAATAAGTTACTCCTTTTGGCTTATTATTTCATATGCACTGGTGTTAAAATTCCTGCGGTGGAACAAGACATTTGCTTTTCAGCTGGAAAGATTTTCGCTTTCCATGGGGCATCAGGAGCACAACAGAACAGAGCAGCTAGCTATCCTTTTTAAGCCAATCTTGAAACATACATTACTATGATGATGGGATTAAAAAGCTGGAGAAGAGCTTCTGTGCCTCTCCATTTTTTTACATCATTGAGGGAATGGTCTTGGCCGATATGACTGACGTTTACCACAAGGGAAGAAAAACCTTCTTCAGTCAGGGGTGTCGTCTCCACCAGGCACTTGCTTGGGGCTACGTCTGTGACGCATAAGGTGCTAGCGTATTGCTGGGCAGGCTCACACCACGGCCTCTTAGAGAAACAGCAGGACCCCTGCAGGTGCTCGCCCTACTTACAAGGCTCGAGTCAAGGAAGACTACTATGACCGTTATGTCATCATGGAAGTGGCGACGAACACCGCGATCAATCTTCTTGAGATCAGAGTAACGCATCTCTCTTTTCTTGGCTGCCTTTTGCAACGCTGCCTTTATGAGCCTCCTAGCACTTCCTGAAAAGTTCAAAGAGAGTCAATCATTATCACACTCTTCACCTGCAGTCAGCCACCTGACACGTCTATTTCATTTTCATGCAAGTTGCCTTTCAGTGAGGGCTAAGCAATAAAAAATAAAAAAAAGTGATGCTAAGCTTCCGTGGTAGCAGTAATGGATTTCAGCCCACTCCATGGCAACAACAAACTTTTGTATCAAGGGTTCTACTTTCTATTGTACCTGCAACCATGCCACATCAAGATTTTGCTGATAGTGTGATCGCTAGATTTTATATGTTTCTAAACAAATGCCATGGTAATGTGCAATTTGTAGTTTTTGAGGAGAACAGAGAACCATCGATATTATTTTACAACATCAATGTAGTATGCAAATTTCCTTTTTGTTGCTCCAGCTGTTAGCTGTTGTCCTGTTTGACTGAACTGTATCTTTGATATGGTTGTTGTTTCTATTTTCCTTCTTAATGATTTGGCAGAGCTCCTGCCATTTGCTTAAAAAAAACTGTAGTATGCAAATTGTTGTTTTGAGGAGAGACCAATGGTAATCAAGGGCATATAATAGTACTTTAGTTCTTAAGTTTGTGATATATGAGCAGAAATATGTTTGTCACTTTAATTTATTTACACAGGACTAGGAAGCTTACACTTCGAGGGCTACTGTGAACAATGTCAACAGCCTCTTGGTTGGTTAAGTGCTCCCAAAGTCCATCAGATGCAAATATGAGAAACTGATCATGTGGTTGTAGTGGTTGCACACTAATCGAAGGTTCTGAACTTAGTATGGGCTTTTGAAAAGGTTCACATGGCGAATTTTATATACAGAGGTTCCCGGTTGAACTCTGCTTTTTTGAGATAGGTATCGCCGATTGATCTGCAGACCTGCAACATACAACAAATAGAGAAAACTCAAAAATCTTCACTTGGACCTTGAAAGAAATACGACAACGTAATTGAAGCAGCAAGTATTGTCAAATTTGTTAGTTTGTTACTCATACAAAAGAAACTCAACATCACATATCTGAATGTCTTATCATGGCAACCCAGTGAGGGCATGCCACGAAGCCCTCGAGAGCGAAGAATCAAGTGGCTAAACGTCAAAACACTTTTGACAAATGAATGGTTAAACCGAGTGATGAAATGAACCTAACTGAAACATAACAAATACTAGGCAAGTATTGCTTTAGTAGTAACTATCCATGCCATGCAAAATAGCTCAATTCATTAGATGATACAGGCACTAACAATGCATAACCTCCTATTATTTTCAAGCTCCACCCTAACTAAAATATATAGCAGTGATGCCACAATCATCCACCACATAAAGGGGATATCTCTCATCCACAAGCATAAAGATATGTTTCTGCCCCCGACGGCCCTACCACCTATAATCACTTGGTTTTGTCATTTATCTTGGACAAACGGGGATGAGGTTTTTCAGTAAATACCATTCAGAAGACAAGGAAGAGAACAGGCTAAACTTCAAGGTGATGAAACTAAAGTTATCTTTCGCCAACATGGATGTCATAAGCAATATGAGATGGCCACTGAATCAAATTTTCTCACAGCTACAAATGTCTTCCCAGTGAAGAGGCGCACCTGAATTAAGCCTTTTACACGCCAAACGTTGTGCTTGAGAACAACAATCTGCCTATCTTCGGGTGCATTGACTGCAATTCTTTTCTCACTGACTCAATACTTACATTATGCTCTGCTGACAGTTGGACAGCCAAAACTTCTCCAGTGGCTTTAACATGTCTTCCTAAAACAACACGGGAATCCCCAACATTGGCAACATAAAGTATGCCACCACAGATTACACCAACCAGACAGCATGAGCCAACAGCTGCTATTTGAGGCTTCACAGGCCATTGCTTGGTGACAACAGAGAAGAATCCATCTTCTGTAGCTTCATATGCTTTCTTCAGTACATCAACAGACATTGAATTTTGCTCTGATGCGAACCCTGCAATATTAATCCATGGAGGAATAGAATGATCACTGAATCGCTCTCTTTATGTGGAAAGTGAAAAACACTACTGTGGATATAGCACCAAGAATACAAGAAATGAACATAATACTAAGGCATAATGCTCCCAGGTTAGCGCTTACTTTTCAGATTGTGGAAGAGGTGATCGTTGATATAGCAAGCCGTCTCTGGGCCACCGTGTCCATCATAAACCCGGCGAAGGTGCCATATGGGCCAGAGTCAAGAAAGCTCAATGGACCCGACTCAATCTGACACTGGTCCTCAAGTAAGTTATTGGCCTGGACCACAGCCATGGAAAATTCCCCATTTACATGCTGCCCAGTGTCCTTGTACCATAGAAGTCCATCCTGCCTACCGGCAACATCTGAGGCTGTCCGGGCATGCCGGCTGGATGATGGTCTCCAGCACGCCCGTAACAAGTTCATCAATGTCACTATCATCCCTCATCAGTCATCCCACCCACATCGCCTCCGAGCCCGCTTCATCTTTGCTCCAAGATAAATGCAGTTTCACTTCTCAATGCGGATATATCTCTTTCCTTTATCCTGGAAAGAAAACATGTATGAGTATATGGAACACAAGTATGGCTTGTTAATAATACTAAAAGTCCATCACTTGCACTCGGTTTGGAAACACAGTTTCAAGGATAACATATTTGATCTTTCTTTCTTTTCTTTGTGAGTAACAGTTACAGTTGCTATGACTACAGCTCAAAATCCAAAAGGTCTGAGAAATCTCATTCTTATAATAATACAAGCGGAAGGACGGAAAATCTAATCAAATTACCTCTTTTGGCACCTTTAGGTTCTAGTATAATAAGCATGCTTCTAATGAGTAACTTACATCATCACTTTACTTGAATTCAAAAAGACATATCACATGCCAAGCATTCTATATGTCTTAATATGCTTCTCTTATGTCAAGAGGAAAAAACAATGCAGCAAAGTCACTGTTCGTCACCAGATTTCTTACTCAATAAACATCAAATGTCCAAAAGGCCAATATTTCCCATCACACACTCGAAATTATGACAACTTCCTTACAGCAACCGATCAAAGCTAAGATTTTGCCTATAAATTATGAAGAACTAGCGGCGAAGGCATAATTCTTTACACTTCTTCTATTGGATAAACAAAAGGAATGATGCCTTGACATGTCGATAAGAATAAAGATTAATCCCCCAACAATTCAATTATCCAAAACCTCATCTCCTCCGGTAAATTGTAAAACTCTCTCGCGCCTTATCCTTCGCATCGTAGTTAATACTCACCAATAAAAAGAGAGCTAACGAATATAATTATACACCATGATTCGCACATTAATTTCCCCAAATCCCCGATTCCACCATCCAATCGGCGCGGGTGCTTCTCCTAAGTGTCAGCCGACCGTTCACCAAATCGAGACACCTCCCAATACCATTCGTCACCCCGATCCAAGAAATCCAAACCCGCACACAGCGATCGAATGATATCCAAACACCGAAAATTCGGATCAAGAAAGAGGCCCCCAATCCTGGGGACGCGACTCAAGGAGCAAATAGCTGAGGAGGAAAAATCGCACCTTTGCGTGGCGGGGGCGCCCAATTGGCGGATTCGGATTGGGGATTTGGCGAATTGGGGAGGGCCTCGATCGAATCGCGCGATTTGGGCGTCGCTACGCTGCTCTCCTCCTCTTCTGTCTCTTCCCTCTTTCCTGTCTAAACGAAGGAGAGAAAAATAGCAGTCGCGAAAGAGAGAGGAAGGGAGTAAACCGGAGGAGGGTAGGGTGGCAAACGGATCGGGTAGCACCCGCCCGACCCGACTCCGGACGCGGCTCGGACCAGCTACGGGGAGGAGGAAGCTCGCTGTCCTCCCGACAGGCGTCGGAGACGAAGGGCGGCGGGGCGCGACCGACGAGCGGGGGCAGGTGTCCTCGTCGGCGGTGGCTCACCGGCGGCGAGGGAAGAGAGAGAGAGAGAGAGAGAGAGAGTCGGAGGGATTCGAGCCGAGTAACCAGCCCGTTGCAACAGCCAACAGCCGTTTGATGACGTGTGGGTTTAGACAGGAATGCAATAAATAAATAAATAAATAAAGAGAGAAAAAATGTAGGGGGTTCGACGTAAATGGCATTGAGAAAAGCTTTAATTTCAGATTAGTCCCTACGAATACCTACCGGAAAAATATCTGACCAAAATCCGAGACTTTTTTCAGGTGGTTCGTCTCCTTGCAACGAGAGAGAGCGCTCGTCAGAATGGATGTCAGATTGACCCCAAGAAATAACCAAGATTCCTTTCCTCTCTCTTGGTTTAATTAAATTTAATTAAACTTTAACACAGTATAGCATGGCTCAATCTGTTTCAGGGCAGAAACAGGAGCAACACTGACCAACCGAAACTCTGAAAGGGCAGTGCTGTGCATGGATAGTGCCTGCTAATGCATGCCTTGCACTGGTGCTTTATCTTTATGGCGTGTTACCATTCAACAATGGCTCGGTCTGGACTCACCAACCTTCGAGAACGAGTAGTAGTATATTCTTTTTCACACCGGCCCCTTGGTTTCCTCTGAGCCTCTTGTTTTTATTCGTCCATTGTTTCGTTGGTTGGTTCTGTTACCTCTGATTTCAAATGTTAATCGTGTTAGGGCATCTCCAATAGTGTGTTTATTGTTGTCTATTAGCTATATCACGTCAACAAAATATTACGTGGAGGAGAGAGAAAACACATGTCGTCTCTTCCTGAAGAGATGCGTAAGATGCAAAACAAAACATGATACATTAATCTACTCTAGTTAACGTGTAGATCCGTTTCAAAGGAAAATTATAAAATATAAATATTAGAGGCGTGCTAGAGAATATCTAACATATGTTACATTATTTTTAGAAGACAATGATATCTCTAACTATTGAAGATGCCCTTAGAATCTATGCCGGTCAAACATTTCTAGGTTTAACTATCGATATATAAAAATTACCAAGATTGATAACATGAAATTGATACTACTAGATTATTTTTATGTGAAACAACATATTTCCATAGAAATTTATGGTTAAAAATAACTTATATTTGGAATAAGAGGAAGTATTAAAAGTCAGGCTTTGGTGCCTTGTGCCATTGTATATGTGATTTTCCAGTGCTAACTAGCAAGAATGTTGTGACCAATCTATGCAAGCGTCATGCACAAAGGTTACATAACTAATATTAAGGGGTAACCATGTATCATCTCTTCTCTTCTCACCACATGACCAGCGGTTCACGTTTTCTTTTAGTTTGGTCCAAGTTTTCATTCTGCCAATTTTTCAAGGACAATGAAATGGTCGTCAGAACGACCAATTAACCTTCTCTAATTTGTGCAGAAATCTCTTTCTGCTAGCCTGAAACATCCAGTAGTACTACTCGCATTACACTGTAAGCCCTCTCAAATCTCAACATGAGAACCGTGCATGAAAAGGAGGAAATTCAGACAAGTTGCTGTCAATCTGATCTTGGTGGTCGCAATCTCAGGCTCAGCCATATGCATGATACAAGAAGTGACAACCAATAATTCATGCATGAGATAGCTAGATAGATTACAGATATATCCAAAACAGTTTATTTAGAACTAATTTTGGCGTGCACGACACCATTTTTTCTGACAAAAATGGGATCACGACATCTTCAAACAGGGTATGTATTCTTTTCCAATGGCGAGTAATTAATAAGGTCATCATATATCAGGATCGCATCGCGCTTGGAACATATAAAAATCGTACTAGCTATGACATTTCAAAAGAAGGGGTAAATCTTAGTACTACTAGCTATATATTCGAGTACCGGCGTATTGGCTTTTCATTGTTCCAAAACTAAGCTGGAGTAGTAATACTGATACTCCCATTTGCTTTTGCCGAAAGAATGGAGGGTGGAGAAGAAGCCGCAGATTACAACTAGCCACCGGCTCGACACGTAAGCAGGAGACAGAGGAAGAGGAAAAGGAAGATTTGGAAACTGGCTTATAGGTAAACCAAGAGAGTTTTTTTGTTAAGCCTAAAAAAGAGCTATTTTTAAGCTGAAATTATGCAGACAGCAACTGCTTATAACATCATTCCCCTGCCTGAGACAGAGGGAAGGGATGGGAGAGAGGCAGAGGCAGGCAAGAATCTATCGGCAGCTTCGCAGCTGCTTCTTTGCACGATCAGATACATTGTCAGATAAGATATAGATTCCTGATTCCTGCAGATGGATGGTACCATGCCGCCTCCAGATTAAATCTTTCAGTTGGTGATCGATGATCCCTTCGCAGGAGGATCAGATACATTACTCATAATACTATCCAACTTGCAATATAGTAGCAAGGTGGTACAAAGCTCTGTTCCTTTTGTTTTGTTTGGCAACACATGGCCTCATTGCTTAGCCTCATGTGAATATATGTGCTCCCCCTCCCTCTGTCTCTCTTTACATATTTGTAAACGTGTACGGATTTGACTGCACGTATGAACAGATTCTTGTGAAACATTTACGAGCAGTGATTGACAACAGGTAGGTATTATCTCTCTCTCTTGGGTACGTTCCGAGTCAGACAAGAGTAGAATATGCCAGCTAAGTTGGACTGAAGAACAAATGTATCTAAGATGTTAAGTAGAGGACAGGGAGACAGGGTTGCATAAGCATCTCCATCAGTCGGCGCTTCAGGACAAACATGCTTTAGAAATGTGTTGAAGCTGTAGAATTGACCGCGCGCGCCTGGTCCTGGCCAGGGAAAAATGTTTCGGTTTGCATTTTTTTTCGTTTGGCAGCGAAATGAACGAAATTTTGGATGAATTTGTCCAAATGGTTTGATCAAATTTGAATTTTAAAATTTAAATATTTCCTAAAAATAAAAAGAGTCTACAAGCCTGGGATTCAAACCCATGCCATCGGGACCAAAGGGATAGGGCATACCACTGGGCTAGCTTCATCTTTGTGGGTTATTCACTATTTTTTCTCTCTTTAATCCTCAAAATAATTAAAAAAGGAAAAATTTGAACAAAGCCATTTCCTTTCGGAAGGGGACGAAATGAACGAAAATTTCAAAATTTTGCCGAAATTGTTAACGCTGGTTCTGGCTGGCATTGGCATCCGACTCCTCATCTAAGACAAGCTAGCTAGTTAGGCTTCTGCTTCTTTCCTTGTTGAGTTGCTGTCACCGACGTAGAGAGAGGGAGAGATGGCCATTAGCCAAGCACAGTAGCACATGCAGTACGTGCGCTCGATTGAGTAGAGACGACGGCTGCTGCTGCTGCTGCTGGTTTTGTAAAAGGGGAGAAATGGATATGGTTGGGCTGGGCTTGGGCACGGGCATAGTTAGCCGAAAAAAAAAGGAAAAAAAGCTTCATCTTGTTCAGCATCGAAAACCTGACTGACTTGTGGCTGTGGACCATATCGTCTGCTGCTGCTAATCTAGCTCTGTCGATCATAATGATGGACGTACAAGCATGTATCGATTCGACTTGATGGAATGCTGCTATGTTAGCCATGTCAGTCTCTAGCTTAAGGATCCGACGTGGGTTACCTACTTTTTCATTCTCAGGTTGTCTTCATGTTCATCAGAGCGTCCTCGAAAACCTGTGTCCATTAGACCCCTTCAAAGTTCTTAGACAATTTGTGGTTGGATTAGGCCGTCAGGTGCAAGCCATGGGCCTCATTACTCGATAGTTACTGACAAAACCTATCTCAAATTCACTGCGGTTTTCTAATTGGGCCCAAAAAAACATAGAGCAGAATGAATTTTCTTTTGAAACAAACGAGGTAAAAATAAAATAGTTCATCTCGAATTCTCGATAGACTCCAGATTTTTGTTTGCGTTGCGCGTGTCTCATTGTTCCGGAAGCTGCGGGATCGTGATTTGGTCAGAGGAAAAGGGCCAGAAAGCTCAGATTGGACTTTTCTTCCGAGGTGCATTTCTCAACTACGTGTTAACGTCAGGGTCGTGAGCGGCCAAACTTTCTTTTGCTTGTCTCTTTCAGCCAAGACCACGTCTGATATTTTTTTCCAGGCGAGAGAACACGGCATTTTGTCTGTCAGCCAGTCTGTGTCTGGTTGCATGCAGATGCAGTTGTTGTTTCAGCTAATAAGAACAGAGCACCCGTCAGAACATGATCACCTACTTCTTTTTTTTAGTTGCTATTTTCTTATTTTCTAGCTGCGTCAAAGAAGAAGCTATACGAACGCGGATACCTAGTAGGCTACTGCCCAGTCCTCGGTATGATCACTTACTTCTGAACCATACAATATTTGCACTGGCTGCAAAACCTCAGGAAGCTAAAAACATAAAATATATTACGGACCTCCTTTGTATGTACATGTTTCTTACCATTCGATTGGACTATTAAATCTTGCTGATGAAATATCTCTCGAACAATGGGACTGATTCCAAGGTTCGTGTATCCAAATCCAACCCTTGGACTAGATTCCAAGGGAAAAAAAAATTCTTGAAACTATTCTTGTACTTAGATTGTGTTAGGTGCTAGCCTGTACTCGGAGGGCATCCACCAACAGCACTAGCGCCGCATGTGCGTTGGCTAGCTAGACTTGATATTGTTTCTCATGGTCAACATGTTACTCAGAATTACAAAGAGAGAACCAAATTTAATTAAATTGGCAGAAGCGGCGAGTAGGATGCAATTGAAGCAGATATAGACGGATATTACTTATTACCTTATTCTATAATTTTTTCTCGGAGTCAGAGTCGGACACGGATAATATCGAATACCTGTTTTTCCATTTCGTATTCACTCTGTGAGCCTTTGATCGGTCGGTCGAATAGATATTATCCGCTTCTTTTGCACCTATAAACAGGGCATTAAGCAGTAGGGGTGCAACCAGAGCGAACACGAGAGACTAATCGCTGAGATATCGAAGGAAAAAAAATACTCAGTATCCCCTGCTTACTCAGATACAGCAACCCACAAATCTATTATCATGTTCCTAAGTGAAGTCACGACAGGCTTTCCTCATACCACCTGATATTCGGATACTTACAAACGTATATCACTCATCTCATATCATGTTCCACATTTTTTTTCCTCGAGTCGGACACGGATAATGCGAATAACCATTTATCTCTTCGCATTTGCTCATAAGCTTTGATCGGTCGAAAATTATCCGCTCGTTTGCACCCCTAGCGACGACGATTTGCATAATTTTTCGAGTTGACATACATTCATATATTCTCTCCTCCCATCCCATCCTCTGTTACACTAGCTACATGGCGAATTGCAAACCGATACAGGGGATGAACTGAAGGATCATCAGCACATGCATGTGCAATCGCCAGGATACGTTGACAATTTTACAGTTCTTGTGGCAGCTACTAACATGCACTAGAACAAAACAAACTCCTCATCTGCGACCTAATTAAGTTTGTAGGTAATAATAATTCGTCGGATGCAATGTAAAAACAAAACAAAACAAAGCCGTCGTACAAAAGAATTGCTGATTATCAGGTTCATTGAGCGCTCAACAAGCTGAGCCGTTGATCCAACTGAACAAAAATCCAGAGTAATGACGCCATGCATATATTACTGGCTGCATACATTTTTGGGGTATTTGATGATTTGCCATAATAAAAGATGTGCATTTGATGATTTGTTACTTTATGTCTCGTGACGAAACTTATATGTCAGTGAGACATAAAGTAACAATTTATTAAATACACATCTTTATAACGGTAAATCATCGATAATTCATATATTTTTTGGTCCTAGATTTTCTGTCTATAGGTTGGACGTCATGTGGTGATGCTGGCCAATTCCAACCACCACGAGTCCAACATCGAGAACAAGTCCAAGTCCTGGATGTCCTGGAGAAAGTACTGCCTTTTGCGTATGAACCCTTCATCTCGCAAAATATTATGGAAAAAAAATACTCCTAGCTACGCACCAAATTGTATATCTGTATGATAAAAAATTGACCCACCCACCCGTACCTTCTTTCTTAAGTGAATGTTAAAGCGTATGGTCAAATTTCAAAAAGTGGGAAAGAAAGAGCAGATACAACCTTGTAATACAGTTTTTTCTAGGAAAAATGAAGTCTTCTTTGGAACGTAGAAATTCCATGTGGAACATTTCAACTCCCGCAGGAATCCCGAAAATCCTCAGGGTCAAAACGGGGCCTATAATGTTAGTAAACCATACAACATCTCATACAACATCTCGACTCTGAGAAGCCATTAGCCACATAAGAATAGGGCATGTTTGGTAGGGTTCCACTCCTTATTTTTCAGCTTTTGGATCTACTCCTCTGAGAATTTTGAGCCGGTTGAGAGAAGAGTTTGGTAGAAGATTGACTCCCAAAACTCTGAGATAGATGGTTGGAAGCAAACACATCCTTGGTTTTAACACTCCAGTCTATTTGTTTGTTACCCATTTCTATTTGTACATAAATTTCTAGAATTTTTTTTGCAATTGTCGCATTCATTATGGAACTGGTCGATGTGTGATGACTTGCTAATATTTTCGTTGAATGTATGAAATACAATTGGGCTTACTTTCTCATTACCGGATCAAAATCGTAACCTCTCTCTATACTCCAGATATGGTTCATTCAAGCATCCGTATAAAACAAGTTCATTCAAGCGACAGAATTGGAAATGACTCAATATGAACACACCTTCATTCAAAGAATTCTAGTGTTCTTCTCATTCCACACTGTATTCCCTAACATCTGCATATTTTTGCGTAACATCATCACTACAAGAAACGGAACAAGTTGTTGCATGTGCACATCTTACATCAATACAAGAGCTGCCAGGACATCATTTCACATTACCAGATTGGAAAGGGTATAGGAGGAACAATAGCTGGGGCGTGTAAAAGATTGCAAAACCCATAAATTGATTGCAAGAGATTGAAAAGTTAGAACTGGTTTCAGATATAAACATTTACAAAAATTTGAACAACTACACATCTCACATCTCAAAAGCAATAGAGAAGGCTTATTCAGATCTAGCCAAATCCTACACACCTACATATGTATTTGCTTGGCATGTAAACATTCCAATAATCACGTCCAAACAACTCCTAATCTAGTCTCAGATACGGAACTTTCAGATCAAATTAGTAATAAAAAAAAAAAAGGGGCGGCTAAAGGAGGAGGGAGGCCAAGGGGAGGCGGCCGCCAGCGAGCTAACCTTCACGGTGCTCACATTTGAGGTCCCTCTAGGACCAGCGGCGGCTAACTCCGGGGTTGTTGACAAGGCTGGCGCCGGTTGACTATGGGGCTGGCGGCGTCGAGGGCCTCCAGGGCTGGCGGCGTAGAAGGGATCGGGGCCGGGGACCTCGGCGTCGAGGGTCTCTCAGGAAGGCCGCGTCGAGGAGCTTCAGGGCCGTCGGCGGCAAGCTCGGTGCTAGAGTTCGCCGCTCTCCGTGCAGGCGAGAGAAAGTCGAGCCGAGAGCAGTTAAATGAGAGTGGGCCCACGAGAAAGGCAGTAAATAACCCTCAACTTCATGGGTATTTTTGGTAACTGGAGACTCGCTCCTTGTGAGGAGTTGTCAAAGATCGATCTGTGTTTTTTAATGAAATATTTGATTATTTGCTACTCTAAATAGATGCGATTTATGATTTGTCACTTTATATATCTATAACATATAAGTTTTAGAGTCATATATCATAGACAATCTTAAATTACATATATTTAATAATGGCAAATAATCAAATCTTTAATAGGGGGTGATTTGCTCCTCAAGTGATCCAATTCTAAAAAAAAGAGTGAGGGTGTTTGATTAGGTTCTGTTGAAAATCTGGGAACTGGAGCCCTATCAAATAGGCTACGAGGCTATACCTGTGAAAAATAAAAAATGTCCAAGAGAGGGCATACAGAAAAGAACAAGGACCTAACCGTAAAACGATCTCCTGCCTATCCCACCCGGCGGATGGCCGGCCGGGCAGTCCTCGTCCACCCGCCACTTCCCTTCCTCTTCCGGTCGCTGACGAAGTCTGCCCAATATCTCCCTACCGTTGACGAAAACAACACAAGACTTTGACTTGCTCATCACCATGAGTCTTTCTCCTCCTCTTAAGATGGATGTTATATGCGCACCAACCATCTTGCTGCCCCTGCACGCCCCTCCTCCTCATGGCTCCTCCACCCACTACCGCGACCTCCTCCTCGCTCTCGCCGTCGCCGCGTTGCTTGCGGCCGGCGAGGCGTCCGGCGTTGGGTTCAACCTCCACCACCGGTTCTCCCCGGTGGTCCGGCGCTGGGCGGAGGCGCGGGGCCACCCCGGCGCGTGGTGGCCCGAAGCTAGGCAGAGCTCAACGGAGTACTACTCCGCGCTGTCCCGGCACGACCGCGCCCTCTTCGCCCGCCGCGGACTCGCCGATGGCAACGGCCTCCTCACCTTCGCCGACGGCAACGCCACTGTCTTCGACGGATCGTACGCCCTGCCCTGCTCTCGCGTGCCGTTAATTAATTAACCTCGTTGATTCCTCTGTAGTGTTCCAAAGAAGAAATAAAAAACATAGCTTTTATCGATTTGTTGCAGCTTGCACTACGCGGAGGTGGCGGTGGGCACGCCGAACGCGACGTTCCTGGTGGCGCTCGACACTGGAAGCAACCTCTTTTGGGTGCCCTGCGACTGCAAGCACTGCGCGCCGTTGGCCAACCTCACGGGGCAGGGCGGGCCAGATCTCCGGCCGTACAGCCCGAGGCAGTCGTCGACGAGCAAGACGGTTACGTGCGAGCACGAGTTCTGCAAGCCGCCCAACGCATGCGCTACGCGCAACAGCAGCTGCCCCTACACCGTCAAGTACTTGTCCGCCAACACCTCCACCTCGGGGTGCTCGTCGAGACGTCCTCTACCTCACCAGGGAGAAGCAGGGCGGCGGCGCCGCCGGCGAGGTGGTGAAGGCCCCATCGTGTTCGGGTGCGGGCAGGAGCAGACAGGCTTGTTACTGCACGGCGGGGCTGCGGACGGCCTTCTGGGGCTCGGCATGGGCAATGTCTCCGTGCCGAACATGCTAGCCAGCAGCGGCCTCGTGGCGTCCAACAGCTTCTCCATGTGCTTCAGCGAAGACGGCATCGGCCGGATCAACTTCGGCGACGCCGGCAGCCGGGGCCAGGCCGAGACGCCATTCATCGTCAGAAACATACAGTTACGTACTCTGTCACTTCCAAAACCTTTCCTAGCCGAGACTGACATGTGATGATGTTTTTTGGTGCAGCCCAGCGTACAACATCAGCATCACGACGATCAACGTGGAGAACAAGTCTCTGCCGGTGGAATTCACCGCCGTTGTGGACTCCGGCACGTCCTTCACCTACCTCAACGACCCGGCCTACACGGAGCTCGCCACCAATGTAAGTGTTCTTCTGTCAGGGACGTGCATGACTTTGAGGCTTGAGGAGGTTGCTCAGACTTATCTGTTCTTGTTGCATTGCAGTTCAACTCCCAGATTCGCGAGAAAAGGGCCAACTGGAGTGATTCTGTTCCATTCGAGTATTGCTATGGACTAAGGTAAACACTATAATAACTGGCCTTTTTTCTCCTACTCATAATGTGGTTGATTTTTTCCTGAACTATAAAATCAAATACCACACCGATATCTATGCAAATCCAACGGTCACAAAAACCGAATTCGATTTATGATGGATTAAGGTAAATACTATACA
This sequence comes from Phyllostachys edulis, assembly GCA_036346405.1. Taxonomy (NCBI): domain Eukaryota; kingdom Viridiplantae; phylum Streptophyta; class Magnoliopsida; order Poales; family Poaceae; genus Phyllostachys; species Phyllostachys edulis. The sequence continues at coordinate 130,350 of JAYEVD010000427.1, read as the reverse complement.
AATCGCAAAAAAGGTAAATACTATAATAACTGGCCTTTTTTCTCCTTATAATGTGATTGATTCTTTTTCCTTAACTATAAAATTAAATACCACACCGATCTCTATGCAAATCCAACGGTCACAAAAACCGACTTGATTTATGAAAACATAAGACGGCTTACAAACAGGAAAGAAAACATTTTTTTATGAGAGAAGTGTTTTGGTTGTCTGAATGGTTTGCATGTAGTGTCTGCTTTCTCTGACAAAAACACTTGCAGTCTTAACATAGGCTTCAGTTGAATAGTTCTGTGTGATGATCCAGTACCATTGTAACCAGACTAGCATTCAGCAGAAGATATTATGCTTCTCTGTTTGGGATTACCATTTGTAGTTAATGGAGCATATCATTACTTATGCCATGCATTAGCATAACCTTAGATGCTTAGATGTGGAACATATGATTACTTACACATGTGGCGTTGCTTTTCTTGACCTTAGATGCTTGATACTAGCCTTTTTTTAGTTTATGTTTTTCCCCACCCCATGCATTCTCAATTGCACCAGCTGTTAATGCAGCCCTGACCAAAAAGAGGTGCTCATCCCCGACGTGAGCCTGACGACCAGGGAGGAGCCCTATTCCCGGTCACTCGACCTTTCGTTCTCATCGTCGACGATACAAACGGGAAGGTAAATTGAATTAAGGAGGAAGAGCTTCAGAAACATCAATGATTATTTGTAGGTGGATGTTCTTCATACAAAGCTAGTCTCTTAAAGGAGGTATTATATATCACAACAGGTTCGTGTTGTCGGTTACTGCCTGGCAGTCCAGAAGAGCAACATCAGCATCAACATCATTGGACGTAGGCTCTCTTATTCGATCGATCTTTTTCTAAATTACACCAATGTTTCGTTCTTGTTTGCTACACAATTAGGATCGCTTGATCTTCAGAAAATTTTATATAATCGGTCGACGATCTGATGCATGCAGAGAACTTCATGACGGGCCTGAAAGTCGTGTTCGACCGTGAGAGATCAGTCCTGGGCTGGCAGAAGTTCGACTGTAAGTAACCTCCATCCTCGTGTAAAAAGAGCCTCAGTTGCTTAAATTTATTTGGTGATACGAGGATGTTATGTATACAAAAAAGATACCAAGTAGCTTAAATTTATTTGATCACCACCATTCCAACTACCTATCTGCAGGTTACAAGAATGTGAGGATGGCAGACGCCCCAGAACGGAGCCCCAGCCCTGCTCCGGGGCCAACGGCGGCTCACCTCAAGCCGCAGGAGAACGACGCAACCAACAACAGATCATACCCCGGCGCGGCGCCGGTGCCTGCGGCCCACCGGTGCAGGCCATGTCGGCCGCCCTGCGTTCAGAGCGTCTCCTTCTCCCTGACGCTGCTGCTGCTGCATCTGTTGGTTGCAGCTGCTGTTTGAGGCATGCATGCCTTCAGAGTTGAGAGGTTCAGAGTTCAGGCACTGCAGATATGCGATTCGTCTCTGCTGCTGTGTACATAACACACACTCGATTCCGATTCAGATGCATAGGTCACCACTATGCGGTAATTTTTTTTCTGATTGATATTGTGTATGCACGAGAATACTATTATTGATTGGATGATAAGACCGGCGCATTTGTTATAAGAATAAACGTTACTACAGTTGTTGATCCATACGTCGGAGCAGTACGGTCGAGTCCCACAGCCGTGGTAGCCCAACGTACCTAGTCTTTGAATTTTTTTATAAAAAATATTATTATTTTAAAATATATTTACAGAAATAAATAACCGCCCTAAAAAATTACAAAATGACTCTCGTCAGTTCAACTGGCGACAGGTCTGCATCGTTACTTGTCACCGATTGAATTGGCGACGAAACCATCTATAAAATCCCCAAAAGAATTTCTCCAAAACTCATTTTAATTCCCAAAAAAATAGAGAGGAGGAGAGGGAGAGAAGAAAAGTGGCGAAGCTTTGCTAATTAAATGCGTTGAGGAGAGAGATTGATGAGCATCGGATCGATCGACCCCATCTTCTTGAGTACATTTTTTTGTAACTTTGTACATTATGTTAAATTATATAGAATTAAGTACATCATTTGAGCTATGGTGAGTAGAATAGCAAGTAGAATTAAGTACATAGAATTCAGTAGAATAGTGACATAAAATTCAGTAGAATACCGACATAGAATTAAGTAGAATAGCGAGTAGAATTTAGTAGATTAGATAATTGTAGTCAAATTATATACTACATTATTTGAGCTGTGTATAGTGTAGTTAAATCAGTACACATGTTATGAATGTTACAACGATCGAGCGATTTAGGCTAAATCGGTAGAAATAGGAAGACGCATATTAGAAATATGTAAAAATAATCCCACTTTATTTAGCTTCCCATTTGTGCATGGTAATTATATTGTTAATGTCGAAAATTAATTTTAAACTACAAAACTAGGAAAATAGGAAGAACTTTGTTTATTGTTTATATCTGCACTTGGAAAATATTTAAAAATATCCTTTAAATTGGAAGACCCTATTACAAATCTATTTAAATTGCTGCGTAACCTAAATTCAGTTTACATTTTTGTGTGGTAATTATTCTATTAACGCTGAAAATTATTTTTAAAGTAGGACTTTTGGTTTTTGTACATGTTTCGTAGTCTTTACAATGCATGAACATAATTTGTAGGTCTGACGGACATAAGCCACTACAAGTTGTTTGACCCGTTGATCGTAGCGTATCAAGTAGCCTCTCGATACCATGCTCACGGAGGCCGGCATGGATTGAGCTTGGCGCGTTTGCCGCGCGCCGCCCATCGAGGCATGAAGGTTGCACCTAGGCGGGTTACGAGTGCGTGTAGTTCGACCTTCATGCACTCAATCACGGTCGACTACTTTGCGTGCGATCCGTTTGTTCTTAATCGTTTTGATGCAGGTTGAGGCGGCGGGCCTCCTTCCACTAGCGAGGATGGTGGAGGTGACGTGGGAGGGCGACCGGGACCGTGGTCCTAGTCGTGCGTCTGGGCGTTTTCCATCGACCGAGCCTGCCGTGGCGCGCTAGTTGACCGTTGGAGGCGAGCGCACATGTTCCACCTTTCGTGCGGGGAGATGGTGCCGACCCTTTAGGGCGTCTCCTTCTGGCCGGGTTGCCTGCCCGGCTTCCTATGGCGGCGTCGACATCCCGGCCATGTGGCGCCGCGGACCTCCTAGCGAGGTTCTCGATGTCTTCTTGCCGTGAGCGGCGGGTACATGGAGTTCGGCGGCGCATGGGCCGGCGTTGAGTGGATTTGCGGTTCTCGTAAGTCTTCGTAACTATTGTCCTCTCGTATCAATTCATATGTGAACCTTGCTGACATGTACATGTCTTCTTGCAGCCTGAGCGTATGGCGGAGAACACAAGGGGACGTCATTATTAGGAGGCACTTCGAGGCCTACCTGCTGTGGCTGTTTAGGTGGGTCATGTTCACAGGGTCCCACGGGACGGCATCGACAAGCACTACGTGCAATGCGCACATGGTAGACGGACTTGCGGTGAACGAGATCGACCCTCGCTGGGGGGTCGGCCATCTTTGTCTTGCGACGTACCACGCATTGTGCGACGTGTGCCACCGTACCCACAGCTGCATCCTCTCCGGATGCCGGCTATACTAGCTATGGTCGCCGAGTGCTTCGGTCGGACGACCACGGTTGGGCTTAGGGCGTCTGCGATCGGCTTATGCGCTGGGCGGCGACATGGACCGGCCGACCATGGGCGCGGTGTGGTGCCACCGCCGGGTAGGTTTCATGATCATTTATTTTTTTTCGATTGGAAATCACAATTTCGTGTGCTAAGTTTGCGGTGTTCTATTGCACGGGTCACCTACGTCGATCGCTTCGCAGGGTCCTACGGATGCGTTGCGATGTTCGATCAGCTGACCGATGACCACGTCATCTGGACACCGTACACTCAGGAGAGGGTGAACACGCGCGCGTCCGAAGGACTGTCGAGCCTGTACACGCGAGACTACATGTACTGGTACATGCGGAGGGCCTTAGTGCATGATGTCTTCGTGGAGAGTACCGGTGCGGCGGGTCATCGCGCGATTCGATCCATGACAGAGGTCCCAACCCTTGGGGATGCGGTGCGGCGCCTGCGTCCACGCGTAAGTTCACGCTTTACTTCTTTCGTACAATGTGTGTTACGTACCAACCAAATAATTGTCTTGCCGTCCACAGGTACACTAGGAAGGGAGTACATGGCATGATGTCCTGGTTGGACAAGATGTCCTCTTGGGTTGAGGCTTGGAGCGGCGCGTACGACGACCTCATCTAGTGTACGGATGTTGCCTACGACCCCGAGACGTACGAGGAGTACATGGAGTGGTATGCTAGTCGAACAAGGCTTCGCTGCACCCGGGTCATGGTCGACCCACCACGACACGAGGCTGTGACGCCCGACACGTACCCCACCCAGTTGGATTCCGCTTTCCACCACTCTATATGTATCGAATGGTCCTTAATTCATATTTAATTTGCCAGATTTAGGTTTCCAATTTGTTCATTACTTGTGCGAGACGGATCTACTGGGAGGTTCTTGAGTTAGCGACCTCACTGTGAGATGACGCCTGGGGACACCGGAGGGTCCTCTGACAGATCATGGAGGCCGCGAGGCGAGGCATCCAGATCGCGACTTGTCTGCGTCGAGGAACCGGTGGACCGACCAGATCACGAGGGCGAGGTCGGTAGAGGTGGTTCACGACCATGGGCCCCGAGATGTGGTGGGCATGTTGTCGTAGCACCGTGGTGGGAGCATCGCGGGACATTTTGGAGGTATGCATGAGACATTCACTTCCGCTTCTTTATTTGAACCGCACAAATTCTTGGCGGCAATCTTCTCTTGCAGTCACATGCTCCACCAAACGCAGGCGAGAGTACAGGAGTCATCGAACCGCTTCATGCCACCGAGTATGACCACCTTGCTTGCTTGTGTAATGTCCTTTTTCGTGGTTTTTGCCATGATTATGTGCGTAACGTAATGCTTCTTTATTTCGAACTCCACTAGTTACTAACGACAATCTTCTCTTGCAGGTCCTGAGCTCCACTTTGTATGCGGGCAGAGTCTGTGAAGTCATTGGAACACGCCGGGGCACGGATATGACCACCTTGCTTGCTTGCGTAACGTCCTTTTTCTTGATTTTCGCTATGATTACGTGTGTAACGTAATGCTTCACAGAACCGGCTTGGGAGGACGATTCATTGCTGCATGATGAGGCACACCTCGAGGACTTCTTCATGGACCAGCGTGACACCCGGTTCTCCGTGGGGGCTTCTTAGGCGCATGGTGCACCGACACCCCACATCACCCTCTTTCTCGCCTTCACTCCCCTTACTGCGGGTAGCGTGACCCGACGAATCGGCTTTGTGGGCGGCGTGACCCGATGAGTCGGCATTGTGGAAGCGGCGTGACCCGGCGAATCGGCTTTGTGCGATGGCGTGACCCGGTGGAGTCGACTTTGCGTGGCGGCGTGACCAGTGGAGTCGACTTTGCGCAGCGACGTGACCCGACGAGTCAGCTTTGTGTGGCGACGTGACCTGACGAGTCAGGGTCGCTGCCTCGCGGACACAAATTTCCCTCAGCCGAATTACAATTCAGCCGCGTACGCAACACCAACTTGGCATATAAGTACTACCCCTTCCATGTCGGGTTCTCCTGCATCCAGACTTCAACACAATCTCACTCAGATGGACAAGCACTAGGAGGAGATCCGCGAAATGCAAAGGGAGTATGCGGCCCAGGAGGAACAAATGGAGCGTGCCAAGAGGCCACCTCCCAGCAATGACGTCGCCCCCCATAGCAGCCACCCCTACCAGGACATCCCAACCGAGCGTTCGTCGCAACACCCACCCAAGGGGGAGATGCTGCCCCTCTGTTGGTGCAGGGATAGATAGTTCTTCAAGTCCAAGCACTGACTCAGTCTGGGCATGCGTTGCTGGGGTTACGCGAACTACTCCTACTACTATCACGGTCACCGTTGGGACACGAGCCGCTATCGGCAGTCGATAAGGACAGGTAGCAGTATGTTCCCCTACCATTTCTCTTTGAAAGTCCGACTAATAACCTCTCCCGTCTACCTGTAGTCTCTGAATCCGTTATGTGGCTACCGCAAGTGGATCGACCTAGAGATCCACCCACACGACCAGTGGACTCGATTGCGAGGAGTGGGATACCAACAGGGATCGCGAGAGGAGGGAGGAGGAGTGCCGCACCGAAGAGCACAACCAGTGTATTCGGCGGGAGACGCAGGCCCATCTCGAGACGTGCAGGCACCAGGAGCGCGAGGCTCACAAGAGGGAGAGCGAGAAAAAGAGAGAAATGGCGGCTGAGGCCAAGATGACCAGTAAGGAGTACAACGCCGAGCTCGTAAGGAAGGGCAAATGGCTCTGGTCCACGCAGTAGTCCGACCCTCTTCGTCCATATTTTCCATGTTCCATGTATTTCTAATCCCCTAAAGGCTTGTGCGTACCGTCCTTGGTTCGTTAACCTACGTGCCATGTAACCCCTCTTGTCGGATCAAATGTCGTGTTGTTATCATTGCGCCATTTTTCCAATATTGTGCACTGTGTGTGAATTCTCTGGTGTAGCACAATATAACTTACATTCCTACTTATGAATCATTAATACCTCAATCGTCCTCATAAAATTCTCTAGCTCATCGTAATATAACTTACCTTCCAGCTGGCACATCACTAACATATTTCGTACCATTTAGAATCTACGAAAACCACAAACACACCAACCAGCATAGGGTCATGTTGCCTGTTCAGCGGTGACATCTCCCTATCGCTAGTTGAAATGGCGACAGGTAGCTGTCGCTAGTTGAAATGGCGACATGTAGCAGTCGCTAGTTCAAATGGCGACAGGGAAGCGTGACCTATAAAAACCTCTTAAACCCTAAAATTCGGCACAAGACTCACTTTTATTCAGAAAAAAAGAGAAGGAGAGAAGAGGGAGGAGTAGAGGGGAGGAGAGAAGCTAGCGAAGCGCTGCCCGTCCGGTTGCCCACCTCTCGGGTAATTTTTTTTAACCGAATGGATTATATAGTTTTAGATGTACGGTTACGTAGTGCAGTACATTTTACTTAATACTTTTCGGTGGGTAGTCTAGTTTTAGATATGTGGTTAATCGTGGAAATGTTCTTTATGGTGCAGTGCGTCAAATATGTCCGACGTCACCAATTTCAAATTTTACTATGGTCAATGGACTATTATGAAGGGTCCCAAGAGGATTGATTTGCGTAATTTCCAATCGGCGACCGAGCCCCTACCAAGACCAAAGCAGTGTACATGGGGCGCTGTGATGCGGTGGTTGTTCCACACATTCCAAGTGGAATCGTGATGTGTACGATCTGAGATTGAGTTGTCTTGCCCCGCGAGTAGCACAACCCATATATTAGGAGTTAGTGCAGCTGAAGGGAACAAATTCATAGCACTATCATACGTATGCGTATGCGCGGCGAAGTGGTGAAAATGGGTCCTTCTGGCCTAGGCAAATGCCAAACCCACTCCTCCATCCACAGCTGAACATGAAGGGGGTGCTGACGCCGAAGAAGAAGTTGGAGACTCCAGCCACAGCGTGGTGCACACAATGGTCAAGCTCCCGAAATTCCGATCTTTGTCGATGAAGACCTGCGGAAGTAGCTCTTCCGGTCGACAAGCTAGTGGTCTTGCTGACGAGGGTGAGGAGGTGGAAGCCGTAGTACAAAGGATGGATCTCGAAGACCGGGACTACATGGTATTGTCTGAAGATGAAGGTTCCGATGACGAGAATGATGTGGAATAGCAGGCGGTTCTATCCGAGTGGAACACATACCGGTTCGACAACCTCACCATCAATGAAGGCTCCCGTGTCTTTGTGAAATCGACGAGAGCGAGGTCAGGCAAGGAGTTATGTACAAATGCAAGGAGGCCGTGTAGGAGGCAGTCAAATTCTGGGCCTTGTCGGTGCGGCGCACATTCACAGTCGTCAAGTCTACTCCAAGATGCTCTGACGTGAAGTGCGGCATAGAGGATGCCCTTGGTGAGTGCGATTTCACCTAAGTGGGACACCTACTGGAAGTGCTCTATAGTGGTACCTCACACATGCGTCGTTTCTGAGTCAGTGCAGTCCCACCAGAACCTATCATTAGACTTCATCACCAACCTCATGTATAGTGAGATTGTGGATAATCTAGATTTTGAGCCATGATCCATCATTCGAGTGATTGAGGTAAGGTTTCAGTACACAATCAGCTATGCCAAGGCTTGGAGGGCAAAACAGAAGGCATTGGAATCAAGGTTCGACATGTTCGTATATTGACATTCAAGACGCCACGCATCCGAAGTGGGCCAATAAGAGGGTACTGTAGCGAGCATTCTTCGTCTTTGGTCCATACATCAATGTATTCCGGCACTATCGTCCAATCTTGTGCATAGATGACATATTTTTGACTGGGAAGTACAAGGGCCAGATACTGACTGCAATAGCGATGGATGGGAACAATCAAGTTCTTCCCGTGGCATTCGCTTTCGTTGAAAGCGAGAACATGGACAGCTGGTTGTGGTTCCTGAAGAATGTGAGGATTTTTGTTGTGTAAGGCCGTCCCAACGTATGCCTCATACATGATTGGCATGCGAACTGCTGTGTGCAATAACTTCGGTTGCAACAAGGAAGAACGTACAACTTCCATGGTCGGATCTCTGAGCGGGTGGTGCATGAGGCACTTAGGTGCAAACTTCTGGCAGTTCATAACAAGGACTTGATGAACCTATTCAGCGGGCAGGCAACGGAACCGGCAGCAAGTTTAAAGCACTCGGAAGATTACGGATGGCGAACCTAGATGCCGAAGGGAGGCAAGAAGAAGGGCCACCCAAGCCGCCGACCGGCCCCCAAGCATTGCCACAACTACCTCTGGATGCTCCCAGTTGGCGAGAAGGATGGGGGCGCAGGTGAAATGCTTCTCAGACTAGATTGAGCACGAGCCTAAGGAGAAGTGGTCGCTGCTATATGATAGGGGTGGTGCTCGATATGGTGTCATGACAACCAATCTAGCCGAGGTGTATAACTAGGTCATGTGCGGCGCAAGGTGCCTCCCTTTGGTTGGTATTGTGGAGGCAATTCTCCGCGGTACGATGAACTACTTTGTTGATAGAAGTAATAACGCGTCGCTCGCCATGGCAAATGACAGAGAACTCTACTTTGCCATGGTCACTGAGTACATGGAGGATAAGAGCAAGAAGGGTGAGATGCACCAGGCATTCAAGATGGGCACAAGGGAGCTTTACTTCGAGATAATGTGCAGGGATAAAGGACGCCGTGGGACGAACTGCGAGAGGGTCACCCACGAGTGCACGCTACGCCGCGGTAGTTGCATATACACTTGCAACAAGCCCCTTCTTCCGTATAGGCCCTGCTCCCATGTCATGGCCGTATGTTCGACGGTGGCACAACATCCTGGCCAGTACCTCTCTGACTATTTCACCAAGGAGGCGGTGATGCAAACATGGAGTGGGAAGATGTATGGTTACGCTGTGGTTGGTCATTTCCTTTGGCCATCCGACACAGGAGCAACTAATGCATACCCGGGACATTAATAGGCTCAAGGAAAGGTTGGCCGACAGCAGTCTGGCGCGATCGTGAACGACATGGACGAAGCGAAGTTGGACGTCGTCTGAAGAAGTGCTCCATTTGTAGGGCGTCTGGGCACACCTTCAAGAAATGCCCACGAAATCCTCAGGATGAAGGAGACATCGGCACTCCGGCGTCGCCGCGGGGACCTCATTCGGTCGCCTGACTCGAGGCAGTCCACATGGGGGACATTGAGGTCGCGACCACGAGAATGCACAGACAATAGTAATATGATATTGCCAATGTTCTGAATTATCATTTTGATTTTAAACAAATTAAGTGTTATGACGTTTTGCTGAATGTTATGTAATATCAGTGTGATTTATCGTAGTTTTGATAGTAATGGCAAGTCCACATTTGTTTCCTTACATAATATGCAGTGTATGTACATGACCAATGTTATGCAAGAGGTCATTTCTCCAAAGTTCTCTACCATGTATGAATTCCCGGGTGCATCACAATATCACTTACCTTCCTACTTACGAATCATTGATACCTCAATTGTCCTCACAAAATTCTTCAGAAATTCTCCGCACTAGAACAACATGCAACGATCACAAAATGTTATTGCAAGTCTAACAGACTTCGTACCGTTGAAAATCTATGAAAATCACAAACAAACCAATCGTTTAGGGTTTGTGTACACGTCGCTAGTTCAATGGGCGACAGTACTGACCCAGCGACAGGGGTCAAGAGGGTCCTGTTGCTAGTTCAATCAGTGATAGCTACTGCCGCCAGCTTGAACTAGTGACGATGAAGTCATTTGTAATTTTTGACGGCTATTTATTTTTGTAAATATATTTTAAAATAATATTATTTTTTTACAAAATTCTCGAGTCTCTCTGGTTCATTTTGTCCAAAAACTTGCGGTGTTCCGTCATGCTTAAATCGAGCGACTCTTCTTGAAGAGTTCCACCATGCCGCTCGGCGTCGTGGAAATGGGGACTCTTTCTTGAAGAGCTCCACGGCGCCACCGGCGTTCGTGGAGGTGAAGCGACTCTTCTTGGAAAGCATACACGTCGTCGGCGTTCGCATGCTCGGAGATCGTGGCAGTGAAAACTCCTCATCCACAACCTAATTAAGTTTGTAGGTAATAATAACTAGTAGCCCTTGCGCACCCTTGGGCGCGCTAGTTTTCAGATCTTGAAAAGCTGCCTATTTAGTATTTGATCTGTGAGTGTTGTATGGTAGTGGTAGTGGATGCATAATTGATTCAAATAGCAAGCACTATATTTATAGGAGCATATTTAAAGATGTGCAAACAGAAAGGATATACAAAGTCGCACATAATAGAATAGGCAAACTTGGTCTAAGTAGATAGATCTCGTAGTGAATATTACATATGGACTGAGTATTACATATGTCCTAAAGAACTGCATCTGTTAGATACCACTAAACAGGATGAAACATGGAGATGTATTGTACAAATACACGACAGAAGTAAGTGGGTTGCTGTAAGTCTGCAGAGTATGCTATATTTTTTTTTGTAGGGGTTGAGTAGATGGCGTGGGGGTAGAAACGTGTTGGTTGCAAGACGTAAAATAGGTGAGTAACCAGTAGGTGTGTATATACCAAGAAGAAACAGTTGGACTATTTAGAAATGTTGTATATAAAATACTTGACGTTCATTGGGAGGGGGTGTTGTTTGGATTGATCTTTTTTGTAGAAGAAGAGGGCATCAATCAGAGGCAACGATGTTGGGATCGTAATGGTATAGTAAACATGTAAGATATAGAAATCCAAAGGTGTAATCTGTCTAAGATGTATGTAATCTAATATAGAAAGTAATGTTATAGGTCCGATCACTATTGGATGTTCGGATCCGTGTGTTATTTCTCGAGTCAATTGATTCTTTAGATGAGTTGTACCTAGGCCAAGCAAAAGGAAAATGACTTTAGGTATAAGATGAGCGAAGTTGTAGACAGCAAATAAATAGTGTGTTAGGGAGCGCTAAGAAATGTAGTTATACATAGCGTATATCCAGTAGGATAGTATATACAACAATGGGGAAAAGTGTGTTCTGCATTGCTTTATTTGTTGACACTTGATGGTGTTATAGTCATAGACAATCAAAACAAATTATTCTTGATGGTATCAGATAACTGACGCTAAATAGTGTGTATTCTTCATTTGGCAGGCACTTTTGTAAGAAACAGATCAAATGAGGAGCATCAAATAAATATTAAAAACAACAAAAATATGAACTTCAGGAGTAAGCAACTTGGCACCTGTTCAGAGTAAAAGGATTTGCGATAAAAAGAAGTACAACTGTTTTTTGTAAGACGGTTCAGTAGAAATAGATACAGTTTATAGCATGCAAACATAACTCAAATGTGGTTTCTCGTTTATGTTTGCTCTTAGGTTCTCTTTTGTGATTGTGATGTTTTGCTTTTAGTGATATAGTTTTCCTATCCAAAGGCAATGAACCATACCTAACCTGTGGGTCCAAATAATATCTAGTTTTGTCAACAAGATCTTGAATGAGGTTTGAACATTACTTGTCTTTAATACATAATTGCTAAAAAGTATGCAACCATAGTTTAAGACAAGGAAAGTGAAAACTCATATTATAACACAATGATCATTAATCAAGTTTGGTTCCTTCTACTGCCAAGTAGCAAATATATTGTAAATGTGTGAATAGCAATGTCATTCTTGACACTATGGACGATTAAGGGTGATTTAAGCTAAAAAGTATGCAACCATAATTTAAGACAAGGATAGTGAAAACTCATATTATAACACAATAATCATTAATCAAGTTTGGTTCATTCAACATCAAGTAGCAAACATATTGTAAATGTGTGAATAGCAATGTCATTCTTGACACTATGGGCCGATTAAGGGTGATTGAAGGTAACACTAAGGGTATTTTTTTACCCTTTCCAATAGTCAAATGAATAAAAAACACTGTGGATTTCTGTTGTAGAGGGTAGAAAATCCAAACAACATGTATGACATAGAATGGCCATGTAAAAAACTTCAAAATGTGAATATGTTACGATCCTTTTCGTTGTGCAAACACAGGAAGCCTTTGGGTGGTTGTTCTTTTTTTCCTATCGGAATCCAAACACAAGAAGCTCCTGTTTAATTAAATCTACACAATCCTAATGACAGAACAGATGAGATCTATAGTTCGATCACAACCTAATAAGATCTAGTATTACATAAGCAACATTTGAAACATTAAATTGTGAACCAGTAGGTGCATAGCCTTGGACAAATTGGCGCTAAATACAACTTGGGTTCACTCTTGGCTGCCTGACCACGTAAATTCCCCTTAGATAGTATCCCATCCTCTATGTAAACAAGTGAAGGTATCATATAACATTTAGTTATTCTGAGCCATTTGATATCTATTCAGAAGAAGACATTTGAAATCGGAATGTAAATCACATACATGATCAATTTAACAGTTTAGTCATATTTTGTAAGAGCACTTGGTTAACTAAGCTCTACTACCTTGATTGATGTATGTGCTCTAGTGTGGGTGAACTTATCTGCCATTGTCTATTCATTGGCCCCTGACCTGTAAAAAAATATCCATGCACATTTGTGAAACCCTATGCCGTGTAGTTTAAAGATGTCAAATTGTACATTTGTGCTACAATTGCTGCTTCAAAGGCCATCTCGAAAGATGATATGGTTCAACGCAAATTACCTTAGCTTTGTACATGAGTGGCGTTGGCCATCGGCTATCAGACCCTATTGATGGCATTCGACATCTAAAGAATTCACATCACCTACTAAATTGGAAATAAAGGAGTGTGCTATCATTATCAGCTATTTTTTAGGATAAGATATATGCCTTCGCAATTGAGGCCACTGTGCGATATTGACAACATCTATGTAGTATGTACACAGAGAAACCACAAGCTTTCATGAGGATGTGCATGTAATGGTCATCGGTAAAACCACAAGTAATGAGACATTTTTAGGATAAGATATATGCCTTCGCAATTGAGGCCACTATGTGATATTGACAACATTTATGTAGTATGTACACAGAGAAACCACAAGCTTTCATGAGGATGTGCATGTAATGGTCATCAGGCAGAAACCACAAGTAACAGTGCAAACACTTAGGTGGCATAATGGCACAAACCATATATATTTTCGATAAGGAGACTAAGCAAGGGTACCTGTTAAGTTGATCAATAATTGTGTGTTTATATTCCCATGCAAACGCCAACTTCCGGTCATCTAGTTCATGCATGATAAAAGGTTTACTTGAGGTCGGAGACAACCGCAGTCCACAGAAAAAAAATCCCAAATCATCCTTACCAAAAGATAACACTTGCAGCAAGGAGCAGACCCAAGAATTCATCAGTCAAAAAACATATCCAATTAGCCAAAAGTAGGACCTCATAATAAAATTAGTGCTGCTTTAGCAAGCTTCACATATTGCTTGAGAATATCCAATAAGGAATATGTGATTACCTTTTGCAAGGTCTTGTATGTGCTATATGGATGTGAGCATGTTGTTAGAGAATTATCATCCGTAAAGATCGTGCTGTTGACGTCAGGTGGTTTTGAATTCATAGGAGAAGGAGGCGGTGATACCTCCGGTCCAGTCCATGCTCGATGCTCTAATCAGGTTGATCGAGTCATTTACAACACATGCAGTGCAATGTCGGTGAAAGGTGGAATTGAACTTGTTGAGGAAGTCAAATCGTGAGAAAGGAAGGGGAACCAAGGGAAATCATGTCCAAGGAGAGTAGGCCGAGCCGGTTGGCACATGGCGCATGTGGCCAAGCATGTGTGAGGATCGCTCAGGCGTGACGCAGGCCGGGCCGAGCGAGGCGTGGTGGTGTGCGCGGCGGTGCCAATGGCGGGAGGTGCCGGGGCAACCGGCAGAGGAGGTGGGCCAACCAAAGATCGGGGAGGAGCAAGGCATCATGGGCTTCATGCGGCCAATACAAAGAACCAAGAGGAAATAGAGCGGATATCGCTAGGAGAGCCGGGCATCGGGACGGACTTGTCATTGTTTGCAGTAACGCCTAGATCCGACGGGATCCTGAGGAGGAGGAGGCGGAGGCGGTGAGGAAGGGGAGGCGTGGGAGTTGAGGAAGGGGAAGGATGAGTGGAAGGGAGAACCTGTGGGTCGGAAGAGGCCTCACGTGGGAGATTCGATTGGGATCGCATGAGGGGAGGAGGGGTAGAGCGGTGAGGAAGCGGAGGGCGTGGGAGTTAAAGGAGGGGAACGGGATGAGTGGAAGTGAGAACCCATGGGTCGGAAGAGGCCGCGCATGGGAGCACGCCGCCTGGAAAGATCAGACAGCTGAGAAGGGATGAGGAAGACCATCGGGCGGGCCAGGATGCGAAGGAAAGCACAGGCAAGAAAAATCGACAAAGGATCGAACGGGCGCGAAGCAAAGTCGCGTGGAATCCAACGTGCAGGGAGAATCAAGGCGATGTGGCCCGCGGAATCACGCCTCAACTTTTCCTCCCTTTATACCAGAGGATTCGCCTGGTGCAATGTAAAAAAACAAAACTAAGGCGTCGTACAAAAGAATTGCAGATTATCAGGTTCATTGAACACTCAACAAGCGTTGAGCCGTTGATCCAACTGAACAAAAATCCAGAGTCATGATGCCATGCATATATTACTGGCTGCATATATTTTTGGGGCATTTGATGATTTGCCACAGCAAAAGATATGCATTTGATGATTTATCACTTTATGTCTTACTGATATGTTGGTTCCCCCACATATCAGTGAGCCATAAAGTGACAAATCATTAAATGCACATCTTTATAGTGGCAAATCGTCGATAATTCCTATATTTTTTGGTTCTAGATTGTCTCTGTCTATCTGTTGGACGTCATGTGGTGATGCTGGCCAATTCCATCCACCACGAGTCCAACATCGAGAACAAGTCCAGGTCCTGGAGAAAGTACTGCCTTTTTTGCGTATGAACCCTTCATCTAGCAAAATATTATGGAAAAAAATACTCCTAGCTACGCACCAAATTGTATATCTATATGATAAAAATTGACCCGCCCACCCGAGCCTACTTTCTTAAGTGAATGTTAGAGCGTATGGTCAAATTTCAAAAAGAGAGAAAGAAAGAGCAGATACAACCACTTGTTATACAGTTTTTCTTTGGAAAAATGAAGTCTTGTTTGGAACATAGAAATTCCATGTGGAACATTTCAACTCCCGCAGGAATCCCGAAAATCCTCGTGGTCAAAATGGGGCCTAAAAATGTTAGTAAACCATACAACATCTCGACTCTGAGAAGCCGTTAGCCACACAAGACTTGGGCATGTTTGGTAGGGTTCCACTCCTTATTTTTCAGCTCCCTTCTCCTCCAAAGATCCACTCCTTTGAGAATTTGGAGCTAGTTGAGAGAAGAGTTTGGTAAGAGATTGGCTCCCAAAACTCTGGGAGAGATGGTTGGAAGCAAACAGATCCTTGGTTTTAACACTCCAGTCTATTTGTTTGTTATCCATTTCTATTTGTACACAAATTTCTAGAATTTCTTTGCAATTGTCGCATTCATTATGGAACTGGTCAATGTGTGATGGCTTGCTAATATTTTTGTTGAATGTATGAAATACGCTTGGGCTTACTTTCTCATTACGAGATCAAAATCGTAACCTCTCTCTATACTCCAGATATGGTTCATTCAAGCATCCATATAAAACAATTTCATTCAAGCGACAGAATTGGAAATGACTCAATATGAACACACGTTCATTCAAAGAATTCTAGTGTTCTTCTCATTCCACTCTGTATTCCCTGACATCTGCATATTTTTGTGTAACATCATCACTACAAGAAATGGAACAAGTTGTTGCATGTGCACATCTTACATCAATACAAGAGCAAATGCCAAGACATCATTTCACATTACAGTTGGAAAGGGTATAGGAGGAACAATAGTCGGGAATGTAAAGATTGCAAAACCCATAAATTGATCGCAAAAGATTGAAAAGTTAGAACTAGTTTTAGAATTTGCACAATGATAGATGCAATTCAACCAATTTGACATCTCTCAACTTTAGTCTTTCAACCAATTTGCACAACGACTCATCTTTGACAATTTATACATTTATGAACTTTGAACTTGTTACAAAATCTTAAATATCACTCGGTTTGACATCTCGAAAAAATATACATCTCTGTGCAAACACAGATATAATCATTTACAAAAATTTGAACAACTACACATGTCACATCTCAAAAGCAAGAGAAGGCTTATTCAGATGTATCCATGTATGGTGTACCATGATTAATCGTTTCACGCGGATGAGCAAGCACAAGCAGTAACAGTAGCAAATAATCATTAATCGGTTCGCGCAAAAATGCACTATATGTGTGTGTGTGTGTGTGTATGTGTGTGTGTGTATATATGTGTGTGTGCGTGTGTGTATGTATGTATGTATGTATGTATGTATGTATATGTATGTATGTATGTATGTGTATGTGTGTGTGTGTGTGTATATATATATACGCATGTATATATATATATATATACATATACACACATATGTATATATATATATATATATATATATATACGTATATATATAATGATTATAAGATACCCCAAAGTGAGTTCCACGAAACATTTCATTAAATTCCACTTTTTATAGCAAAATTTGTGTATATACTTCTTTTATATATAAAAAGGGTATATAGCAAAAACAAAGGACTAAAATGAATTTTTTTTCAATTAAATCGCATTAGAGTATCTTATAATTGGTATTTAAGTATACCGAAAATGATAAAGAAGTATAATATGTGCGTTTATGGTATATTGAAAGGGAGTACATACTCCTGTGAGTAATGTAAACAAGGCCCTATGTATGTATATATATATATATATATATATATATATACGTATATATATACGTATATATATATATATATATATATATATACGTATGTATATATATATA
This sequence comes from Phyllostachys edulis, assembly GCA_036346405.1. NCBI lineage: Eukaryota > Viridiplantae > Streptophyta > Magnoliopsida > Poales > Poaceae > Phyllostachys > Phyllostachys edulis. The sequence continues at coordinate 112,820 of JAYEVD010000427.1, read as the reverse complement.
CATACATATATATAGGGTACGATCTAGTGCTAATGGGTATTTCAGTGCTAAAGTGCTAATGGCAATTAGGAGCGTTAGATCCGGATTGAATACCCAAGATTCGGTGCTAATCCCACCTCCAATCCACTTAACCCTTTTTCACTTAACACCTGGCAATCACGCTTTTTTCAAGAAAACCCGCGACTCCTCCCTCCGTGCACTCCTTCATCTTCGATCGCTAATGTGCACATGCACGACTGCCTCCGCGCCTCCTCGCGCCGCCTCAATTTGCCTCCTCCCGCCGCCGCCTCCTCCTCCTCCCCTCCACCACCTCCTCCTCCTCTCCTCTCTGCAAGACAGCCGTTTCAAGTCGGTGCCTCCTTTTGACCCCCACCTCACCTTCCTCTCACCGGCCGCCTCCTTCCCCTCTCGTCAGCCACCTCTCTGGCCTCGGCCGTGGCCGCCACCCACGTTGAGGAGCATGGATCACCGTCGCTGCCGTCCTCCTTCCCGCCGGCCCCAAGACCACCGCCTCCTTGTAAGTCCCTTAACCCTTGTCTGCTTCATGTTCTTGAACATGTTCTGCCTCGATGTGTAGTGCTAATTTTTTTGTCCTCATGTTCTTGAATATTTCAAGAGTGATTTGTCTCCTACGAGAAGACGGTGTGAACTCGAGAAGTTGATTGAAGAAAGTGCACAATCCAAAATGAATTGTGTAACTTGTGAATGCATTGTGTAAATGAGAATGTGTATAATCCATTTATGAGGCAATGACGATGGAAGTATGCCTCGCTTATTTTTTTCCCCATTTTTGTTTTCAATGGATGAACTCGTAATGATAATGCTATGTAAGTGTTTGGCAATTTCATGTAATGTCATGTACTTGTAATGACAATATAATGTGATTTTTTTGAGCAATCGGTGTTAAGTGTGTGCAAAAGAAAACCTGCAGTCAGACATAGGATGGATATCTATGACATAGAAGTCTAGCTTGTCACCGATCTATCCCGACGGACTTGTGCTTGATTGAGCAAATCGGTTTCATTTGGTGCGATTGCTTTGTCTTTGTTGCATTAAAATTTAGACCAATATGCAAATTCCTCGTACTGTAATATATATAGTAGAGTAGTTGGTTGAGAGCAGCCAATAAGTTTCAATGGGGAATTTTTTTTATTTAATCCTTTTTTATTAATATTTTAAAGTTAATCCCTCGCGAACGTTATTTCCAAATCTGACCCTTTTGGTCACGCCACCTCCTGTGGCGTGACCAAATAAAACTGTCACGCCACCAGGGGCGGCGTGACCAAAGGTACCACGCAAGCCCTCGGTCGCGCTCGCACCAGCGTGGAGGGCTTGCGTGGCACCTATCACACCATATACCATGGCATGACAAACCTTCCTGTCACGCCTCTATACATGGCGTGACAATAGGCACTTGAAACTACCGGCGCAGCCCATTTTCCCCATCTTCATCCGACCGCCTCTCTACCTCCCGCTGCGCTTCTCTACCTCCCGCCATCACGGTAGCTTCTCCACGCTGTCGGGTCCTCCCGCCCCCCGATCGCCACGTGGTCCTCCCCTTGCAGGTCCTCCCGCCGTCAGGCGACTCCCCGCTTGTTCTCCCCACCGCTGGTCCTCCTCATTGTCAGGTCCTCCCACGGCCCGCCTCCCTCTGGCGACGATCCTACCCGACGCACGGCCTCTCCTCGGCCCCTCGCACCACTCTCCGACGCCCTCCGCCAAGGCTTAGCCCCGACGCCCTCAAGCCTTAGCCCGCCGCCGGTGTCCTCCTGCCTCGCCACGAGTCCCGCCTCTAAGGTATTGAATACTTCTCTGCTTGATTACTTCGCTATCTTTGTTGGTTCACCGCTTCAGTCCGATTTAGCATTGGTCAACTTGCCTGTGTCTGACGATATATGGGGGTCCCCTTAGAGTTGGATTTAGATTTGATATAGCATATTGGATGATGGCATGATGGTGAATTGATAATTCTGTGTATTCAGGATTTATTTTTCCAATACTACTTTAATATGATTATCCGTGATTTTGTAAGTGAAAGACTTGTTCTTGCTTGGTTTGTTAGGCACTTTGCTTTATGAAAGCATCCTAGTAAAGATTGACATGAAATAAACCGCTAAACATTGTAAGGATTAGGCATCTCATAAGGGGCTCATATTTTAGGAGAACTGCTTGACCTTCCAAGGGCATTCACATGGTCCAACTCATTAGTCTTCCCTGCTTTATGTATTGTGTCATTGCAACATAAGTTAAACTGTTAAAGTTTTCCAATTAGACACAAGTTTTATGCTTTTCATATCAAGGTTTCAGCAGAGTTGGATTGTATTGTCTTATATGTTTACATCTATGTGCTATTGATATATCTGCACATTTGTGAATTCCAGATTCATATTATACAAGCCTTCTCGTATAGCTCATGTCGATGATTAGTTATTGCATAGTTATTGGACAAAACTATCATTTGGCATAGAAACGAAATAATCAACTGATACATTCGTTGTTTGCATTAAAATAGTTAAATTTGAAGTTACCTACTGGGCCTAATTGCACAATAATTACTAAATTCTAATTGGCGTTGTCTATGTGTTCAAGAATTTTAGTGGTCAAATCTGTAGAAAGAAGTCATTTTCATCCATCTTTAACTGTCAAATTGCTACTGTAGACAGGCTTATCTTGAGAATGTTCTCACAAAGTTTGAACCCAAAATGTGGTTCATTCCATTACCCTTTCACATGTTTTACATCACATTAGGGATTTGTTTCATGCACGCACAAGACATTCTACATGAGCGCCAATTGATATCTATGGACATTGATGTGTCATCGAGTTTTCTCCGGATAGAACATCAGGAGGGATATAGAATCTTTGCACGCTTGAAATCATATGGTATGCAGTACTGACTTGCAATATTTTGGTGGATGTAGATGGACAAAGTTGTACATGTATTTACTAGTGGGGCCATTAGCCAAACTGGAAGTTCTGTCGACTTTGGCGGCTTGGAAGCAACTTGTAACATCCCAAACAATGGTGTGTGTTTCAAATGTAATAAAATGAGGATAAATTAAAACTTTTGATGCCTCATGAAGTTATTTGAAATTTTCTAGAAATTTTCCCCTAGTGTTTCCTATTTTCAAAGGTCAATGTTTCATTTGAGGAAAGCATAAACCTTGGAAACTTTCAAATCTAATCTTGTGATCATCCTCTGGAAATATTTTTCCTATCATCTAGATCAACCTAGTAACCTCTATGAAAAATCTCATAAGTTTTAGATTTTATTTGCTATTTCAAAAGAGCTATTCAAACCAGTTTGAATTATGGTCAAACCCCTAGGACAGCCCCTTGTGAATTTTCTAGAGAGCAATGTATTGCATGAAAATTCCTAGAAAACTTACACAAGGTTGTTCACTGAACCAGCAAGCTTCCATAAAAATTTCAGAATTTTTGGAGCTTCGGAGCTACCTCCAAAAAATTCCCTATATCTGCAGCCTTTTTAAATCAAAATCTGAATTCACTGTTCCTCTGACTCGAACCAGACTCAAGTCTGGCCCGAGCCGACTTGGCTCGATCGAGTCATCTAACCCGCACATCGCATGCAGCCGTCCGATGGATAATCAACGATCACGATAGCGCATCGCTTCGCCCGGGTTAAAATCGCCAAGACGTTGTCGCATCGCTGATCTCGATCCAACGGCCCACGCCAACTCAATTCACTGACCTCTTAGCTGCGTGCCGAGTCATCGACGCCATGTCCCCACCGGCCGATATCGTCGTTCTCCTCGCTACTGGCGCCACGAGAACTTCGCGCACGCGTCGCCGCCGCGCTATCGACCATTAACGCTGGCACGGCGTCAATCCACCGCCTCTCGGCCAATCCTAAGCTTCGCGGTTGACGCCGCTCCTGCTTCGTTGTCGCCGGGATAATACCCCTCTCCCGCCTTGAAGCCATTCCTCCTCTCGGTGGAGAGGAGGGGCGCTGTTTGAGCTCACTCAAAGGTGAGCTTCCTCCGTGGTTCCCTTCTTCCTCTTCCTTCACCGCCCTTTGTGCGCCGGTTTGAGCCTATGTCTCCTTGTGTAGCTCGAGGAAGTAAGGCGCGCTCCCTGTTGCTCCAAAGCTCGCACCCGAAGCCGCCGCCGTGCCATCTTGGTCTCCGGTGAGTTTCTTGCTCGCTTGAGTGCATCATCGTGCGCCTTGTAGCCTATGGAGGAGATTCCTCAACTAATTTGGCTTTTGCATCTCGGGATCTCGAGAATTTCTGGATTTCCCCATTTTCGGCCACTTGAGCCCCCTTCTTCTCCCATGACAAGACGGTGAGCTATTCTCTAATTCCTCGCCAGACACCATCTCGAGGCACCTCTGATGCATCCTCCATCACCCATTCTCTCCTCTCGTCTCGGGTTGAGCTCCTCGGTAGCACCATCACCGCCGCCATTGTTCTTCGTCATGGCCGACTCGGCAGCCTCCCACCTCCGGTCATCGCAGACAAGTCCTCAAACCCCCCGCTCTGTCGTGGCGCTTATTTTGTCATGGGTGTCTCTTTTCCGCGTTGTGCCATGTTCTCGTAGTAGCTCCTCCGTCCCTCACCGTCCACCCTTGGCGTCGGACCACCTCCGCCTTACGCATTGTGCTGCTCGGGTGCACAAGGTGGTGGGCTTTCCATTTGAGCACCCACTCGCGCCTGGCTCGTTCACGGCGAGTCACGGGAAGTCATGATTCGCGCCCCGAGAGTGTGGCGATTCCACCGCCATCAGAGCGCCGGGATTAGAGCAAATCTCAGTTAATTAAGAGCTATTGATTGCATAGTTAATAAATGATGTCTTAAAGGAGTTAATGTGTGACTTACATGTGGGGCCTTGCACAGTAGAAGTTATCCAAATAACGGTTTAGTTCTGAGATTGACATGTGGGCCCGGGAACTTAAGTGCACAGTTATGAACCCATGGACCGGTCATGGACCCTCAGTCCATACAATCGCTTCATGCACCGTGTCTATGACAAAGTGTCCCACCTATCGTTTTAATCTAATTTAATCGGAAAATAGAAAATGGCACTATTCTTGGGGCTACCGTCACTACTTTGGCTAGAGTAGGCTGGGTATAAAAAGTATGTTATGTTTATATAATTTCCAAACGTTATGTTTATATAATTTCCGAAATGCTTTATTTGTGAACTGAAAATTGGTTAAACTTCAAAATTGCATAAGTATTTCATTTTAGCTCCAAAATTGATGACTCAAATTTTGTTAGTTTCATTTTTAAATGTACTTTAATATAAAAATGGATTGAACCATGTTACTGTTCCAGAAATCACTTTTGGCAAAATTACTTTAGGTTTAGTATTATTGTTGCACTAAAAATTGCTTTAACTTCAAAAATACATAAGTATTTCTCTGTAACTCCAAAAAGAGTAAACTAAATTTTTTAGAATCCTCTGTTAGTGTAGTTTATTGTAAAATAGGTTGTGAGCATGATACTATTACTGAAATCTTATTTTGCATGTAACTTGTGTACTACTTTCATAACTTTGAAAAATCATAGAAAATTCATCTTAGCTCCAAATGAGGTGAATCAAATTTCATTGTTCATCTCATGTGGTGCTCTTCCTACCATAAAATGTCCAGTGCACCACTGTTTGAAATTTCCACCAAAATAATTATTTTGGATGAACAGTAACCGGTGGCAATTTAATTGGATTTTCCAGAAAACTGACTTTCAAACTATCATAACTTTTGTATAGAACATCCAAATAAATTGATTCTTGTTGCTAAATTCACCTAAAATCATGCTCTACCTTCTGTGAATTTATCCTAATTTTTGGATGAATTTGAATTTTTGGGTCTTTTTGGTGTTATTCGTTCTTATTGTGATTTCGACTTCTTTCGCTAGGTTCCAACGAAATTATTGATTGCGCGAGTGACCCTCTGTAGCAAGAAAGTTATCCTCAGCAAGGTAAGCAGTTTGATCATAAATATCCCATTACTTTCAAGTCTAATACGTTGTTTACAAATTGTTTGTATGCATGCTTTTGTTTCAAAGTTTTTTTTCCCAATTAGAGGTAGCTATTCCTATTGCATGGTTGCCCTTAAATTGTTATCCCCTGCCACAAAACATAAGTTATTAATATCGCTGGTGAATTAGAGCCCGGTGATTTAATTATGCTCTTTTATTGTCTTTGCGGTGTCATGCTTAGAAATGCTTAGCTACCAGTAGAATTGGGCGGGTCGATAACCTTGATCACACAAAATTATTATTATCATTATGCTCAACACTTTGTGCTTTGTTACTTTGTAAAGTCAAAAACAAACTGAAACTGAAAATAAAATGTTTTAGACTTGGGCATATGGTTGATGGTGTGATTATCTGGTGTGTGATGGTATGCCTAAGTCAACAAGGACCGAACATCTTGTGTCACACTATCTAGGCATTTTTGCATGCAACCACATGAGAGGGATGTGGGACCTCTCTTGACTTAGTACTTTGGCGTGTGTTAGCTCCGGGTCGCATGGTGGATGTGTGTGTTGTGTTGAAAAAGAAACTTGTGTGTGTTTGGGTGAGTAGTGGTGGAGGTTATCCACGCAAGGAGCATCGCCCTTATAAGGAGGTGAGCATCTTTGATGACTCAAGATCAACGTATGGGGCTTTCTCCCATATGGGCGACTCAGTAGTTAATGCACAATATTGAAAATATCTCAGAGGACTTAGCCGTGTCGGCATACCAAAGGAAGTGTGCTTAATCATGTGGCGAAAAGGCGATCCGACATGTGTGTAAGTTGTATACCCCTGCAGGTTCAATCTATTCAATAGCCTCGCCCTAGGTTATGGACACGCTTGGTTAGGTTTTGCAAGAGTTAGACTATAACATTTAATTAAAACTTGATGTGGGTGGTATGAATGGGGAATTCATGCTATTGTTGTGGTGGCTATCGGGTTAGCCACTTCTAGGATATCTTGTTATTATTGTTACTTGTATCTCGCTGTTTTTGTCAAATAAAATCAGATTGTAAAACTGCTTTCAATCTACTACATTATTGCAAATGAAAACTTGCTTTATGCTGAAAATGAGTCTAGAGCCTCCTCCACTTAAATAAGCTTGCATGTAGCTAAATATATAGGCCTGTTACTCTACATGTAAGTCTCGCGAGTACATTTTTGTACTCATTTGCTTTGCTTAATAAATTGTTGCAGAGGAGGAAGTCGAACCCCAAGGGTTCCACTTTTGCGAGATGTGCGGTGGTTTCGACGACTAGGTTGGTGGCCTTGGTTGGTTGCTTTATGGGTTAAAGGCACACTAATTAGCTTTTGTTTATCGCCATCTTATGGTACCTTGCTTCCGCTGTTATTTAACTCTTTAGTTGTCATTTGGCTGGTTGGTCCCTTTTGTAATAACTCTATATTGTATGTCTTTTGAATTGCTTAGTTGTACTTCGGTTCTATGTGTTGAATGGAATTGATGCTTGATTTTTGTATGGGGTATGTGTACTGCAATTCTGGGAAGTACATATACGCCAAGAGTCGAGATATTTGATTTGTAATGCTTGAATCATCTTAATGGTTAAGTATTACAAGTTAAATACCCCGAGTTTTCACACGACTGTCCTTTTGTTTCACGAATCACCGGACTTTAAAACTCTTGTGAGTAGGATTAAGTTGACCTTTGGATGGGATGAGCCCGGTGTTGTTGTCGAAATGCAAGGACGATATGACGCAGGGCTGGGTTCTAAGGTGCACACCTTGTTGGTGCCAATCCTGTCCACCGATAATTGGGACATGTACAAGGAAATTGTGCTCGTATCTCAGGTCCAGTTGTTTGAGGTGGCAGTGGAGAGGACAATCGTTGTTGAGGATTTTCTAGACAATTTGGATGTGGTGAATGGCAACACGGAGGAACTAGACCCCGCTGCCCATCATTCGCAAGCCCCCCAATGGAAGAGTGACCTTCCGAAGAGTTCGTTAGCGTGAGTCGCATCAACCATGACCTTCCAAGAGTTCTTAAGCAATGCAACAGGAAGATCTCACCAAAAATTTCAAGTCAAGCAGCGATGCTTGGAGAAGAGGGAATTCGAGGTCAAGTTGACGGAGCTGAGGGGACTGACCAACGAACGGGGTAAGTCGTGGTTGGACGAGGTCTTGCAGCAGAAGGAGAAGTGGGCACTTTTTTTGGCAATGCCTCTGGAACAGCAAGGATTGTGGCATGACAGTACGTTTTTGCCATGCCATAAATGGTGGCGTGACAACGCAGTCCTGTCACGCCGGGTTAAGTGGCGTGACAGGACTTAGCCCCGGAGCACTAGCCCTTTTTGGCAACCCTCTAGAACGTCAAGGATTGTGGCGTGGCAGTTTGTTTTTGCCACGCCCTGCGTGGTGGCGTGATAACGCAGTCCTATCACGCCGGGTTAAGTGGCGTGACAAGACTTAGCCCCAGAGCACCAGCCCTTTTTGGCAACGCCTCTGGAACGTCAAGCATTGTGGCGTGTTTGATTTTGTTTTGCCACGCCCGCATAGTGGCGTGATGATGATTTAGATTTAGGGTTTTAGATTTTAGGATTTAGGTTTAGGTTTAGGATTTAGAGTTTTATGTTTACGTTAGGGTTTAGGCTATTAGGAGTTTAGGTCTAGGTTTAGGTTTTTATGGTTTTAGGTTTTAGGTTCGTGGTTTAGGTTAGGTTAGGGTTCAGCTTAGGGTTTAGGCTTTTTAGATCGATCGACAACCCCGACCTCGCCAGTTTTCAGATCGACGTGACAACACTCTACATCTTTCTTTGCAAAGTCATGTCTTTTTCGCTCGAAAAGTCGGCGAGGCGGTCGGGTTGTAATCGCGCTAAAGTCGCCCGCCTTGTCTTATCATCGCGCAAGGTCGTCTCCTTTGGCCTTGTCATCAGGCAAAGCCGCTTCGTGTGGTTTTGTCATCAAGCAAAAGCTGCCCCGTCCGGTCTTGTCACTCACGCTAAGGTCTGTCTCTTTTGGTGTTGTCCTCGCAAAAGTCGCCCATTTGGTCTTATCTTCTGCAAGAAGCGCCTAGCCCCGTCAGGTCTTGTCATCTACAACCTAACACATTACCCGCTTTGTTAGCCTCTCCCCGCGGGCTATAAAATGTGCGCCCCACGCTCCTGAAGGACCACTCGACCCTTCAAACCTTCAAACCATAGGAAGAAGAACCTTCTCCGTCATACACTAACATACCATGGCAGACGCCAGGACCACCAACTGGTCGCAAGCAAGATCTTCTCTCGAAAGGAGGGAGGACTTTGGTCCTAATTCTACGGTTGATGCCGAACAAGCGTGCTCAATCGGTATGGCCGAAATACGGACACGGGAGGATGCTATCGCAGCAGGTCATAGGACGGCCCTTTCGATGGCGACGGTGTTTCTTCCGATGCCCATACTGGGGTAAATAGTTTTTCATGTTATCCGCTAATACATCCTCCATACTAACCGCCCTTGCGGCAGATGGCGAAATGCAACTTTACCCGCTGGATCGATCCTCCCCATGAACGACATGTTGCGACGCACATGGATATATTGTGGAACCGAATCTTTGATTTAGAGGCCCAAATTGACGATCTCAAGGAGCAAAATGATGACCTCCGCCAACATATGCAACGCGAGAGGGGCAACGAGGAGGCCTTGAACATAGGAAGTTCCTATGATCCCACATGCTGCTGCACCAACTCTAGCTGCATATGTGCATACCACTATAACGACCACCACCACGCCCGAGGCGCCCAAATTGAGAACACTCTATGTGGGTAGTGCGAGGCACCTTCCGTACTAGTTCCCAAAAGGTCTAATTTATTTCCATTCAAAAGGCGATATGTATCGTAGGAGTACTCGGTTTGTTGCATCGCATGATGTTGTTTCTTATGCATGTAACCAAACCTCATGTGCTATGTTATTCCAAGCTTTATTATGAAGTCTATTTTAATTGTGAACTTTAAATCTTGTCGTCTTTTTCGATTCAATTCTTCGCGTAGTAAGGCATCCAACAACATGACAAAAATGAGTTACAGGAGTTTACGGCTTGGTCTACGACCACAAACCTATCATTCCACTTGGATGTCTACGCACCACCTATCATTCCACTAGGATATCCACGCATCTTTCATCAGCGGTACTGTCTAGCATATGTGAATAATTGTGCCTCATGTTGTACAACACAATCCACATATTAGTCATTTTTTTTCAGGATGCATTATGTATCACTTCTGCGACATGCCTTGAAAATATTGTGAAGTGTCAAAGGTTTTCAAAGCACAAAAAGATTACCGGTCCATATATCTATTTACTCTCAGTTAAAAGGATGGTGTTATATTTGGTTACGTAAAGAGGTCTCTATTTTCAAGTTGTGGATTGTTAAATGTTACATGTACATGGTGTTATGCATCACCGTATCTTCAATTATTTTTTATCTTTCAAAACGAAGTCCCTTTGTTGGTTCCAAATCTATAAATCCAAATGGAATACAAACAAACTGGAATTAGCCCCTGTCACGCCAAGCTGGATGGCGTTACACAGCGCTAGTGTCACGCCGTGATAAATGATGTGACAATCGGGCTCTGTCACGCCAAACAAAAAGGCATGACAAGGGAGACTTGTCACGCCATGGTATATGGCGTGACAGATGCCACGCAAGCCCTCCACGCTGGCGCGGCGTGCGGCTGAGGGCTTGCGTGGCACCTTTGGCCACACCGCCACTGGTGGCGTGACAGTTTTGTTTGGTCACGTCATGGGAGGTGGCGTGACCAAAGGGGTCAGATTTGGAAATAAAGTTCGCGAGGGGTTATTTTTAAAATATTATTAAATAAGGATTAAATAATAAAAAAATCTTCAATGGGTGGCTTAGCATACTAATCCATGGCAGTATAATAATAAAGCATATAAACCGCTATATACTTATGGTCCTTAACATCGTCTCACAATTTCCTACAATGAAAGGTTTCAAATATACCAAAGGATTCCTCCGATTTAACCTTGTTCAACTAAAATCAAGAAAATTAATGATATCGAAATTGAGAAGCTAAATTTAGCTTGCTCATGATGGTTCTCAAAGGTCTTAGTATTTTAGGCAACCTCAGTTTGACTCAAACTCAGAAGGTGTTTTTGCACATGGATTCCCATGGACCATTGCCTTGATCAAAGAAAACTAACTTGCACTTACAAAGCAAACTAGCCCCAAAAGTCATGGCTAATATTTCAAATTCCAAATGTCATTTTGGCTTCATTTGATGGAGCACAAGGAACTTTTTTTATTCATGTGGACCTTCCCCTAGTCATTTGGGTCAATCAGGAGGCAACATGACCGACATTTAGCAATACACAGGGGTTCATAAGAAGTACATAAGGTTCTCGAACATGAACATCATCACATAGAAGGCAATGCACTGACATTTTGCTAGAATGTTAGCCTCCTTGGCGGCATGCTACACCCGGATAATGAAATAATCAATATAGTTAGTAACAAAATAAATTGACAAAACCAGCACATTTGTGGTACAAAATTTATAATTACCTTGTTCAATTTGCTGTCGTCCTCAAAGGGCAATTGCGGCCGTCATGGTACATGATCTCCTTGCATGACCTACACATGCGTGGCACCCTTGTTTTGTTCTCCACATTCTCGTCTTTCTTCACGTCTGTCTTTACTTTCTGTTCTGGCTTTATTCTCTTGCACCCACCCTTCGAGTTAACATAGTTTCGTGGCTTTATGCTGACTTCATGAGGGATGGGACAACCTGCAAATGCTTCATTCTCTTCAGCTCTACTTACCACATTCTTAGTAATCAGAGGAGTCACCTCTTCCCCAAATGTGACAAACCGACCCATAAGAAATTTCAAGCCTTCATATGTTCCTCTAGCACGGTGAATTAATTCCTCCATCTTACTACGTATTTCCGATGCCAACTTGTCTTTAGATGTTTCTATTGCACTCCTTGGTTTTTCTTGCAACAAATTGCCCTCTCCATCGAAGACGTCGTCCTTAGTTACCATTTTGGTCCACCTCTTTAACACAAATGGGATTGGTAGCTCCTTAAGTGATGGACTCTGCAGCACACGGATGATATGACGGCAAGGAATTCCAAATGACTCAAAGAACATGTAGGAGCATTTGTCGTCTTTTGTTGTAAGGTTGCATGTAACATTCCAAACAATGGTTTGTGTTTCAAATATATAAAAATGAGGAGAATTTAAAACTTTTGATGCCTCACGATGTCATCTGAATTTTCTGGAAATTTTCCCCAAGGGTTTCCAAATTTCAAAGACCAATGCTTCAATTCACTAGAAGCATAACCTTTTGAAACTTTCTAAACAAATCTTCTGATCATCCTCTAGAAATATTTTTCCTAGCTCCTAGAACTTCTTAGTGACTCCTCTGGAAAATTTAATAATTTTTAAATTTTAATTGCTATTTCAAATGGGCTAGTCAAACCAGCTTGGACCCTTAGTCAAACCCTTAGGTAGTAGCTTGTGATTTTTCTAGAGATAAATACATTGCATGAAAAATTCTGGAAACATTACACAAGGTTGCTCTCAGATCCAAGAACCTTCCATAAAACTTTCAGAATTTTTGGAGGTATGAAACTCTCTTAAAAATTCACTAACCATCTCTGCCTTATTTTCTAAAAATTAGTTTTCACTATTCCTCCAACTCAAACCCAACTCGGACTTAGACCCGAGTCAGACTCCGACCCGGGCCACTGGACTTGGTCGCACCACCTAGCTACACCACCTGCAGTCATTGCCGCCGACGCCGCTGCCCACCCGTCGCCTTCTTCGTCTCCGCTACAGGTGCGAAGTGTGCCACGCTGCAGCATAAGGCTCGAAGCGCCTCGGTCATGGCGTGACGCCACCGCGGTCGTTGGCCAACCAGAGTACACCTCGAAGAGATGCCATTTTCTCTCGGCCGTTGGAGCTCGTCAAATCCCCCTTCCTCTCTCTCGGTCACTCAGACGAGCCCGGCCATTTCTCCTTCTCCGCTGAGGTAAAGCTGGTGGTCTCTTCGCCCTCTTTTCTCTTCTTGCATGCCGTGCTCACATGTACTAAGCCGGGTCATGCCATGCAGCATAGAAGCCAGAATGCAAGCTTGTCTTCTTCGACTCCGGTGCGCGCTCCGAAGGCCTCCACCGCGCCTTTAGTGCTTCCAGTGAACCATTCTCTCGCCTTTCCGCATCACCTTGCGTCCCACAGTGTGAGGAAGTTTTCCCCTCAATCTATTTGTTGGATCATTAGCAGGAACTCGGGAATTTTGAGCTTTCCCATATTCTGGCCACCAACACCCCCTTCTTCCCTGGTGACGTTCTGGTGAGGCATTCTGCAATTGCTTGCAATGTCACCATATTCTTAGCCCCCTTGAGCCTCCCCGACATTTCATGTCTCTTTCTTTTGCTCAGGACACTCCCTCCACGGTGAAGCTCCAAGCTGCCGTCATCGTCTTCGACGTCGGTGAGCCTCTGACCAGCTGCTCCTCTCCTCATCTCTCAGGTAGGTTCACTAGACCCCTAAGCACCTTATGCGCGTACTAGTTAGCTCTTTTAGCCACCAGATTGTGAAGTGCACCGTAGGCGTAGGAGCACTGCTGCCTCTCGCCGTCGCACCACCGCTGTAAGCCATCTCAGTCATCACCGACGGTGCCATTAGCTTCACATAGCTTTTAGGATCCCATTTTGAGCATTCACTCGGGCCGCCATGGCACGTAGCGCCGGCGAGCTCGCGAGCAAGCTCGCGGTTGCTCAAGCTCGCACATGGCACATTCCGACCACCACTGTAGTAGCCAAGTCATTAGGACACTAATCCAATTCATTAAAAGCTAATGATTGATTAGTTATTAAAACGCTGTCTTAAAGGAGTAATGTGTCACTTACACGTGGGGCCGAGCACAGTAAACGAGGGGTAAATAACGGTTTAAATCTGATATTGACATGTGGGCCCGGGAACTTAAGTGCACAGTTGTAGACCCGTGGACCGTTATAGACCCGCAATTCATGCACTATGTCAGGATCGAGTTTATGACAAAGTGTCCCACTTGTCGTGCCGCTTTTGAAATTTAGAATTTAAATAGAAAATGGCACTGTGCAGTGGACCCCACATGTCATTGGCTGTGGCTAGAATCGGCCCGGAAAGAAAAGTATTTAATACTTTTGTAAATTCCGAAATGGTTTATTGTTGAACTGAAAATTGTCTTAAACTTCAAAATTTCATAAGTATTTCATTTTAACTCCTTTTTGGATGATTCAAATTTTGTTGGGTTAAATTTTTAGTGTACTTTATTTTGGTATGGTTTTTAAGGCTGGTTACTGTTCTAGAAACTCTTGTTAGTAGATTTACTTTCGAGTTAGATTTATTTTGCGCTAGAAATTCTTTTAAACTTCAAAAATGCATAAGTATTTCTCTGTAACTCCAATTTGAGTGAAATCAGTTTTGTTGGATTCCTATCTTAGTGTACTTTATTATAGAATAGGTTTTGAGTATGTTACTTCCTCTGAAAATCTTAGTTTACTTATGTTTTGTGCACTACTTTCATGACTTTGAAAAATCATAAGAAATTCATTCTAACTCCAAATGAGGTGAATCAAATTTCGTTGTTCATCTCATGTGGTGCTCTGTCTTCCATAAAATTTTCATCCTCACCACATGTTTGGAAATTTTCGCCAAAAAGATAATTTTTGGATGAATAGTGACATATTTCTATTTTTCCTGATTTTCCTTCCCTTTGATCTTCCAAAGACCATAACTTTTGTATGCAAACTCCAAATCAATTGATTTTTATTTCTAAATTCATTTAAAATCTTGCTCTACCTTTTGCAAAATTTTCATGATTTTTGGATGATTTTGAATTTTTGAGTATTTTCGGTGTTATTCGTTCTTATTGTTTCTTCTTGAATCTTTCGATAGGTTCCAACGAATTCGTTGAGTACAAGAGTGATCCTCTGCAGCAAGAAAGTTATCTCCAGCAAGGCAAGTAGTTTTCCTTTAATGCACGTTGATCCTAGTATTTGCGTATGCTAATATTTCAAATGTTTCAACTGTATGTATGCATGCTATTTTGACAAGTTATTTATCTGTTTGCGATAGTTTGCCTGATTAGTTAAATGAACTATAGGTAAACATCTATCCTTACTGTTGAGCCTAGATTTATATCCACTGTGATTTAGAGCTCGATAGATGAGCTCTAGTCACTTTATATATACTGTAAACAAGTTGTGTCGCTTAGCACTGCTTAGAACGGTAGTATGGGGATCATCGCCTCGGCGATGGTCAGTATATCACCACTCTAAATATTTGAGTCAGTGTACTCATGGATATAATGTATTTGGAAAAACTAAAATTGAAAATAAAATGTTTTAGACTTGGGCACATTGGTTGATGGTGTGGTTATCGGGTGTGTAAATGGTGCCTAAGTCAACAAGGACCGAATTACTTGCGCCATTGATCCAAGCACTTTTGCGTGCTAACCACATGAGAGGGATATGAGACCTCTTGACTTAGTACTTTGGCATGTGTAGCTATGTATAGGTTTGTTATACGTAAGTCTTGCAAGTATATTTTTGTACTCAACTGCATTGCTTAATTGTTGCAGAGGAGGTTGACCTCAAGGGGTTAACTATTGTGAGACCAACTTCGCGGCAGATTTAATTAGCTTGGCAGCCCGATCGGTTGCCTTGTAGGTAAGGGCAAACTGGTTGGCTTTTGTTTATCGCCATCTTATGGCTTTTGTTTCCGCTACTACTTGGTTGTTTACCTTGTCTTTTGGCTGGTTGGCCCCCTTTTTTTAATAACTCTATTGTGTATGTCCTTGGTGTTGTAATTTGAAGACTCGGTATTGTAATGACTTGTATATGGAATGGATGCTATATTTTGTGAAGGAGTATGTGTGCCGCTCCTGGGAGGTATATACTACTCTGAGGCACGTGATATTTGGTTTGTGATGCTAGGGTCAAGTGGATGGCTAAGCATTACAAGTTAAATACCTCGGATTCTCACATTGCGGCGTACCTCTTTTACCTTGTTTGAGTTATCGCTAACTATTGAGATTTTGTACTCTCCTGCGCTTTCCATGTTCTCCACATTGTAATGCTCTCGGGCAGCAAACACTTCTTTCTGAAACTCAAGAAGACAAATGAACGTGAAGACCTCACTTCCATGCTTCTCTATTGCCAGGTAGTCTGCAACACAAGCATTGTGTGTAACGTGGCATTGTGAGCTTCCAACTCATTCTGACGTTGTTCTTCCACTGCATTAACAAATCTAATCCAAAACTCCACCAAAGTATTTTTGAATCCAATAAACCTATTGAAGAAAGAGTTAGAACTTTCTGACCTAGAAGTGATTCTAAGGATTCCTGCCAAGAAGACATCTTTGAAATAAGTCGATACCCATGATACGCGGATTCGGTACCGAGTAGCCAACCACTCATTGGATTCCAAACCAAAATAAAAAAAATAATGGAAGAAAATTGTTCCTTAAATTCCTCTGGAGTTTCGGAGGCCCATACACATGAGTTAACACGTTGGTACAATAAAGGGTTTTCCCTCAAATATGGCGGTATCTTCACTGGAAGCTTTTGCAAAATGTGCCACATGCATAACCAACGCGTGCTAGTAGGGAAAACAGTGAAAATTGCAGTCTTCATGCCAGTATCTTCATCGGTTATGATAAGCCTAGGTGCAACTCCTCACATTGCTTTCAAGAATGTATGAAACAGCCATACGTACGTCTCAGACTTCTCATTGCTTAATAATGTAGCCCCAAGCAAGACACATGCCTTATGGTGATTTACTCCAGTGAATGGTGTGAAGATCATGTTATAATGGTTGGTGTTATATGTAGAATCAAATGAGACAAGATCTGTAAAATAGACATAATTCTTTCGACATGTACTATTCGCCCAAAATGCATGTACCAACCTACCCTTATCATCAACAACATAATGAAAGTAAAATGAAGGATTTATGTCATTCTTCCTACAAAGGTTGTCAACAAACATCTGAGCATCCGATGACTTAATACAGCTTCTCAGCTCTTTATGATAATTCTGCAAGTCTCTCCTCGTGCATCCTACATTCTCAAATCCACCCTCACTAATACGGAGATATCTATATGCCCCGCTTGTGCCAATGCCTCCTTTATGACATGTGATTAATGCACGCTTGGCCTTCTCATTTACTTTCCTATTAGACCTTATCAACTGTTATTTGCTAGGTGATACCAATTCATGTGTATGTGACTCAACAAATATCTCCACCTTAAACTTATTGTCGCAAGTGTGTTTTACAGCTAAAATTGCCTCGTAGCCACACCTAGTTAACTTCCTGACATATTTCCTTTTCTTTGACTCGACATTGTCCTTTTCTTCTCAGACCGGAAACCTTCTCTTGAGCATATCCATCGCTTCCATTTCTTAACACCATTCACATCCGTATGCGGACCAACACGGACTCCAAACCTGGCTGAATGTGCATACGTCTTGTAGAATTCCTCAGCAGCGTCCAAGTCACCAAAAACCATCCCTTCAAATGGTTTGACAGTTGGGTCAACATAAGGTGTATAAAAAGAACCCTGAATGCAAATGATTAAGTGTCAAGCATGATGGAATGACCGATAGAATCAAACACATGCACACAACACAATACTTACTACGAATGTGGTGCTTCTGCTCTTTTCCGGGGTACCAAAATGAATTAATTGTTGGGGAGGTGGACTAATTTGAGCGACAGAGTGCGCATCAAGGCTTCCTTGTCTTGGTAAAGCCAATGCCACGCTCTCATCGGCCACAGATTCCATGCCTGCTACATTGTGCCAAACACACAAAGCGAGACTTATATCTTCAACTATTCGTCGTAAACTTAATATCATCGTAAACTTAAATCGATTACAATTAAGATACGACTTCGGTTTTTTGTCTCCGTTTCTCCAGTGAATTGGAAACTCGAAATCTGATAGGAACTACACATCCTACAGTATCCAAAATGAAAAGAGACAAAGAAACTAAAACCTAAACAAACTTATCAATCGCCTTTATACATTATGATCCAATTACAAACCTAAACGATATTAAGTCTAACATCAAACACGTTGGTACTGAACTACCATTCCAGTAAATATTATACCACATTAGTTTAGCTTATGGTCTAATTCTTCTGACCTGACAGAGCCATTGCTCCAAACATAAACACACTTATAGTAATCTCTGATTGCTATTCCAAATTGAAATGTTACGTACCCCGTGCTGCAAATGAGAAATGTAAATTAAGAACCATGGTACGAGGCTACCAAAGATTCATCACTTGTCAGAGATTGGCGGCCTCCTAAATGTTTGCTCAAGAACTAGTTGGCTTTGCCGAGCTCGTTACGCCCAAGAAGGTAGAACCTAGGAAGCAACACACAATTTAGATTGGAAGTACTCACCTCCTGGACGCCTCGTGAGGGGAGAGGACTGCCACTGTGGATGGACGGTGGGTAGACGCCGTGGTGGTGGGGATTCGGGGCCGGGGTAGTAGCCAGAGGAGGAGAAGGAGGCACCGACTTGAAACGACTGCGGCGCACGCAAAGGAGGGGAGAGGAGGTGGTGACGGGGAGGAGGAGGAGGCGGTGGTGCGGGGGCGAGGTGGATTGAGGCGACAACGAGGAGGTGCGGAGGCGGATTGAGGCGGCGGCAGGAGGCGCGGAGGCTGGCGTGGCGTCGCAAGACATTAGCGATCGAAGACGAAGGGTACGGAGGGAGGAGTCACGGGTTTTTTGAAATAAACATGACCGCCAGGTGTTAAGTGAAAAAGGGTTAAGTGGATTGGAGGTGGATTAGCACTCGAATCTTGGTCGTTCAATCCATATCCAACGCTCCCGATTGCCGTTAGCACTAGATACGCCCTATATATATATTGTGAGAACTCAAGATAATTAAGACTAAGCTAATCAACAAAGAATCGTAATTAGCTTAAGTAAAAATCTCATTAAACCGATGTCAAGCATAATCTCGCTAATTTTAAACCACACAATCAAACAATGGACATTATAAATTGTGCATTTATCATTCCACATCACAGCTTATAACAAATTGCTTACAAATCGTAATTAAAATATTACAACCCAAATTCTTGTTACAAAATTTATTCTATAACTCAATAATGGATACAAGATTAATTTTACAAAACAATTACAAGAATTAAATAAAATACGCTTTCATATGCTTGCATCCATTTTCATCGGAGATTTCTTTGCCTCCACGCCCAACCATTCTACACATTTCGGTTATGCAACATAGAACTCGAGGCGAGTTAGCAAATATCGAAATGTAAATCTTAGTTAGATTGAAGAGTATTGCCGCCAAGATTCTCGAAGTCCAATAGATTTCCATATCAACCTAGGTCAACCGGTCCCGCAATTACCACAAAGATCCTCGACCAACCAAAGTTAGTCGGCCCTTGATAATTATGGTATCCAGCGCACACCAGTGAATAGGCAACCGTGCGTCCGAGGGTATCATCATCCGCATTCAAAGCCCA
The DNA here is from genome assembly GCA_036346405.1 of Phyllostachys edulis. Taxonomy (NCBI): domain Eukaryota; kingdom Viridiplantae; phylum Streptophyta; class Magnoliopsida; order Poales; family Poaceae; genus Phyllostachys; species Phyllostachys edulis. The sequence goes on along the minus strand of JAYEVD010000427.1, from coordinate 93,334 downwards.
ACACCCACCTTTCCAGCTTTGCCTCGACGATTTAAAACCCAACATTTCATTCCCATTCATATCGCCTCTGCTTAAAAACATCATCGGGCAACCTCAACCAACGCCCACATCATAATGCCGATCAACCTAAAGCCCGCAATGGTAGCCTTATTGCTCACAAAGATCATTTTTAGCCCATATGCATCACCATAAAGAGCACCAAGAATAGGAAGCAATAGAAAGGAGGTAAATAAGGCTATGGTAAAAATGAATAGAAAGCAAGAAAATAAAATTACCACAATAAGGATAGAATCAAACCCAAGATAGGATAAGACCACCCTCAGCCCCAACACTCCCCATTCTCATCACCATTGGCCACAATAGGAGGGGAGAACCAGGAGCAGCCAGGAGCAACCAGGAGGATCCCCACCACAGCCACCACCTAACCATTGGAGCAAAGGGAAGGGAAGCAGGGAGCACCAGCAAGTCGGCACTACAACCTTCTTCCCATCCCAAATCCCAGCAGGAGGTAACCCATCTAGTATATACTTGTTCAAATTATCAATTAGCATCCAATTGAATCACCAGATATCAAGGTAATCACTCCCATCAACCCTCAGTTTATTCAAGTCATCACAGAGCAAGGGAGGGGTAAAGGATCAGAGAGCAGAGCTAGATTATACCTCAGTGAGCATCGGCCAAACCACCCCCAAATCACCACCATCACCTCTCATTTGCATCATCTAGAAGCAATCAAACCACCATTAGCTATGCATATCATTCAAGCACCAAGAAGCAACATGATTAAGGCAACTAAAGCATAAGAATCAAGCTTCAAGAAGAGGTTAGGAGAGGTAGGGAGGTGGGCTCGATGGGGAACCCGAGAGGAGTCGAGGCGCGGTGGCCATGGGCCGGGCCGGGCGGCGAAAGCAGGCCCGGCGGATCGCTGGGTTTAGGGCGAGCAATGGTCAAGGGACTGCTGGGTTTAGGGCGAGCAGCTGACCGGGAGGAGCCGGGCCGAGGCGGTGAGCCGAGGCTGCCGCCGGCCCTGAAGCCGCGCGGACTAGAGGGGAGGAGGTCTCGGCAAGGCGGCCAAGTGAGCTAATGCAAAGGCCTTATGGGCGCGGCGTAGCAGCGGCGCGGATCGGGTGGAGGGCGAAGGCGGGCGGCACAGACTGCACGCCAGCCGAAGAGGGGAGGCGGCCGAGAGCCGACTCAGGGAGAGAGGAGCCGACGGGAAGTAGGAGGGAGAGGAAGCCCCATGGCGGCGACGGCTTCAGGATTTGGGGAGGAGAAGAGATAGAAGTAAGGAAGGAGGAGGGGGAGTAAGAAAAGGAGTTAGGGAAAATAAATGGGTGACCAGGAGGGTGTCGGCCGAGTGAGATTTAGAGAAAGGGAAAAGTGGCCGGTTGGTGAGGATGAGAAGACTAGGGTTTAGAAGATCTAAAAGTTAATTAGGGTAAAAATTAGGATTTAAAATGTTAACTTCTGAGCATACATGTGTTAAACCAGTAATTTGTTATCTTAGCAATCGCTTAGATAGATTAGAATAATTAAGATAATTAAATTTGTGCCTAGTTTGAAAGTTGAAGTTTTTATTTCCACACTAAATAAAATCAAATAGATGTTTGAGTGCGCATAAAATTTGTTAGGGTTGCTAATATTCACCATGTGTAGCTTTCGTCGCTCATTAGATCGGGTGTATTTTAGTCCTAACCCTAGAGCCGTTATGCTTGAACGACAAGATGCGGGAGTGCTAACATGGCGATAAGCTAAAAGGGTTTGTTAGCAAAATCCACTAATAAAAGAATCCTCTAACTAATATACATTTAGTAGCACCAAAATGTCACTAAGTATTTACTTAAATATTTATTATCCGCTTGCCGCATATTTGCAATGCAGTATTTGCCGACGCAAGGCAAGAGTTGATTCGGATTTTATCGACAAATGAGCTTTACTACTCTTTTGAAGGCAAGCTACTCCTTTGTTCATTAATATAGCTATATTAAATGTAAACCGATATTGCTCTATCTTATATGTATTGCATCAAAATTATTTCTCAAAAATCAAATCGAGAAAATGAGATGAAGATAAGAAATGAGAGAGAAAAGAGATGAGAACTATTAGGTTGGTAAAGGTGCCTGTGCCGGGAACACGGCGACAAATAATGATGAGGAAGAGGTGGGAACCCTTTACCTATGGTTATAATATAAGGACAAACAAAACTCTTACTCCTCGAGGTCAGATTTTAAGTGCCAACCATTTTCCGCTTTGTGAAGGCGAAAATGCTACCTCTTTACGTAATTACATTCTCCACAACGGGTAGCAAGGTGGAGGTTGGGTATTGGGTCGATCCGACCCAACCAACATTACCGAAACTCTGGTGGATGACGGAGGTCACGCTCGACAATCGGCTGCAAAGTAATGGGTGGAGACTTAATCACGTAAATGGAAAACATTCTCAGATTTCAACTCGAACCCGATCTAAGGAAATGTCAGACCTCGCTCATTTAGGGTTCAAAATTACTATGGGTAAAGTGGTACAAGCCTCAAGAAGCTATATCAAATCATGAATTCATGCCGCCTCTGGATTGGAGTCTACGAACCGCCAGGGTCTTTCTTCTCTCCGAGTAAACAAGTAGTCTCTTCAAATAAAATTGCAACCTAAGTTTTGAAAGCTATTTTCGTATAAGAGAAGATGTAGAAATTTTGATAAGGACGAAGTTTAGAGTCATCAATTGCATTTTAGCTATTAATGCTTGTCGAGTACACTATAGTACTCACTCTTGCTATCTCTCCCCTTGCTTAGATCCTTGTCCGGTCGGGATCTATCCCGAGTGGGATAAGGGGTTTGCAGTACCAAGGATGTCACTGGCAATCGGGTGTTGGTCAAGAGGGCATAGCGTGGAGGACGCGAGGGCAAATAGGTGGTCAAGTTACTTGAAGCGTAGAGAAGCGAAGAAGCTACCTTTTGTATTTGTGTAATATTTGTATTAAGAACCATAGCCTTATGTGGCTATTACTTGAAATAAAGATGTACAGTTCTATTTTATTGTTCTAACTGCGTTATCTCTCGATAAATGGCTTACAATTCGTTGGAGCAAGTGTTCTCATCAAGCAAACTAATAGTAATCCAGATGCCTAAGTGTGATTACCCTTGGGGTAATGACACGGGCATATATATATATATATATATATATATATATATATATATATATATATATATATATATATATATATATATATATATATATATATATCCCAAATCTAGCCAAATCCTACACACCTACATATCTATTTGCTTGGCATGTAAACATTCCAATAATCATGTCCAAACAACTCCTAATCTAGTCTCAGATCTTTAACTTTCAGATCAAATTCAGTAATAAAAAAAAAGAGAAAGGGGTGGCAAAAGGAGGAGGGACAACCGTGAGGAGGAGGGAGGCCAAGGGGGTGGTCAGCCAAGCTAAACTTTACTTGCTCACATTTGAGGTCCCTCTAGGACTAGTGGCGCTAACTCCGGGTTGTTGGACAAGGCCGGCGCCGGTTGACTATGGGGTCAAGGCCGAGGGCCTCCTGGGCTTGCGGCGAGACGGATCGGGCTCCGGGACCTCAAGACGAGTAATCGAGGGTCTCTAGAAGGTCGTGTCGAGGAGCTTTGGCGCCAGCGGTGGCAAGCTCCGGTGCTAGAGTTCGTCACTCTCCGTGTGCAGGCGAGACAGAGAAGTTGAGCCGAGAGCAGTTAAATGAGGGGAGAGGGCCCACAAGAAAGGCAGATAGGTGTTGATTTACAAGATTTAGCATCTTTAAAGGGCTTTAAAGACCTCTTGGGAGGTTCTATTTTTCAACGCGGTACGACCATGTGTTCCTTGGCGGAGTACCGCATGTTTGTTGATGGCATTTGGTCTTTGTTGAAGTCGTAGTTTTCAGAAGTAATAGCCAACCCGTAGTACCGGGCAAGTTCAAGCATGAACTACCGCAAAGCGAACTACCGCAATAATGCAGCGTATACTACCGCAAGACACGCGATCTGAGTAGGTTCTTGATGACGCCCGATTAAAATGGACGGGCGGATCATTGTGAACGCTCGACCGTCTCGAGCAAAAAGGACTTATGAAGCGTCCGATTGAAATCGAACGGCTCAAAAGTAGGTGAACGCTCGCATCGTCCGAACGTAAAGAGACTTGTGAAGCGCTCAATTGGCCATTTCAACTGACCATCCACGCGGCAAAACACGAAGTTTTGAGGTCTTTTGAAGCATTTCAAGAATGCAGAGTTCAGTAATTTGAGGCAGATTATCGCCAAAGGTAATACCGCATGTTTAATGGCGGTAATACCGCTTCTTGGATCTATCGCTAAGCGGCACTACCACACATATGCAAAGGTACTACCGCAGTCACTTGATCTGAGATGGACTCTTTGAGACGCCCGATTGAGATCGGACGGTCCAAAACGTATAAACGCTCAACCTCCGAACAAAGGTCTGTGATCTAACGGCTAAAACACGGGTCCGACGGCCACTTCAACTGGTCGCCCACGGATGTGGCATGTGTCTTTGAGGTTTTTAAGCTGCTTCGTGAAACGGTAGTTTTGGTGTGGAGCGGTAATACCGCACCAAGGTAGTACCGAGTGTTTTGTAGCGGTACTTAAATTCCGCAGAAGGTGTTTTGGAGATCCGGTTTACATGAAGAGCAGTATGACCGCAGCTTGAATGGCGATTTCCGCATGGCGTAATATCGCGGTACTTGCTCAAGATCTCCTCAGAGCGCCACGTGGCTCCATCGTGGCCACTTAGGACCTCCCTAGAGGCCCTCATGTGGCGCCATCAGACCGCTCAGATCTCCTTAAAAGCGTCTGCATGGTTTCATCAAAACTTCATCAAAGGCATTTACGTGGCTTGATCAGAGACGTACAGGATCTCCTTGGAGCATGTACGAAGCTTGATCATAACCATTCAGGACCTCCCGCGTGAACTTCCCACAAGGACCATCAGTACAAACAGTGGTACCGGAGGATAACTGGCGGAATTACTACTTCAAGCGGTATAACCGGGCATCCGTTAGTGGTATTACCGCGGTACGGTTGTTCCGATTGTTATTTGGCGGAACTACCGTGTTTCGTTCAAGATCTTTTTCAAGACTTCCCGCGCGGACCTTCCACAAGGATTCCTCAAGACTTTCCCGCCAAGATCTTCTATGTGAAACTTACGGTTTGGAATAGGAAAGATATGTCAAATATAGAAGGTTTGAAGATTGTATCCTAATCATATCTCAGAAAATTGGTTCGGCTTAGAGTCCCGAGCTCTTACGGCTAAGACCGTCGCCCTTTAAATAGAAAAGGGTCATGGCCGATTGTAACATCAACTAATCAATCAAATACCAATCGCATCTACTTTTATTCATAGTTCCTCATAGTCCTGTGCCTTTCCAACCTTTTTGCTTCCCGTCCGGCAAGATCGCAAGATCAACCCGTGCAAACACCACCGCGCTGCGCCACGACTAGCTCCGCCTAGGCACTGCGCGTTAGTGATGTGATCCAGAGCGCCTCATCGCTACCGTGATCGTCGTGTTGTGCGCAACACAAATTGGCGACTCCGCTGGGGAAGATCAATTCGGCTACAAGCTATAGCCGAACCTGTTCCCTGGGCAAAACTAAAGAAAAGGCTGCATTGTTGCACCAAGTCAGGGGAGTAATCTCTGCAACCATGGAAAAGGATGGATCCGCTGTTGATGCCAAGAACATCATCACTCCCACGCTTGAGGATCTGCTCGAAGAGTATCGCCAGGAGTACGAACAACGTAAACTGGAATTTGACAAATTGATGTTATCATGTTTCCGTAAGACAAGGCAAGGTATTGTCAAAAGGAGGGTGAATTGCCATCTGCTTACATCAAGCCCAAGCAACCCCCCACCGTAAGTAATGCATCTCTTTATGAAGAGCGATTGCTTTAATGATTGATCGCCAAATAGGTGCTACGTGTGGATAGGTTACCGCTCTAGTCGTCTTAAAGCTATGGGTCTTGAAGAGCAAAGTGAGAAAAATCGAACCAACCTGTTTTTGCCCCATGCTTACAAAGTGTTAACAATGATGGCAAGACTCCAACATAATTCCTTGCTTGTCAAGACATCTCAAAGAAATACACCATCTAGAGTTATCCTGAGGTGTGCCGATGCAAAGATATACATAGCCGAACTATTGGGTTAGTTACTACGATCTCAATATTTCATCCCATGATATCGCTATATTCGGATCCATGGCCCTTGTGCCTCTATCATATGCAGATACTATCGTGGTCAAATCGGGTGTGTCTAGTGTCCGCAATTATACCACTATGGGAGGAAATTCAATAAATTTGCAAACACCTCTATACCGCATCAGAGCATATAGTGCACCTCCCATACCTCCTCGTGGTTCGCATTGCTTATGGTCCGATACCACCAAATTAGTTTAACAATATGTCATATACACAACCAACCAAATCAAGCAAAGATGACACACCACAATTTAATGCTTTTAGGCCACAACAAATCTGGTCAAGGAGTTACCTACTACTACCTATGGCCGATACACAGTGTTGAGTTGGGAAATATTAAAGAACAAGTGGCTAGTATGTTTAGAGAGACATTTGGGGTAGAGCCTAAAGAAAGATCACATTCATATCAAAAGCCATACCTTGATATTTATGATATCGTGCAATATCCTAGGGGTTTAAAGTTCTCGAGTTTGTTAAATTTATCGAGATGACAATAGGTCCACATTAGAACATATAGGCCAATTTATTGTGCAGTGTGGAGAGGCTAATGCTATTGATGCTTTGAAGTTAAGGTTGTTTCTTTTGTCTCTATCTGGCACTGCATTCAATTGGTATACTTCACTTGCACCTAATTCAGGTTCACACATGGTCCCGCTAGAGCAAAAGTTTCATGAATATTTCTATACTGGTGATATTGAGTTAAGATTGTCACATTTAACATCGGTTAAACAAAAGCACAATGAACCTATTGCTGATTACATTAGGAGGTTTAGAGAAATAAGGAACCGTGTTTTAAGCTAATGATTTCGATAAAGACCTAGCCGATTTAGCCTATTCAAAGTTTACTTTCTCACTTGAGGGAGAAGCTAGAAACCATGATTTCCTAGATGTTAACCAAGTGTTACAAAAGGCCTGGCGCAAGAAAGCCAAGTTAAAGAATCTAGGAATTTTTAGAGGTCAAGTGACAAAATAAAAGTAGATCGTCCTAATGTTCACATGCTTGAATATGAATCTGAAAACTCAGATGATGATGATATTGATGTTTGTGTGGCCGAATGGGCTTGGTCTTCAAAGTCTAAACCATTCGCTTGTTCAACCTTAAAACCAGTTTCACAAAAAAATCGGCAAGAGGAAATTAGATAAACCTTTGACGTTGCCAAGTGTGATAGAATTTTTGATTATTTACTGCAAGAAAAACAGATCAAGTTGCCTGACAATCATGTTATACCGGCGCCCGAAGAATTGAAAAGACGTGTGTATTGTAAATGGCACAATTCCTATTCTCATGCCACTAATGATTGCAATGTTGTTGATGTGTTCAATCGCCATTAATGAGGGACGATTGAAATTTGTCAAGGTCCAAAAATGCAGCTAGATCATAACCCTTTCCCCGTCAATATGATTGATTTCGAGAACAAGAAAGTGCTTATTCTACCGCCCTGCCGAATCTACAAAAGGAAAAAAAATGTGATGGTAGACATGGGGGCATAAAGGCATCAAACTTTGGGGTCAGGTGTCGTTAAGCCAAAGATGATCAAACCAAAAGGCCCAAAAGTTGATCATCGGAAGATTAACCAAGGTAAAGGCAAGGCCATCAAGAGAATTGAAAGGCCAAACCCACGCTCAAGGAGCTTCGCCAAATATGAAGATGGTAAGGCCAGCCACAAAGAAACTAATCGGCCATATAATTTCAAGCGGCCTAGATCACCTATAAAGCATGAGTTTGATGGTCAAAATCGTGATCAAGAAGACTTCCATGCAGCAGCACCTTATCCGCCTTTTGGGCCACCAATGCCCGTCCCATGGGGTCCTTCTCCTATCGGTTTTCCTCCTTGCCCGCCATGGGGTTGGTATGGTCCATGGATGCCACCTCCAATGCCTTTAGGGCCATTCCATCCGGGTGGGTAGCGCCTAGAAGACCCATGTTTGATAGATTGTCACGCCCTAATAACGATCGCTTTTGATCAAAGAAATCGGTCTTACAATGGGAGAACTAACAAAGTGGTGAAGAAAGTGCATCAGATCAAAGGTAGTGACCGTCGGGTGAAGAACCGATCGTAATTCAAGGGCAAGAGAGCCGAGTATCAAACAAGAAGAAAAGCAAGAACAATCACCGCTATTGTTTCAAAAATCAGCGATGGGAAGCACGTGCAAAGAAAGAATACCACGTAGTTCGATGCGCAAGCAGAAGACGTCCACAATAGCTATAAACAAAGGCTATAGCTATACAAGACCATTGTGCACCGCCTACACAAGAATAAATGAGCAAACTGATCCGATGCTGGTTTTAAAGCACCAAAAACAGTGGGGAAAACTTGGGAAAAATGTCCTTATTGCTCGACAAAGCCGCGACCTCGTTGGTGTCCTCCTGGCTTTCTCATTCTCAAAAGAGGAGGTTACAAATGCTGTAATGCAGAAACTAAGGAGGCTAAAGCGTAAAAATTGAGAGATGAGATATTTAATGAGATAAAGCCGATGGTTCCTATCAGAAAAGAATGGAGGGTGAAGACAATTGAAACACCAGTTCAAGTGTATGATGATGATGAGGATGATTTATTAGATCATGAAGGGTCTCCAATGTTTAAAGATGACACTCCACCTCGTCAAAGTATGGATATAAATATGGTATTTACATTATTTCAGATTACTAGTGAGAATGTTGCTCGCTTGTGTCTCTGACCTAAAGAAGCTATCTTTGAGAAGCTCAAGAATCGAGCTAACACTTGAAACCATTGTATGTTAGAGGACATATCAATGGTAGGCCGATTTCTAGGATGTTGGTTGATGGTGGGCTGCTGTGAACTTAATGCCATACTCGCCAAGAAAGCCGACGAGAGGACAGCGAGCTCATGAAGACCAATTTGATGCTTAATGGTTTCACTGTGAATCAACGGAGGCCAAAGGTGTTATATCTATGGAGCTTCTCGTTGGGAGCAAGACTTTACCCACGGCCTTCTTTGTCGTGGGACGGCAAGGTAATTATAGCATTTTATTGGGTCGTGATCGGATACATGCAAATCGCCGCATACCTTCTACATTACATCGATTTTAATACAATGGATCGATGATGACGAGAAGTGGTTCAAGCAGTATACATCGGCTTATGTTGCTTTTGGCCGATGCTTCACCGATTGGCGACAAGATGGTAACATTCAATGTTTAATGTGTTTAGACCTTTCTAGTTATGATTACCTTAGTGTCACCAAAGATGGTTTTGTACCCATGTTCAGACAAACCGCTTCCTCATTTCGGCTTAGCAATGTGGTGTTATAAATGAATAAAGAAAATAGCTTACAATGGTCGCAGCAGCGTATAGAGCAATATCGGTCAAATAAGAACAATATTTGTGAGGCTATTGATGATTTTGACGAAATAGAGAAATTAGGGCAAGGATTCTCGTCGGCTGACCTATTGGAGGAGGTTGATATAGGCAATGGGACTACTCTTAGGCTGACATTTATAAACAAAAATATGCCTGCTGAACATAAGGGCAAAGTGATAGAATTGCTTAAAGAATATGTCGATTGCTTTGCTTGGGAATATCATGAGATGCCAGGACTTAGCCGAGAGCTAGTTGAGCATCGATTACCTGTTAAGTTTGGTTTTAGGCCTCATAAGCAGCCACCTAGAAGGTTTAATCCTAATATATATGATCGAGTCAAGGAAGAAATAGGCCGATTGTTGGAGGTTGGTTTTATTAGGCCATGTAGATATGCTGAATGTGTTTCTAACATTGTTCCGGTTGAGAAGAAAAGTACTGGTAAATTGAGAGTGTGCATTGACTTTAGAGATCTAAATAAAGCCACTCCTAAAGATGAATATCATATGCCTATAGCCGACATGTTGATTAATGATGCTTCAGGACATAGAGTAATTAGTTTCTTAGATGGTAATGCTAGTTACAATCAGATTTTTATGGCCGAAGAAGACATGTCTAAAACGGCTTTTCGATGTCCCGATTTTGTTGGTTTGTTTGAGTGGGTTGTGATGACTTTTGGTTTAAAGAATGCTGGTGCTACTTATCAAAGAGCCATGAATTTAATTTTTCATGATCTACTTGGTATTGTCCTAGAGGTATACATCGATGATATAGTAGTTAAATCGGATAGTATGGATCATCACTTAGCCGATTTATGTCTAGCCTTTGAACGGATGCGTCGGTATGGTTTGAAAATGAACCCACTCAAATGTGCTTTTGGTGTATCAGCTGGCAAGTTCTTAGGATTTATAATACACGAGAGAGACATAGAAATAGACCCCACTAAGATAGAAGCAATAAAGAAGGTGAAAGTGCCACAATGTAAAAGGGATATGCAAAAGTTTCTAGGCAAGGTAAATTATTTGAGGAGATTTATATTTAATTTGTCTGGTAAAATCAGCGCGTTTACTCCTATACTTCGATTAAAGAAAGAGACCAAATTTACTTGGGGGCGTAATGACAACAAGCTTTTGAAGACATTAAAAGTATTTGTCTACAACTCCTGTGGTTGAGGGCTACCCAAAGTCGAACACCATTTAGGTCAGATATTGTCGCACAAGAGGGTGTCATCGGTGCTGTTTTGACACAAGTAATGGACGGCAAGGAATATGTTATTACTTACTTGAGTAGATCTTCTTTGGGAGCCGAGACAAGGTATGCATTTGTTGAAAGATTATGTTTATCCTTGTATTATGCTTGTTCCAAGTTAAGGCATTATTTGTCGCCTAGCACTTGTGTTATTGCTGTCAAACCGATGTCATTAAGTACATGCTACAACAACCAATTTTGAGTGGTAGGATTGGAAAGTGGGCTTATGCATTAATAGAGTATGATTTGGCTTATGAATCTTTGAAGTCTATGAAAGGCCAGATTGTAGCTAATTTCATTGTAGATCATAGGATCGGTAGTGACATAGAGTCAAGTTAATTATGTGTCTCTACATCCATGGAAATTATACTTTGATGGTTCGGCTTGTAAAGAAGGACAAGGTGTTGGTGTTGTGCTGGTTTCACCTAGAGATGTCACTTTTGAAACATCAGCTTGTTTAGAATACTTTTGCACCAACAACTAGGCCGAATATGAAGCTCTCTGTTAGGATTACAAATTTTAGAGTCCATGGACGAAAGAGTATAGAAGCATATGGTGATTCACTGTTGGTGGTCCAGCAAGTGTCAAAGGTGTATCAGTGTTTTGATGGATCACTAAATAGCTATTTGGAAAAATGTTTAGGAATCATAGCAACTCTAGATGATTTTACTATTAGCCATATATCTAGAGAAGAGAATATTAGGGCAAATGACCTAGCACATCAAGCATCTGGTTATCAAGTTAAAAGGGGTAAATTGTTCATGAAAGAGAAGCCAATGCTTGGAGGTGCTGCGATTTGTATGGCCGAACAACATGATAACAGTTCGGATACTTTGGGAACATCAAGTGCTGCCGAGCCTCATGACTTGAGAAAGCCTTTTATTAGTTATTTAAAAAACCCTAGTCAATCTGTTGATAGAAAGCTTCGTGACAAACATTAAGATATACATTGCTTGATGGAGAATTATATCGTAGAACCATAGATGGGTTACTTTTAAAATGCTTGAGTGCGGATCAATCTAAGGTTGCTATGGGTGAAGTGCATGAAGGCATATGTGGTACACATCAGTCTGCTCATAAAATGAAATGGTTGTTAAGAAGAGTTGGTTTCTATTGGCCGACTATGTTAGAAGATTGTTTTAGATATTATAAATGATGTGAGTCATGTCAAAAGTTTGGTGATGTGCAATTGGCACCTGCTGCTATGTTACATCCTATAATTAAACCATGGCCGTTTCGTGGATGGGGTTTAGATTTTATCAGCCAAATACACCCTGCATCTTCTAAAGGTCATCGTTTTGTTTTAGTGGCCACTGATTATTTTACCAAGTGGACAGAAGCTGTTCCTCTTAGAAACATGACTCATAAGGAGGTGATTAGTTTTATTTTGGAGCATATTATTTATAGATTTGGCATACCACAAACTTTAACTACTGATCAAGGTTCATCTTTTATGTCTCACTAAGTGCAAGAGTTTGCCGAATCACATGGAATCAAGCTCCTTAATTCCTCACCTTATTATGCTCAGGCCAATGGTCAGGCCGAGTCAAGTAATAAAACTTTAATTAGGCTCATCAAGAAAAAGATAGAGGAAAATCCTAAGAGATGGCATGAGGTGTTGTCTGAAGCATTATGGGCTCACCGTATATCCAAACAAAGTGCTATAAAGGTAACACCGTTTGAATTAGTATATGGGCAAGAAGCTGTTTTGCCTGTTGAGATATATTTGAAAGCTTCTAGAGTGGCCAGGCAAAATGGGTTGTCGGCTGAAGTTTATCATGATTTAATGATGGACATGATAGATGAGGTTACAGATGAGAGATTAAAAGCTTTGAGAGAAATTGAGAAAGATAAAATAAGGGTAGCCAAGGCCTACAATAAGAAGGTGAAGGAAAAATCGTTTCAAATAGGGGACTTAGTTTGGAAGACGATTTTGCCTGTTGGGCACAAGGATAATAAGTTTGAGAAGTGGTCACCAAATTGGGAAGGTCCATATAAAGTTGTAGAGATTGTCCCTGGAAATTCATATATAGTGCAGAATTTGCAAGGCGATAGGTTGCATAAAGCTCTTAATGGTAAATATTTGAAGAAATACTATCCAAGTGTTTGGCAAAATGCTTGAGAAGTACATGGCCGATGAGCTGTTGGTCATCGTCCTAAGAAATACACATATGGACGGTGTTTGATCATCGTCCTGAGGAACAATTGAAGATATTTTTGTGATAAACATATTTGTTTACCAAAAAACAGGGGGGCATGTGTTGACAACAGATTTAGCATCTTTAAAGGGCTTTAAAGACATCTTGGGAGGTTCTATTTTTCAACGCGGTATGACCATGTGTTCCTTGGCGGTAGTACCGCATGCTGTTGGATGGCATTTGGTCTTTGTTGAAGTCGTAGTTTTCAGCAAGTAATAGCCAAATCGGTAGTACCGCAAGTTAAGTCTTGAACTACTACGGCGGTACTACCGCAAGACACGCGGATCCGAGTAGGTTCTTGATGACGCTCGATTAAAAATGGACGGGCAGATCATTGTGAACGTTCGGACCGTCCGAGCGTAAAGGGACTTATGAAGCGTCCGATTAAAATCCAACGGCTCAAAAGCGGTGAACGCTCGGACCGCTCGAACGTAAGAGACTTGTGAAGTGTTGATTGGCCATTTCAATCTGGACCATCCACGTGGCAAAACACGAAGTTTTGAGGTCTTTTGAAGCATTTCAAGAATGCGGTAGTTCCGCAATTTGAGGCGGTATTACCGCCAAAGGTAATACCGCATGTTTAATGGCGATATACCGCTTTCTTGGATCTATCACGAGCGGCACTACCGCACATATGCAAAGGTACTAGCGCAGTCACTTGATCTCGAGATGGATTCTTTGAGACGCCTCGATTGAGATCGGACGGTCCAAAACAGATAAACGCTCGACCTCCGAAAGGTCCGAATCTAACGGCTAAAACACGTGGTCCGATCGGCCACTTCAATCTGGGCCATCCACGGATGTATGCGTGTGTCTTTGAGGCTTTTTGCCGCTTTGGTGAAACAAGAGTTCCGTGGTGTGGAGCGGTAATACCACACCAAGGTAGTACCGAGTGTTTTGTAGCGGTACTTAAATTCCGAGAAGGTGTTTTGGAGATTTGGTTTATATGAAGAGCGGTATGACCGCAGTTTGAATGGCTGTATTTCCGCATGGCGGTAATACCGGTATCGCTCAAGATCTCCTCAGAGCGACCACGTGGCTCCGCTGTGGCCACTTAGGACCTCCCTAGAGGCCCTCACGTGGCGCCATCAGACCGCTCAGATCTCCTTAAAAGCGCTCGCATGGTTTCATCAAAACTTCATCAAAGGCGCGACGTGGCTTGATCAGAGACGTCCAGGATCTCCTTGGAGCATGTACGAAGCTTGATCAGAACCGTTCAGGACCTCCCGCGTGAACTTCCCACGAGGACCATCAGTACAAACAGTGGTACCAGAGGATAACTAGCGGAATTACTACTTCAAGCGGTATGACCGTGCATCCGTTAGCGGTATTACCGCGGTACGGTTGTTTCGATTGTTATTTGGTGGAACTACCATGTTTCGTTCAAGATCTTTTCAAGACTTCCCGCGCGGACCTTCCACAAGGATTCCCTCAAGACTTTCCTGCGAAGATCTTCTATGTGGAAACTTATGTGTTTGGAATAGGAAAGATATGTCAAATATAGAAGGTTTGAAGATTGTAACCGAATCATATCTGTAAAAATTGGTTCGGCTAGGAGTCCTGAGCTCTTACGGCTAAGACCTGCCGCCCTTTAAATAGAAAAGGGTCATGGCCGATTGTAACATCAACCAATCAATCAAATACCAATCGCATGTACTTTTATTCATAGTTCCTCATAGTCCTATGCCTTTCCAACCATTTTGCTTCCCGTCTGGCAAGATCGCAAGATCAACTCAGTAAACACCACCGCTACGGCGCCACGACTAGCTTCGCCAGGCATCGCCTGCTTGACGACGTGATCCGAGCGCCTCATCGCCGCCGTGATCGCCGTGTTAGCGCAACACAATTTTGTGCGCAACAATAGGGGCTTTTATTCGATAGCATTTGATGGGTTAATAACCCTCAACTTCATAGATTTTTTTAAAATAATATATTTTTTATTCGGAATTACAGAAATAATACCACTTAATTTTTTTTGACAGAAATAATCTCGTGTCGCCATACGGTTGGGCGACTTAGTCTAGTCGCCCTACTGGTGAGTGACACATGTCCAAGTCGCTAACTGCGGCGGGCGACTCGACCGTGGATCGCACCTAGTCGTCCAACCACCGAGCGCCATGCGTTGAATCGCCCATTTGTTGAGTGACTTAGACTAAGTCACCCCGTGGTTGAGCGACTTAGATCAAGTCGCCGAACCATCGGGCGATTTTAGGTAGTAGCCCTCGATGAGGACATTAAACCTAAGGATGCAACCATCGCCTCGACTTGTCGTGACCGCATCCTCTACTTCAACATCTTCTCCAATAGGACTTTCGCCAATGCAATACCATATTACCCAATTGGATCGAAGCACGCCTACATGCCATGGTGCTACATCTACATGCCATGATACTATGTCTACATGCTATGGTGCTACTGCATGTGCCAAGCAAGAGTTCAAGCTGGATACATTTTGGTCAGATTAGTTCGTAATCAGCCTGACAGCACCAATTTCAAACGTGCATAAATTTCACATACGGAGTCCGTTGGAGGTCCACGAGTACTTGATGGAAAGCTTATTTGCCCTCTTTCCAACGGATCTGGCCTCACCTCCAAATTCCTTCTGTACTGACCGCAATCATCGAAAGAAGATGGCATATCACCTGTTTAGGCCAATCTGGACTTTGTAATCGTACTCAACTTGGCCCATATGCCCTCGGCCCACCTGGGGCGTGGTTATTGTTCGCGTGAACAATAACCCACGAGTTTAGTCCCACCCCGCTAGTTCTATTAGATGTGTGGCTCCTCATCCCCTATTTAAGGAGGCCGCACCCTCTCTAGTTTTCTTGGATTTTGTTTAGTTAAAAGTCAGCCTTGTTGTAACTTCGTGTATTGGCTTGTGTCGACTAGACCAACCATAATACCGCTTCAAAATCCCAACTCTATCAAATATTTCAATCTTATTTGCAATTTCAGATTGCTTAATATCTTGTTCTTGCGTGCTTCTTCGGTGTATGCAGGAATCGACATTCGTGGTCAGGTCATCCGGGTATTTGTGCATGGTTGATAACGACTTTTCAATCAGTTCAGCGATTGCGTGGTTTCGAGCCTTGCGTGTTCGTAGCCAGGATCGTGAGAGTTAAGTGACTCCTACCGAACTTATCGTTCTCATCGAAAAATCGGGCCAACAATCAAACCTTAGGGTTCATCACCCTCCTATTCTACAAATCCGATTGGAATAATTATGTTAGAATAAATATTATATTTTGTAGGTATTACATTTAGCAAATCGTATTGTCTGATGTTATTTTTTTAAAATAAAAGTGCGGTGACAACGTTGGTTAGTCTGTTTGTTATTTTTGTAGAATATCAAGGGTACGAAATTTGTCAGACTTGCAATAACATTTTGTGATCGTCGTATATTGTTGTAGTGCGCTAAATTTCTGAAGAATTTTGTGAGGACGATTGAGATAGTAATGAGTTGTAAGTAGGAAGATAAGTGATATTACGATGCCTTTAGGATCTTGAATCAAAGTTCATTTTCGGCTACATGGATCTTCCAAATCCATTTAACCAACAAGCAATCATTCATCACTCTTGTGTTTAGAATCCCCGGGCCCCCAAATTTGGGTCTACAAACAGCCCCCCAATTCACCATATGATACTTAAATTTATCACTAACACCTCTTCAAAAAAATTTAGACCTGATTGTGTCCATTTTACTATAGCTTACCCCACTGAGATGATAGAACCCCATTGTGTATATAGGCAAGCTGCTTAGACAGCTATTCACCATCACTAATCTACTTCCAGAAGATAACAAGTTATTCTTCCGATTATCCAACCTTTTCCCCAATTTGGAAATAACATTCTCAGAAGCTTTCTCCCCCACACGTCTATCTCCAATCAGAATGCCTAAATAAGTAAGAGGGAAAAAGGCTAATTAGCAATTAAAGATGTCTGCCACTTTGGAAGCCTCTTCACTGTTACACCCCATCACATACACTTCACTTTTGTGAAAATTTATCTTCAAATCAGATATCCATTCAAAACAGTAAAGCAAAAAATTTCAGATGAGTAAAGAAATCCTCCTCATAGTCTATTATAATCAATGTATCATCTGCATACTGTAGAATGGACACCCCCTAGGAATCAAATAAAATATCAAACCCCGGATCAAACATTTTCCCTGAGCATTCTCAATGATAGCTGATAGAGCATCAGCAGTCAGATTGAAAAGAAGAGGAGACAGGGGATGTCCCTGTCTAAGTCTTTTGTAGGTATTAAAAAAAGTCGGATTGAAAAGAAGGGGAGGCAGGAAATGTCCCTGTCTAAGTCTTTTGTAGGTATTAAAAAAAGGACCAACCATCTTGCTGCCCCTGCACGCCCTCCTCCTCATGGCTCACTGCACCCACTACCGCGACCTCCTCCTCGCTCTCGCCGTCGCCGCGTTGCTTAAGGCCGGCGAGGCGTCCGGCGTTGGGTTCAACCTCCACCACCGGTTCTCCCCGGTGGTCCGGCGCTGGGCAGAGGCGCGGGGCCACCCCGGCGCGTGGTGGCCCGAAGCTAGGCAGAGCTCAACGGAGTACTACTCCGCGCTGTCCCGGCACGACCGCGCTCTCTTCGCCCGCCGCGGACTCACCTTCGCCGACGGCAACGCCACCACTGTCCTCGACGGACCGTACGCCCTGCCCTGCTCTCGCGTGCCGTTAATTAATTATCCTCGTTGATTCCTCTGTAGTGTTCCAAAGAAGAAATAAAAAACATAGCTTTTATCGATTTGTTGCAGCTTGCACTACGCGGAGGTGGCGGTGGGCACGCCGAACGCGACGTTCCTGGTGGCGCTCGACACTGGAAGCAGCCTCTTCTGGGTGCCCTGCGACTGCAAGCACTGCGCGCCGATGGCCAACCTCACGGTGCAGGGCGGGCCAGAGCTCCGGCCGTACAGCCCGAGGCAGTCGTCGACGAGCAAGACGGTTACGTGCGAGCACGAGTTCTGCAAGCTGCCCAACGCATGCGCCACGCGCAACAGCAGCTGCCCCTACACCGTCAAGTACGCGTCAGCCAACACCTCCACCTCGGGCGTGCTCGTCGAGGACGTCCTCTACCTCACCAGGGAGAAGCAGGGCGGCGGCTTCGCCGGCGAGGTGGTGAAGACCCCCATCGTGTTCGGGTGCGGGCAGGAGCAGACAGGCTTGTTACTGCACGGCGCGGCTGCGGACGGCCTTCTGGGGCTCGGCATGGGCAATGTCTCCGTGCCGAACATGCTAGCCAGCAGAGGCCTCGTGGCGTCCAACAGCTTCTCCATGTGCTTCAGCGAAGACGGCATCGGCCGGATCAACTTCGGCGACGCCGGCAACCGGGGCCAGGCCGAGACGCCATTCATCGTCAGAAACATACAGTTACGTTCTCTGTCACTTCCAAACAGTGAAGAGGCTTTTTGGTGATGATGTTTTTTGGTGCAGGCCAGCGTACAACATCAGCATCACGACGATCAACGTGGAGAACAAGTCTCTGCCGGTGGAATTCACCGCCGTTGTGGACTCCGGCTCGTCCTTCACCTACCTCAACGACCCGGCCTACACGGAGCTCACCACCAATGTAAGTGTTCTTCTGTCAGGGACGTGCATGACTTTGAGGCTTGAGGAGGTTGCTCAGACTTATCTGTTCTTGTTGCATTGCAGTTCAACTCCCAGATTCGCGAGAAAAGGGCCAATTGGAGTGATTCTCGTCCATTCGAGTATTGCTATGGACTAAGGTAAACACTATAATAACTGGCCTTTTTTCTCCTACTTATAATGTGATTGATTTTTTTTCCTGAACTATAAAATCAAATACCACACCGATCTCTATATATGCAAATCCAACGGTCACAAAAACCGAATTCGATTTACGATGGATTAAGGTAAATACTATACAAATAGCAAAAAAGGTAAATACTATAATAACTGGCCTTTTTTCTCCTTATATTGTGATTGATTCTTTTTCCTTAACTATAAAATTAAATACCACACCGATCTCTATAAAACATAAGACGGCTTACAAACAGGAAAGAAAACATTTTTTTACGAGAGAAGTGTTTTGGTTGTCTGAATGGTTTGCATGTAGTGTCTGCTTTCTCTGACAAAAACACTTGCAGTCTTACATAGGCTTCAGTTGAATAGTTCTGTGTGATGATCCAGTACCATTGTAACCAGACTAGCATTCAGCAGAAGATATTATGCTTCTCTGTTTGGGATTACCATTTGTAGTTAATGGAGCGTATCATTACTTATGCCATGTATTAGCATAACCTTAGATGCTTAGATGTGGAACATATGATTACTTACACATGTGGAGTTGCTTTTCTTGACCTTAGATGCTTGATACTAGCCTTTTTTTTAGTTTCTGTTTTTCCCCACCCCCATGCATTCTCAATTGCACCAGCTGTTAATGCAGCCCTGACCAAAAAGAGTTTTTCATCCCTGACGTGAGCCTGACGACCAGGGGAGGAGCCCTATTCCCGGTCACTCAAGCTATCGTTGGCATCTCCAACGATACAAACGGGCAGGTAAATTAAATTAAGGGAGGAAGGGTTTCAGAAACATCAAAGATTATTTGTAGGTGGATGTTCTTCATACAAAGCTAGTCTCTTAAAGGAGGTATTATATATCACAACAGGATGTCGGTTACTGCCTGGCAGTCCAGAAGAGCAACATCAGCATCAACATCATTGGACGTAGGCTCTCTTATTCGATCGATCTTTTTCTAAATTACACCAATGTTTCGTTCTTGTTTGCTACACAATTAGGATCGCTTGATCTTCAGAAAATTTTATATAGTCGGTCGATGATCTGATGCATACAGAGAACTTCATGACTGGCCTGAAAGTCGTGTTCGACCGGGAGAGATCAGTCCTGGGCTGGCAGAAGTTCGACTGTAAGTAACCTCAATCCTCGTGTAAAAAGAGCCTCAGTTGCTTCAATTTATTTGGTGATACGAGGATGTTATGTATACAAAAAAGGATACCAAGTAGCTTAATTTTATTTGATTACCACCATTCCAACTACCTATCTGCAGGTTACAAGAATGTGAGGATGGCAGACGCCCCAGAAGGGAGCCCCAGCCCTGCTCCGGGACCAACGGCAGCTCACCTCAAGCCGCAGGAGAACGACGCAGCCAATAACAGTGTTGGTAATATGCTCTAGAGACAATCATAAAAATGATTGTATCACGTCTATATTTATGTGTTATTAAATAAGTGTTAGTCTGTTTCTTGAATGAATCATAAGTTATAAAGATTAATAAGTATGTGACTTGTTGGTGAATCTCTTTTAACTTATGATGATGTCGTTCTAAATGAATCCCTGGTTAGATGTCACTGGTCGGAACACTAGTGACTTTATCGACCAGCACATGTATTGATTGATGATCATGTTTCACCGGTCATTGATATAGAGATATCGAATCAATAATGTGAATATATGTTAGAGAACATAGGGTTGTATTGACCCACCTTGAGACACTATTGAGATTGTTATGATTTTATATGTCGTCAGTTGGTCTCAACCAATAATAATGTATAATCCTTAAACCAGAGATCAGCATGGTTTTCTACATGCGTAAGAGTATACTTTGGGGTTGCCAAATGCTACTCCGTAACTGGGTAGTTATAAAGGTAGCTTTCAGGTATGCTGTGAAACACGTAGAGTAATGTGACTAGTTAAATATGGGATTTGCCCCTCCTAACATAACAAGAGAGATATCTCTGGGTCCCTTAATGTGGTCGGATAAAGAAAGTGCATGGCCGTGCTACTAGTGGTCGAAGTGTTCGACCACATGAAGTTATCCGACACTTGATCGAGAAAGTATTGAACAGTCCATAGATGACACAACATCTCACCTAGAGTTCAAACCGGATATCGTGAGGCAAAGGGAGAATACACGAGAAGATCTTTCAGTTTGATCAGATATGGATTAGTCGTATGGAGATATGAGCTAGTCGTAGGCTGGTCGAACATGATTACTAAGTGGTCGAAACTTGATCGTAAGGAGTTACGAACTAGTTGAGACCAAATAAGAACTGGTTGTATAGAGATACGAGCTGATCGTTAGTGATATGGACCTGGTGGTAGATCATATTGCATTAAGGTTCGTCCGATATAATTCGTGTGTATTCGGAAATCGTTATGTTCTGTTAGGAGCCACTAACGACTCGTGATCGAAAAGGAGTTTTCGAGTCACAACCGATTACGCATGAACCTAACGGGTCACACACTTAACAGGTTAGAACAAACCAGTACGGATACGATTCGTCAAACATATTCGGATAGGATCCATCACGAGCACTATATAAAAAGATGCTTGAGGCTGTTGGGAGAGATCTACGAGACAGAGGAGATAGATGTGAGTTGTTCCACCGAATTCCTAGCCACCATCTTCTTGAGAGAGCCTTCCCGTGCGAGTTGGTGCTAGCACACTGGCGTACGGAGTTCCATCCTTGGACATGTAGATACCGTAGAAGCGCTACTGCGGTTGCTGTTGCGCTTGAGGACGATCCGCGATCTTCACAAGGAACTGCAGAGGTTGCTGGAGGAGACGATCGACTTACGAGGACGCTGGACGATCGACTATGACCACTATATCGACATATTTGATGTAGGACGATCGACTACGATCACTACCTCGAAGCGCTATTCGTTGGAGACCAGGCTGCTCCAACTCTTCTTCCGCTGGACTGCGCGTCTGGTGGTAACGATTTATGATCTCTTGCTTCCATGCATACTGGTTTACGTGGTAGAAATTTTGAATTATCGACTAGTGTAGCCTACTCGTATCCCTTCAGTGGTATCAGAGCTATCCTGCATAGTTTTTGATCTAGATCGGTCACATATACTTGATATGTGGTGTAGTAGATTGGATCTATTATTGGTCAGGTTTGGCAACCTAGATCGGTTCATATGGATGGAACGATCTAGATACTGGTCGATAAGATCGATCGGGTTTTCGATAGTAGTAGATGGGTATATGAGGAGGTATGAGCTAAAAGGACCAGATGATATATTACGCTTGTTCGCGACCACATCGCATGACACTCCTATCGGTCGGAATTCCGCCATCGGAGTATGCCGCAGTGCGTGGTCGTATCAAGGCGTTGATCGATTGGTTCGGAATATGGTTAATATGATAACTCCAATGATTTTCGAGGCTCGGTTACGTGAATAAGATTCATGTCTCGGGAAAAGTTTTTGCGCAGTTACCTCGACAGCGGTAGCGCCCTTTCAACCCCGCCCACTAAGCGGCTAGCGGGACCGTCATGGAAGTAGCCGTGTTATATAGTAGTATGTGTTCATGTCGCCTGATAGAATTGGATTCTATACATAACTCGTTTTTACAGGGATTGATGTAAATAGTATGGCCCATTGTGTATGTGATGCATGAATGGATTTCACATGGGCTGCATGTCATGCTGTGTGATAGCCATCGAGCTATATATTATTGTATAACAGTATGTGTACCGAAATGTGATGTTTGATATTATCATATATAATTCATTACTAGCTTTTAGGAGTAATTGCTTAGTAGATGAATGCGGTCGGAGATTTCAAGCATGATGATCGGAGGACATGAAGCATGGTGATGGAGATCGTCATGTTAAAGGCCATACTATTTCACATATTAATTTGATTATCTGTGAATGTTTATTCCTGTCATGCTATTTGATCATGTTTTATCATTAGATGTTTTAACATGGTAGAATAGTATCCCTCAAGAAAAATTAAGTTAATTTGATGCCTTTCTAATTGCTGCGACCATCATGATTTTGATCGTTAATTGGTAGGTCTATCAAAGTAGGGTGCCATTAACTATCTTAATAAGATAGGGTGGGTGTGGGACACCCACATGCATAGTGTTGGTTTAACTTCACAAGGCTGTCAAAAGGGTTTTGGGCATTGGGGTATAGTGTTGGTCGGAAGTGCATGGAGATGTCACTGATCAAACAAGAGTCATATGCAATATACTTAGCAAAGGGTTGTTTACCTAAAATCACTAAGTTTCTAGTAGTGATGCCATAGCTCACTAGGACTTAATGATTTATGGATCTTGATCTCACTATATGTTGTTTGAGGGAAACATGGTTTAGAACATATAGTGGGAGTATCTTCTATTGACTCTTGATGATTAAATTCGACAAGGTATGAACTAGTCGTATGTTGATACGACCAGGTAAAGACTAGTCGTATGGTGATACAAGCTGGTCATAGACTGGTCGAATATAACCACCAACATGAATGTCTAATAGAAGATCTTACATAAACATAGTGCTAAATTTTTTTTGCATATTCTGTTGTAGATCATGGCACCTACTATTTCTTCTGCACCTACCTTTAATTTGCAATCTATTCTTAAGAGAGAAAAGTTGAATGGTTCAAACTTCATTCACTGGTTTTGTAATTTGAGAATTGTTCTCAAACAAGAAAAGAAGGAATATGTTCTAGAGCGTCCCTATCCCGAGGAACCGAATGTTGATGCTACTCGAACTGAAAAGAATGCTTATGAGAAGCATTGCAATGATGCGGTCGATGTGCACTGCCTTATTCTTGCAACCATGAACTCTGAGCTTCAGAAGCAATACGAGACCACAGACGCTTACAATATGATTGTGGGTCTGAAGGGTATGTTTCAGGATCAAGCAAGGGCAGAGAGGTTTAATACCTTTAAGGCATTATTTTCTTATAGGCTGTCGGAGGGAACCCGGTCAGTACTCATATGATCAAGATGATTGGTCACATTGAGAGCTTGGAAAAGCTTGGTTTTCCCCTTAGCAAAGAGTTGGCTACTGATGTGATTCTCCAATCGCTCCCTGCGAGCTTTGAGCCTATCATATTAAATTTTCATATGAATGGCATGGAGAAGTCATTGACCGAGTTGCATGGCATGCTTAAAGGTGCTGAGGAGAGCATCAAAAAAAGTTCCAATCATGTGATAATGGTTCAAAAGACTACAGCCTTCAAGAAGGGTAAGCCGGGAAAGGGAAAAAGTCAAAGGAAAGACTCAAGATAAGATCGAGAGTCTCAAGGCTAAGCTTAAGAAGCTTAAACTAGGTCCTAAGCCTGACACAGAATGTTACCATTGTTATGAGACTAGGCATTGGAAGAGAAACTACAAGAAGTACTTAGCAGAAATGAAAAAGAACAAATGAAGTAAGACTTTCAGTTCAGGTATAAATGTTATACAAATTAATCTTGCCACTTCTCCGACCAGTTCTTGCGTATTTGATACCGGATCGGTTGCTCATATTTGCAATTCGATGTAGGGACTAATAAGGAGTAGAAGCTTGGCAAGAGGAGATGTTGATCTTCGTGTGAGCAATGGAGCAAGAGTTGCTGCATTAGCTATTGACACTTTACCATTAGCTTTACCCTCAGGATTAGTTATGGAACTAAATAATTGTTATTATGTTCCAGCCTTAAGCAAAAACATTATTTCTGCTTCTTGTTTAGGAGTAGAAGGTTATGAGTTCAGAATAAAGAACAATTGTTGTTCAATTTATTTTGAAGATATGCTTTATGGCCATGCTCTATTGGCGAATGGATTGTATGTTTTAAATCTTAAGGATATGCCTATCTATAACATAAATGCTAAGAGACTTCGGCCTAATGATATGAATCCACTTTTATTTGGCATTGTCATCTAGGTCATATTGTAGGACCGGAAAGGCGACTAGGCGGGGTGAATAGGCGCTCAATCAATTTTCCTTTTTAGATTTGATTCAACAAATATTTCACTCCAATAGCTATGAGAGCTATGAAGATCAATAGACAAGCACAATGGTAGACTTATGTTGAATCCACTCCAAACCCCCAAGTATAGCAATCAACAAACTCAACGATGAGCTGAAGAATCAGAAATCAGTACAACCGCAGGCAAACGGGTGGTCGTACCAATGTTCAGTACAACCGCAGGCAAACGGACGGTCATACCAATTTCCCTGGAACAGCCCGACGATGAAAAGTAAAATTGGCACAACTTTTGAACCACTTGGCCAAACTCTACGAGATTTGAAACACACCCTCCTATGGAGGTTAGGAACCTATTCCAAGCAAAGATTTA
The DNA here is from genome assembly GCA_036346405.1 of Phyllostachys edulis. NCBI lineage: Eukaryota > Viridiplantae > Streptophyta > Magnoliopsida > Poales > Poaceae > Phyllostachys > Phyllostachys edulis. The sequence goes on along the minus strand of JAYEVD010000427.1, from coordinate 68,264 downwards.
CAAGATCCACGTCAAAGTTTTGATCTTTTTCAGATTTGGTAAAGATCGGTTCAAGAACAGTCAAATACACAAATCTGATCCTAGGCTTGCACGTGGGCTATGGATGATCAAGATGACCTTAGATGGTCTCCCACAAGTCACAGCAAGCAAGATCAACTCAAGGAATCAACAAAAATAGAATGGATCATCAAAAGCACCAAAGTATCAAAGAAAAGTGCAAGAACAAAGAACAAGAACGAAAGTATCTCATCTTTGAAACAAGATTGGATTGATCTGAACATATGGTTGATGTTTACAGCCTCTCCATCTTGGAGGACACAACTCACTACATGAGCATCAGATTAAGCAATCCCTAAACCCTAGCTCTCCAAGACCCTAAAACCACACAAGGGCTTCTCTCCCGTTCTATTCCCTCTAACAGCACACAGCACACAAGTGCTTATATAGTAGAGGCTAGATTATAGGAATATTCCATTAGGGCACCCATTAAACCCTAACTCACAATGGGTTAACACACGCACGCATCTCAAAGCGCCGTCTTCGTATTTGCTTGACCTAAACCGCTTCTCCAAGCGCCAACCCATGCCGCGGTTTAGCCAAGAGTCAAAAAGGCGGTATTTGGTGAAATTACCAAAATACCCCTTCTCGATCCTTCTCCATGAACCGAGTCCAAACCTGTCGAAGCAATCGCCTGCTCCGCCATGTGTAGGTTGATCAACGGCTCTTATCATGTCGGCAAGTCTCTCCCGTCCGAATCTCATCGGAACCTCCAAGGCACTTGCACCGACCCCGCACCGCTTGATCCAACTAGCTGCATCGAACTGCATGTTCGATCAATCTCGTCCATTCTGCGCCATGCTTGAGTCAGTTGACCTCACCCGGCATCCATGATCGTTCTGGACCTTAGCTCTCCAAGCTTAGTCCCGATCCTCCTCGCTGTTGACCGTCGTTGACCTGCAAGCCACATGCACAGCAATAGACCAAGAAATCATCTCCGGGAACAAGTTCTTCACAACTTGACCCACGTTAGCTCAAAACATGCAATATGCAACGCATATACAAAGATAAACATGGATATGACCTATCCCAAAGCCAAAACTCCAAAAAGGCCGATAATCGTAACATAATCGGTACAACCGCCATGTTACCAGCGGTACTACCGATCTTCGGTTGTATCACTCCAATAACTGCGGTCGTTCCGATTTCCAATGAAGACCAGAAGACCCAAAACATCTTCTCTGGAAATAAGCTACCGCCATCTACCAATTGGTATAACCGCGATCTGGTATTACCGCCACACAACTTGCGGTCGTATTGCTTCATGATCGTCTCCGCCTTTAAACGCCGGTTCTACCGAAAATCCTGATATTTGCTGAAAACTCAAAATTCAACAAAACTCAAATGCTATTGCCAATTGTCTCATCACCTAAGATCATGAGTATATCCCCATGATATCCACACATATAAATGAGAAGCGCATGATGAAGCTCCATAAAGATGGTCTTCTAAACTCATTTGATTTTGAATCATTTGAAACATGTGAATCTTATTTACTTGGCAAGATGACAAAGGCACCCTTCACGACCAGAGGTGAGAGGGCGAGTGACCTGTTGGCCCTCATACATACAGATGTATGTGGTCCGATGAGTTCTCTGACCAGAGGTGGTTTTCAGTACTTCATAACTTTTACTGATGACTTTAGTACATATGGCTATGTCTACTTGAAGAGACATAAGTCGGAATCCTTTAAAAAGTTCAAAGAATTTCAAAATGAAGTGCAGAATCAACTTGGCAAGACAATCAAATGCCTACAATCTAATCGTCGAGGTGAATATTTGAGCCACGAGTTTGGTGATCATCTAAAGAAGTGTGGAATTGTTCCACAACTCACTCCGCCAGGAACGCCTCAATGGAATGGCGTGTCGGAATGACGGAACCGAATATTGTTGGACATGGTTCGGTCTATGATGAGCTAATCTGATCTTCCATTGCAATTCTGGAGATATGCTCTAGAAACAACGACTTTCACTTTAAATAGGGTTCTATCAAAAACTGTTGAGAAGACACCATATGAGATATGGACCGGGAAGAATCCTGAACTGTCTTTTCTCAGGATATGGGGTTGTGAGGTTTATGTAAAACGTTTCACGTCTAATAAACTCACACCCAAGTCCGATAAGTGTTTCTTTGTGGGGTATCCTAAGGAAACTAAAGGATATTATTTTTATAATCAGGTTGATAATAAAGTGTTTGTTGCTCGTGATAGTGTCTTCTTGGAGAAAGAGTTTCTTTCCAAAGGAGTCAGTGGAACAACTCAAAGAAATTTGGGAACCATCTGAAAATGTTTCAACTCCTACTAAACCTCTACAGGATGAACAAAATATTGTTGAACCTGTAGATAAGGCATCAGTCCCACGTAGATCAAAACAAGGTAGTTAGGATCGCGATCCTACTCTTAGAGTCTTACGATTCTACGAACCCATGACAACTGTCGATCCAAATCTCACTTGGTCGATCCGATCCTACTCAAGGTAGTTAGGATCGCGATCCTCTCTTAGAGTCTTACGGTTCTACGAACCCACGACGACTGTCGATCCAAATCGCACCGTCGATCCTACTCGTAGAGACTTAGGGTAATTTTTTAGAGGCCGGGCTTTGTTGATATTTTGTTTTAGAGCAAAATTTGTTGATATTAATTTCTGAGAATGAAACTATAAATAAACAAGGAGCATGCAAAATATTGTATCAGTGTGGTAATGCTAGTACAAATATCTATATTATGGCATGAGCAATCTTGAGCTTAATAATGATGAGCTATTTTTATTCCTGGAGTATGTCTAGCTGCTTTTAAGGAACATGCAAGTGGTAAACCATATAAGAATCATACAAACTTATAGTATAGATGTTAAACATGTGTATTTTTACAATTCCGTAGAATCACCGATTCTACGATTCGATACTACGATTTCGATCCTACCGAAGACATATCGATCCAACTTAGGATCTCGACTCTAACTACCTTAGATCAAAAAGGCCATGTCAATTGGCTATAAGGTATGGACATGACATTTTATCATTGAATAATGATGAGCCTAAAACTTATGCGGAAGCGATGGTGGACCCAGACTCTGAGTCATGGCATAAAGCCATGAGATCCGAAATAAAGTCCATGTATGATAATCAAGTTTGGAACTTGGTTGATGCATCTGATGGTGTTAAGACCATTGAGTGCAAGTAGATTGTTGAGAAAAAGATAGATATGGATGGAAGTATTCACATTCATAAGGCATGACTAGTCGCAAAGGGTTTCAAACAAATTCAAGGTGTTGATTATGATGAAACCTTCTCACCTATCATTATGCTTAAGTCTATCCGGATCATTCTAGCTATTGTTGCATATTTCGATTATGAAATATGGCAAATGGATGTTAAAACGGATTTTCTAAATGGAAACCTAAATGAGGATGTGTACATGACACAGCCTGAAGGTTTTGTCGATCCAAATGAAGCTACAAAGGTATGCAAGCTTAATAAAATCTATTTATGGATTGAAGCAAGCATCTCGGAGTTGGAACATTCGTTTTGATAAAGTGGTCAAAGGGTTTGACTTCACCAAGAATAAAGAAGAATCTTGTGTTTACAAGAAGGTTAGTGGGAACAAGCTTGTGTTTTTGATATTGTATGCGGATGACATACTATTGGTCAGAAATGATATTCCAATGCTTGAATCTGTTAAAACTTCATTAAGAAATAGTTTCTCAATGAAAGATTTAGGAGATGCAACATATATTCTTGGAATTAGGATCTATAGGGATAGATCTAAAAGGCTAATTGGATTAAGCCAGGTTATGTACATAGACAAGGTGTTGAAACGGTTCAACTTGCAAGATTCTAAGAAAGGTTTCTTGTCCATGGCACATGGCATTAACCTTAGCAAGAGTCAGTATCCTATGACCACTGATGAGCGAGACAAAATAAGTAGAATTCCATAATATGTTTCGTCTATTGGATCTATCATGCATGCCATTCTATGTACACTACCAGATATATCGCATGCTCTAAGTGTTACGAGCAGATATCAATCGGATCCAGGTGAAGGTCACTGGATAGCAGTCAAGAATATCCTTAAGTACTTGAGAAGGACTAAGGATACATTGCTTGTTTATGGAGGTGAGGAAGAGCTGGTCTTAAATGGTTACACCGATGCTAGCTTCCAAACCAACAAGGATGATTTCAAATCACAATCAAGGTTTGTGTTTTGTTTGAATGGAGGAAGCGATGGTGGAAGAGTTCCAAGCGAGGAGCGATTCTTGATTCTACAACAGAGGTCGAATACATTGCAGCTTCGGAAGCTGCAAAAGAGGCTGTATGGATTAGGAAGTTCATTTGTGAACTGGGTGTGGTTTCTAGTGCTTCCAGTCCAATGGATCTCTATTGTATAATAGTGGAGCCATTGCACAAGCTAAGGAGCCTAGATCGCATCAAAAGTCCAAACACATACTTCGACGATGTCACATCATTCGTGAGATCGTTGAGAGACGTGATGTGAAGATATGCAAAGTGCACACAGATTTGAATATTTCTGATCCGTTGACAAAGTTTCTCCTGCAGCCTAAGCATGAGGTGCACACAAGAGCAATGGGTATAAGATACATATACGATTGACTCTAGTGCAAGTGGGAGACTATTAGTGATATGCCCTAGAGGCAATCATAGAGATGATTGTATCACGTCTATGTTTATGTGTTATTGAATAAGTGATATTCTGTTCCTTGAATGAATCATCAGTTATAAAATTAATAAGTATGTGACTTGTTGGTGAAGCTCTTTTAACTTATGATGATGTCGTTCTAAATGAATCCCTAGTCGGATGTCACTGGTCAGAACACTAGTGACTCTATCGACCAGCGCATGTATTGATTGATTACCATGTTTTACTGGTCATGGATATAGGGATATCGAATCAATAATGTGAACACATGTTAGAGAACATGGGGTTAGATTGACCCACCTTGAGACACTGATGAGATTGTTATGATTTTATGTATCGTTAGTTGGTTTCAAACAATGATGATGTATAATCCTTAGGCCTGATATCAGCAAGGTTTCCTACATGCGTAAGAGTACACTTTGGGGTTGCCAAACGCTACTCCGTATCTGAGTAGTTATAAAGGTAGCTTTCAGGTATGCTGTAAAACATGCGGAGGAATGTGATTGGTCAGATATGATATTTGCCCCTCCTAACATAACAGGAGAGATATCTCTGGGTCCCTCAATGTGGTCGGATAAAGAAAGTGCATGGCAGTACAAGTGACGGCGTCATCAGCGGCGGTGGACCTCTCTGAGAAGAGCTCGGCCTTGACAAAGAAGGGAGGATCTTATTGGAGGATAGCAACGCTGCGACCTAAGATGAGACAGCGAGTCTGACGGGTGGGGCCGTGTTAAAATCACCGTGTAAATCTATGCGTAGCTGTTTAGATTAGTTGTGATTCTACAAATGTATTACTCTGTATCCAAATGACTAACAGAAGTCAGTTAGCGTTCGGTTATAGATTGTCGATAGATACTGTACATCGTCCGGCAATATAAAAACAGTAAGAGCCTTCCCAATTGTTTCACGGGATTGACAACCATTCTTCCTCTTCCTTGATTCCATAATTTCTTTATGGTATCAGAGCCACACACCACACACCCCAAACCATGTCTGGCATCAGTAATAGCAATGGCAGCACTGATAGCGTTGGGATCATCCCTGCATCTGGCGTCGGCTTGCTTCCAACCCCGTCGTTTGGCCACCTCATCAACATCAAGTTGAGTCGCAACAACTATCTGTTGTGGAAGACCCAACTCTTGCCATATTTGCACGGCCAGCGACTGCTCGACTACGTCAATGGTGGAATCTCTGTTCCTCCACCGATGATCGCATGCACAGTCAGCACAAAGACTTAGCAGGTGGAAAACCCTGCATATGTTCAATGGCTGCAGCAAGATCAATTGGTTCTCAATGCCATCTTGTCTTCTCTTTCCGAGGAGGTGCTGGGCCAAGTGTTGTTCATGACAACTTCTACTAAGGTATGGACCGTACTCGAGAGCATGTACGTGTCCAGTTGTATGGCGCACATCATGCAAATCAGGGTGCAGCTGACAACCCTAAAGAAGAAGGATCTCTCCATAGAAGATTACTTCAATCGGATGAAGAAACTTGCAAACACCATGGCGGCCATTGGGCATCCTTTGAAACGCGAAGAATTCGTCCTGTACATCTTGTCAGGACTTGGAGATGAATATGATTCGCTAGTAACTTCCATCAGTACCAGGTTCAATCTAATCTCACTCACAGACTTGTATGCTCACATGTTGAGCTATGAGTTGCGCAAGGAGCAAATTAACAGTGTGCTCTAGATTTCAGAGGTGGCAGCCAACAATGTTGTGCGCAACAGTAATGGCAACAACAACAACAAATGTGGTCGGAACTTCAACTCATTGTGAGGCCGAGGGCGTGGTCGCGTGCGGTGGCAAACCTCAGAACAGTGGAGGTTTTCCAGGAGGCAATCGCCCCATCTGTCAGGTATGTGGAAGGCATGTAGCATTAAAATGTTATCACCAGTTCGATCATTCTTACCAGGTCAATGACAACAACAACAACCACTCCGTCTCCATGGAGACGCACTCCTATCAGATGGATCCTAGCTGGTACACTGATAGCGGCACAACTGATCACATCACAGGAGATCTCGACAAGCTGTCGTTCAAGGAGAACTATCAGGGCAAGGAGCATGTCCAAGTAGCAAATGGTACGGGTTTGACTATCTCTCATAGTGGCCATTCATTCATTCAATCTCCCAGTCAGTCTCTCAAACTAAACAACATTCTCCATGTTCCTCAAATTGCTAGAAATCTGTTATATGTTCATCGATTTACCACTAACAATGATGTATTTCTTGAGTTTCATCCCACATATTTTATTGTAAAGGATCAACACACGAGAAACCTCTTCTTCAAAGGCGGATGTAAAGCGTCCTGTATCCCATGCCATCATCCTTGAAGTCTTCCATCTCAAGTTGCCAGTATGCTCTTGTCGGTGTCAAAACTTCACAAGATGTGTCGCACTATCGGCTCAGGCATCCATCCTCTTCGGTTGTGCATCATGTCTTACAAGAAAATAAAATCTATGTTTCTTCCAATAAAAGCAATGTAAATATTTGCAATGCATGTCAACAGGGAAAGTGCCACCAATTGCCCTTCCCTGTCTCTACTAGCATTTCATCTTTTCCTCTTGAGCTCATCTTCTCATATGTATGGTGCCTTGCTCTTACTTCTACGAATGGAAATAAATACTATGTAAGTTTCATTCATGATTTCAGCAAATTCACGTGGTTTTATCCAATTAAGGCTAAGTCAAACATTGTTTATGTCTTTCTTAGCTTTGAAACACATGTAGAATGACTCTTAGGCAAGAAAATTCTCTCCTTCCAATTAAATTGGGGAGGTGAATATCAAGCCCTTCATAAAATTCTTCAAGAAACTGGAATCAAGCATCAAGTGTCTTGTCCACACACTCATCAACAGAATGGGGCGGCCGAACGCAAATATGGGCATATAGTTGAGGTAGGGCTCTCCTTGTTAGCTCATGCTTCCATGCCTTTGAGATTTTGGGATGGTGCTTTCCAAACAACAAGTTTTCTAATTAATCGTTTACCTATCCGAGTTATCAATCAATCAACACCAATTCATAATCTCTTTGGCTCCAAACCTAGTTACACCTTTTTGAAAACCTTTGGGTGTGTTTGCTGGGCTAACCTTCACTCTTATAATGCTCATAAGCTACAATTCCGCTCTCTACAATGTATCTTCATTGGCTATAGTAGCTTACACAAAGGATACAAATGTCTCCATCGACCCACTAAGTGAATTTATATTTCTCGTGATGTCATTTTTTATGAAAATGTCTTCCCTTTCTCTCAGACCAACTCACCAATTTCTCACACAATTCATCAAAATGATTTCCTCCTTCCTATTCCACTCATGTCTAGTGCTCCGCAACCATCTAGTCTCCTTCAGAATGACCATGTTGTTGAAGATACCTCTCCTGCTATTTCTGTTTCTATTGTTCCTAATCATGCAGGTTCTATTTTGCCGCGACAGATAGATGAAAACACAGGGCCAATAGCTCCTCTAGAAGGCATACATACCCGACGACGCAACAACATTCGTGTACCCAAGCAACATACTGACGGTATTGTTCGGTATCCTATCAAGGGTAGAGGATTCGCAGCAGCCGCTAAGGTGATTCAAGAGCCACATAATCACATTGAGGCTAGCACAAATGCAAACTGGCGTCGAGCTATGGACATGGAGTATGAAGCCTTACAAAGGAACAAGATTTGGCATCTCGTTACACGGCAAGATGGGCAAAATATCATTGATTCAAAGTAGGTCTTCAAATTGAAACAAACAAGCAGATGGTACCATTGACAAATACAAAGCTCGACTAGTTGCCAAAGGATTCTATTGGAGGAGGTTCCCCGCACTACCTCGAGCTGACGGTAACCCTGTGAAGGCATGACGACCGGACGGATCAACCCTGGACGGGGTCTGAGGGCCAACCATGCCGAGGTACGACACATCGGCGAACCCACTCCGGATGAGGTCCAGGGGCCAACCTCACCGAGGTACGACACATCGGCGAACCCACTCCGGCCGAGATCCGGAGACCAACCCTAGACGGGGTCCGTGGGCCAACTCGCCGAGGTACTACAAATCGGCGAACCCACTCCGGACGAGGTCCATGGACCAACCCCGGACGTGGTCTAGGGTCCAACCTCGCTGAGATACAACACATCGGCGAACCCACTCTGCGCTATGTCCGGAGACCAACCCCGGACGGGGTCCGGAGGCCAACCTCGTCGAGCTACAACACATCGGCAAACCCACTCCGGGCGAAGCAGGAGTACTAATATGTTCAGATGTGGAGCACTTTCAGAATCCTATCTAACCTTTTAGTTTTAGGTGTATGATGCATGATCCTCTACGTTACCATCAAGAGTTATATGCATATATGATGAGGACATCAACCCTCTGGATACGACTGTTACTCCACGTACCAAACAAGAGTTCTAGCTGGATACGTTCTGGAATCCAATTTGGCCTCCAGAGACAGCACCGACTTCAAATGTGCATAACTTTTACATACGGAGTCCGTTTGAGGTCCACAAGTACTTGATGGAAAGCTTATCTCGTCCTCTTTCCAACAGATCTGGCTTCAGCTCCAAATTCTTTCTGTACGCATCGCAATCACCAAAAAAAGATGTTGCATCACCTGTTTGGGCCAAATTGGGCCTTGTAATCCATGGGCCCAAGGGGAAGGCGCCCTCTCTTGGCCCGTACTATTCACAGCATACTGTTTACGTGAACAGTACTATGAATAGTATCATCCCTTTATTTCTTAGTTATGTGTGGCTCCCCCCTCCCCTATTTAAGGAGGCCGTACCCCTTTAGTTTCCTTGGATTTTGTTTAGTTAAAAGTTAGCTTCGTTGCAACTTCATGTATTGGCTTATGTCGATTAGACCAACCATAATACCGCTACAGAATCCCAACTTTATCAAATATTTCAATCCTATTTGCAATTTCAAATTGCATGTTATCTTGTTCTTGCGTGTTCTTCGATTGCATGCAAGAATAGACCTTCGTGGTTAGATCAACTGCGTTCTTAGCACGGTTGATAACAACTCAGAGTGTGGTTTAGTGATTGCTTGGTGTTCTGGTCGTGACCGGTTAGAAGCCTGCATCGTCAAAGTCGTTCTCCTCCAAAGTTGAAGTTATTATCCTATTGGAAGATCGGGACAACCATTGCCTCATCAGGTGGTATCAGAGCCAAAGTTGACAAGTTGGAATTCTTGTATCCCTAGTTTAATTACTTGTTTCGGTTTTTAATACCTATAGTCCAGAAAATTTGCCCTACAAAAAAATAATTAATCTCTGCTGTCCAAACCCTATTGTGCCTTTCAATCTGTTAGTTTTGGTTTGCTATATCGAATTTGTGTCTGTTTTAGCTTTGTCTAGTTGCTGGTCATATCTTTGTTCCTACAAAACTCCCAAAGAAAAAAAATCTTTGAACCCTAGCCCATCCATCACATCCTAAACCCAAAAAATAAGCTCCAAAATAAAACTCCCACATCAAAATCCATCTGGAACACCCCAAACCCTAATTTCCCATTTCGGCCAGAAGACTCCCTTTTCTGCCGTCGCCGCGAAAATCACCATACTTTCGATTCCCTAATCCTTTTTGAGTGAAACCACCGCCATTAGATCAAGAATTTGATTATACATCTGTTTGTAAAATTTCTCCTCAATCCAAAAGGCGATCAAATTTTATATCACGGTGAAAATTGACCCGATTTTGTTTGAATTTGAAACCGCGAACTTGTCATTTTGTGCGATTTTTTTCATCGGTATTAAGAAAGTGGCCCCAAAAGAAAAATTGTAGAAAAACCATCGAAAAGAGAGAAAAAAGAATCATTGAAAAAGTGGTAATTGACAAACAGTTACGACCAAAATACCGACGTACTATCTAGTGGACAGAAAACTACAGTTTTTAGTGTTGGCTCAAGACTCACGCTATTCACTCCAAATTGTATTCTATTGAATTATCTTGTGCCTACCACTCCTATACATTGTTATACACTTATTTTAGCCTTCATCTATCCTTAGTTGATCAGCAGCATAGACTAAGTGCTAGATACAAACCATAATTCAATTTTGTGCAATTTCTGAAATTAACTGATTGTTCTTCTTGCTACCTAATATTAAGCCTGTCCAAGCTCCACTTTCTACTAACCGAGCAGATCATATCGAACCAGCCCTTGCAATAGCTCTACTCATCACTTGAGTCAAGTTTATCACGACTAGCCACCGGTTGCACCACCTGTTTGCATTGGTAAGAACTTGCAAGAGCTTGATAAGAGCTTGAGCGTGTGTGACTTGATAAATTCCACCTCCTAGTAGTTGATAGGAACATATACTTGTGATTTGTTTCCTTGTTTTCCACTAACAATGACAGGTTGGTGGAAGTTGGTAGATTACGATGACATCGCAGGCATATTTGAACTCAAAGGGAAACAACTTCCGGCATATATCTTGCTACTCACCGCTGAGAGTACGTCGTTGGACTATTTCCTATGGGTTACTATGTTGGATAGCTACTTTGAAAGACATGACCTTGGTCCTTTTGAGAACATGAGCATGGCAAGGACGGCGCTAATCGATGATGTTCAACATTGGTGGTCGAATCTCAAGTACCACTACATATACACATGGGAGGAGATGAAGAAGAAATTGCGACGTCATTTTGTACCTCCACCACCCATAGCCACAAGCGAGGTGCAACCTAAGGTAACTGAAAATGCTAACATTATTTTGGTTCCTATTCCATCTACAGGTACCGCCGAGACGCTTGAAGAGATGAAGGATGATCTGTCACATCTTATGTCATTAGAGGAGAAGTTTGAGGTACTTACGATGTCGATGAGGACGATAATGACAAAGGTAATGATTTGGTGCTACAACAAGACATAGAGCAACCTTGTGAGTATATACTACCAGTAGTGCAATTTTTTGATATTCCTTGTGTTGACTTGAACGAACCATGTGTTGATCTGAATTCTCATAATTTTGCACATATCAAATTAATTACACATAAGGAAGTATTTGATAGAATATTCCCTGCTAAAGCATCATGCTATATCATGCTTAATATGCCCGTTAGTTTGGAATGTGCCATGGAAAAAGTTTCTAAAATTTCATCTCTAAATTCTCTTTCTAGCACCTACACCTACTGTTTTAAATTAATTGGAGATTATGATATAGACAATCAATTTCTGGTATATCGAATATGCATAACTTGTGATCACATAAATCAATTGAAGCTTGCTGTTTTGAACAACAATTCATGTGTGATGAATAACTCTACTATATACTTCACTTATACTTGCAAATTGAGTTGCACATTGAATACTATGAGAAAATGTATCTTTGTTGATTTGATGCATACACACTCACATTTAATTTGCAAAGTGTTTTCTATTTCTTTGCCATCTGCTGTTGCTAACATTTTGCAGAAAGATGAGCATGCATTGCTACAAGTTTTCAAGCTTTTCTTGGAGCCGAACGATGAGCTTGAGTCGAGAACGACTCAAATGCAAGAAGGGGAAGATTATGAGGACATCAACCCTTTGGATACGACCGCCACTCCATGTACCAAGTAAAAGTTCAAGCTGGACACGTTCTGGAATCCAATTCGACCTCCAGAGATAGCACCGACTTCAAATGTGCATAACTTTTACATACGAAGTCCGTTTGAGGTCCACGAGTACTTGATGGAAATCTTATCTTGTTCTCTTTCCAACAGATCTAGCCTTAGCTCCAAATTCCTTCTGTGTGCACCACAATCACTAAAAAAGGGTGCTGCATCACCTGTTTAGGCCAAATTGAGCCTTGTAATGCATGGGCCCAAGGGGAAGGCGCGTACTATGCTGCGATCGTCTTGTTCACATAAACGATTATCATGAATAGTACCATCCCCTTATTTCTTAGTTATGTGCAGCTCCCCCTCCTCTATTTAAGGAGGCCACACCCCTTTAGTTTCCTTGGATTTTGTTTAGTTAAAAGTTAGCTTCATTGCAACTTCATGTATTGGCTTGTGTTGATTAGACCAACCATAATACCGCTATGCTATAGAATCACAACTTTATCAAATATTTCAATCATATTTACAATTTTAGATTGCTTATTATCTTGTTCTTGCGTCCTATTGGAAGATCGGGATGACCATTGCCTCATCAATGTCTTGATGTATGTACAAGACACGATTACTTTCGTTCTTAACTTGTTTTTCTAGTTCTTCCATGAATCATTAAATGATTACCTAAATTATTCACTCACCCAAGTGTGAAAAGGGAAAACTTCACGATTTGCAAATCCATGTGCCTTTGCAACCCGTGGTGGAGCCAGGATTTCACAAAGCCTCGAGCCCAAAACTAAAGGGCTATAAGTCTATAACTAATGTCAAATACTATTAACACTGAGGCATAACAAAAGTACAACACAAATGCATAATCAAAATAAAATTTGAATTCCATGTTTAACGATCACGACAAAATAGATAAAACCTAGCAAAAACTTCGATGATAATCGAGGATGAGAAAATGACTACCTTAACTGATGCTTCGTAGTGCTTTCTTGATTGTTCTTGATCACCTACTTTAGCAAAGACCTCTGCAATTGTGTCTTCTGCCTAGATATTTCAAACTCAAAACAATTTTTTACACAATAAATGCAAGGAGAGCTTGAGGCCGGACTTTGAACAAAAGCAAGTAATGAGAGCAACACCCTAACCTAGGCAAGAGCCTTGCTATATGGGTGCCTCAACTTCTTGATTTGTTCTAGGGATTGTAATGCTTTTGTGATGAGAACTTTAGCGACTTTGTCTAGAACCGTAAGTTCCTTCAACTTGTGAGTGTAATTGTTATCACAACTTTTGGTATGGATAAAAACATCCCGATGATAGATGCAACCAAATTCAGTAATGCCGTGTGCAATTGTGCGGAGCATACCTATGGATCTTTGATGCTGCCCTGTCTGACGTAGCAACATCAGAAGACAAGTCAAGTTGGGATCTACAATTCATGCAACATCCAGGATCTATGTTCAAAATGGCATCACTATTTCTGAAAAATGGTACCGCCTAGCCTTCTCCATATATTCATCAACCTTTGATACATCCCGAACAAAAAGAACTTCAACTTGGTGCCAACAAAATAACTAATGATAACATTTTAAAGAATGATACATGAGGAAAAATCATCTTATAGGCAATGATAGTTTGCAGATATTAGATTCTCTTAGGGAAACATTCACAAAAGTCTCTTTGGATCTGTAATAAGTTGATTTTGATACGGCACCAAGACAGTTAATTCGTCAACAACAAAATGAATTCATGACAAGGTCTGACAGATTTAGCTCTGAACAACTTGAACACCGACAACTAAAGTAATAATTCTGCTGACAGATGCCAATGTCTTGGTCCTCTTCATCATGTATTTCTAATTCTAGTACATCAAATATTAAAATAGAAAGTTAATAGCCAATTAGTCATACTCTCATACTCATAACTCATACAAACCAAAATCATGTTAATCTGTCTGCCTGAAACTGTTAATTGTCATACTCATACACTCATACCGTCTCATACACTTGTACTCATAACTCATACTCACAAGTCATAACACAAACTCACTTTGGGAGAATAGCGCCGTGAGGAGAGCAGTGAGGAGGGTGAAGCAGCGGTCTTGGTGAGGAGAGGAGCCGATCACCGAGGATGAGGCGTTAGCGTGGGGTGGGGTGCGAGGCGGCGGCTGCAGACCCTCTGGCGTTGTCTTTGAGTGGAGACAAGCTAAGGCACGAGGTCTAGCTTATTTGGGAGTGAGGCGTCTTTGGCGGTGGAGCTATCAGCCGTGGAGAGGAGGCGGGGTGTGAGACCCCGGGGTATTTAACTTGTAATACTTAGCCATCCACTTGACTCTAGTATCACAAACCAAATATCCCATGCCTCGGGAAAACGTATACATCCCGAATGTCTTGTATACACACCCTTTTACAAAATCATACATCAATTCCATACGAACATAGAAACGAAGCACAAACTTGACAAAAGACATACATAATAGAGATTTTATTGCAACAAGGCCAACCGCCACATAAGTTAAAACTTAAATAACAATGGAAGCAATTATGCCATAAGATGGCGATAAACAAAAGCCAACCGATTTGCCATTACCCCACAAGGCAAACTGACCGGGCCGCCAGCTAGTCGTCAAAGCGAAGTCCACTCACAAACGTTAATCCCATGGGGATCAACCTCCTCTGCAACAATTAAATTTAAGCAAAACAAATGAGTACAAAAATGTACTTGCAAGACTGACGTGTAAGGGTAACAGACCTATACATATGCTACATGCAAGCTTATTTAAGTGGAGGAGGCTCTAGACTCATTTTCAAAGATAAAGCAAGTTTTCATTTGCAATAATGTAATAGATTTAAAGCAGTTTACAATCTATTTTAATGTTTAAATAACAGCGAGTAACAACATAATAACAATAGATAGATGACAACAACAACTTTGAAGTGACTAACCCAATAGTCACCACAACAATAGCATGAATTACCCATTCATACCACCCACATCAAGTTTTAATTAAAAGGTTATAGTCTAACTCTCGAAAGACCTGCCAAGCGTGTCCATAACCTAGGACGAGGCTATTCGAATAGTTTAAACCCTGCAGGGGTGTACCAATGTATCCACACGTCAGACCGCCTTTTTGCCAAGCTATTAGCACACTTCCTTTGGTATGCCGGCACGGCTAAATCCTACGAGACATTTCCAATATTGTGTGTCAACAATGAGTCGCCCATATGGGGATACAACCTCCCCATACGTTGATGCGGAGTCATCGAAAATGCTCACCTCCTTATACGAATGGTGCTCCTTGCAGTGGATAAACCCCACTACTGCTCACCCAATAGCCCACTATGCAACTCGAAGCTAACACACGTCAAAGTACTTAGTCAAGAGAGGTCCCATATCCCTCTCGTGTGGTTAGCACGCAAAATTGCTTGGTTTAGTGTAACAAGATGTTCGGTCCTTGTTGACTTAGGCACCATTCCACATACCAACAAATCACACCATCATTCCATTGTGCCCAAGTCCAAAACAATTTTATTTTCAGTTTTGGTTTTACAAATTAACAAAGCACAAGGTGCTGGACATAATGGAATAATAATAAAGTTTTTGTGTGATCAAGGTCATTGACATACGTCGACAACCGCCCAATTCTACCGGTAGCTAAGCATTTCTAAGTATGACACCGTAAAGACAATAAAAGAGCATAATTAAATCACGGGCTCTAATTCACCAATGATATTATTAACCTATGGTTTATGGCGAGGATAATAATTTAAGAACAACCATGCAATAGGAATAGCTACCTCTAATCGATAAAATTACTTTGACACAAAAGCATGCATACATACAATTTGAATACAAAGTATTAGACTTTAAAGTAATGGGATTAGCATAAATATGATCAAACTGCTTGCCTTGCTGAAGTTGATCAATATCTTCTGAGAGGATCACTCTTGCAATCAACGTCATCTAACTGCATGCAACCGACATAAGCGAAAATAACAACAAATAAACACCAAAATTCCAAAAAGTCTCCAACAATTAAGAAATCACTACAGAAGAAAGATAATATTTTTAGATAAAATTAGAGACAACAAATTATTTGAAATAGAGATTAAAGCATAAGGTCTACTACTGTTAGATAATAGTCTAAAGACTAAATGAATCAAGAAAGACTCTTGCTACTAGGATTGTTCAAGTTAGTAGTTTTCTAACAACTATGTCAGATTACAAAACACACAGCCTACAACACCACTAGCAGTTAACAAGTTGCTCTCTAAAGGCTCAAAAATATACATCTCCTTACTTGATTTTCAAACTTGACTATTTATTAGTAGCTCAACGCTCAACTGACCCAAAGATTCAAGAACTATACTAACTACCAGATTGGCCAAGATGCTAACCTCCTTACTCAACTTATAAATTTCAAACTAACATTCTAGTGACCTCTCTAACAGCAAAAGTCTCTAAAGTTAAGTGCTACCAGACAACTTTCTTCAAAAATCAACTATCACCATTGTGAATTCACTTAAGTGGCCTAACTGGCAAGAGCATTTCCAACTACTAAATTAACAAGGTCATGAAATATCATTTAACTTACCTATAGTTGACACATTTCAATTATTCAGTGATATGTTTCATTTAGTCACCAATGGTCATGAGCTTCCAGTTGGACAAAGGGTCATTTACTCACTTATCACTTAATTTAGGCCTATCATTTGCGAGATGAACATCTGCTAGCCGAGTAGCATACTACCACATTTTAAATAGCTAACTACTCTATGTAGCCTTCACTGTTATAAGCTCATTCGGACCTACAAAATGCTATTGGAACACTAACTAGCTAATTAGCCAACTACTAGATGCTAATCAGTTTTCTAAACAATTTGGGCCTTACTGACACTTAACTATTAACAATCCTAAACACCACTCAGCCAATAAGTAAATGCTAACTAATTTTTCAGCATGCAGGTACCTTGTTGCCTTACTACTCTGAAAACTGCTAACTTGCTATTACTGACTAACCTTTAAATTTCTAACCCACTCACTAATTGATGTAATAGAGGTACAAGTGTATACTAGCAGTAAATCCTACAAATCCGATTCATCCACTTAGCTGAACTCTAAGCCAACATTACAGTGTTACTATACACACAAACTCAGAATCAACACAGCACTATTAGCTAAAAAGGGCTAATTGAATCAAGATCCTTTTAAGCACTAGTCTCAGCACTGACATATGTTTCTCTGTTGGTTTTTCCTGAAAAGCCACATTCCTGTAGATTTTCAGGCTTAGATGCTATGATTAGATAAGTGCTACATAGTTGCTTAAAGACTAAATGAATTCAAGACATTTCTATCTACATCATTAACCATGACAATAACCTATTGACAAACTGAGCATCTACAGAAACCTCATTTGATCATTATCTCAACAAGGAATTTCACTGATTTGCCAATAAACTTCTCCATAATTCAATTTTTCAGTTGCTTAACACTAGCATGAGGGATATAATTAGTTCATCAACAAACTTAGTTAATAGCCAAATCTCAGATGACTCTACAGTCCCTTGACCAAGAAGAACACATAGAGGGAGATGAGGAGATGTGTCCCATGTTAGGGTGTGGTTCATCGCCAAGAGGGAGTCAGCAGGCGACAACAACCATAACAGAACCAAATGAGCGAGCTCCACCAGAGACACAAAATCATTCCTTGAGGCATTTTACAAACACGCAGAGGGCAATCAAGAGGAAACCAAGGTGGCTCAAATAGTGGCTAATGGAGGTGTCATGCAGGCAGCAGTCTTGTGAGAAGACCGGAGGCGACGGCACTCGGGTCGCTTAGCTCGGCCGAGGAGGTGAAGCAACCAGCCGGGGCTCAGGCGCTGGTGGCGAGCATGTCGGTATGGGAAGACCGAGTTATCACAGATCCGGTGGCGCCAAGGGCCATAGGGGCAGGCGAGTGAGGTCAGCCTGGTGGGCCGAGGCAGACGGCAGCGCAGATCTGTGTCGAGGAGACAGGCAGACGCGAAGCAAATGGAGTGGAGGTGGCACACCTGGCTGGGCTCAAGTAGCCGGTGGCGGCCGGGCAAGGCCATGCGCGAAGAGGGCAAGCGGGCAGGGCAGACGGAGGGAGGAGCCGGGCAAGCCGACACAGCCAACCAGAGGAGGAGCCAGCAGATTTGGACTAAGACCAGAAGAGGAGAGCCACCACAGCTGCAAGCGAAGGAGGGTGGCGGGCATATCTGGGCACAAGGCAAGCCGGGCTGGGAGGTCTTTGGGGGCAAGGCGGTGAGCAATGGCTGGGCAGATGGGCGCTGACGGCCCTGTGGTGAGGCGGGCATGTCAAGGGCGAGCAACTGTGTGGGCAGGCAGAGGGAGGAGTCGGGTGGATCTGGGAGAGCAACGGGCCGGAGGTGGCAGGCAAGGCGGACTGGGAAGGAGAGGCGTGCTTTCGGTGGAGGCGAGAGCATGGCTCCATTTCATGGAGAAGAAAGGTCTTGAGAAGAAGTGGTTTGAGGGCAAGGGGGCTGCAGCACCTAAAGCCAAGAAATGCTACTCCATTTCAGTCAAGATGGGCGATTCTGTGAGAGGAGGAAAACCGGTATGGGGTTGGTCCAAACAGGGGCGAAGGAACAGTGGATTTGCTGATTTTCCAAATTGGCTAAGGGGGGTTTAAGGGATTTTTAGATATAGCTTATCAGCTCTAAAATTGATGAAATTTTTAGTGGAGGTGGAAACAAAGATTATTATTTTGTAAATTTTCTAGGGTTTTACTTGTGAAGTACATTCTCTCTGAAAATTATTTTAAGTTGCTCTTGAGGTGTATGACTTTAGTCAACTGGAGATTTGTGTTTTTGATTTCCACAATTCCTTTACAAGAATTATAGAAAAGTTCAAAAACTTCAAGATGTAAGAAAAGTTTTAATTTCTACTCATTTTCTTACATTTGAAACACATACCCATAATTGGTTACATTTGAAACACACATATAGATTTGGTTACATTTGAAACACAAACCTAGGTTTGATTACATTTGAAACACAACCTAATATTTGGGATGTTACAGGGGGCAACACCGGCCTCTGGGTGAGGAGAGGAGGCGGTGGGGGCGTGTTGGCCAGGAGCCTGTGGAGAGGAGCCGAGGAGGCGGTGGCGGTGGGGCGGCGTCATGATGGAGCAGAGAGAGGGCGGCAAGACCATGATGGAGCAGAGTAGAGCGCTGGGCAGCGCCGCGATGGAGAGGAGGCGTGGGGCGGCCGGCGATGGAGAGGAGCGCGTGGGGAAGGCCGAAGGTGGCTAGGGCTAGGCGGAGTTCTTCTTGTTCTTTGAGGAGTAGGGACTGACCGCATGCCGGCTCGCTGGGGTGACTCGTGAGAGACAGAGCATAGAGGCGCTGGGCCACTCAGCTGGGGAGCTGGGTTGGGAGTTTGCCTCGGTGCCAGACCGTAAATCTCGAGCCCAGCCCACAAGAACTGAAAACTTGAGTGTATGCATAGTAAACATTTCTACTCCTATTCTCTCCGGGCCTCGGGCCGTTGCCCAACTGGCCCGAGGCCCATCTCCGCCCCTGTTTGCAACCTTACTGTCATGGCTACAAATATAAAACATGGGCTTAACTTGATGGTAAACTTATCATAACATGTCAAAAGCTTCCTTTTACTCAACCTTTTTTTTCTTTGCATTTGTACTAGATTAATATCATCTAAGCTAGCTTAGAGTAGACATTGGGCATGCATGGAAAACCCTTGCTATTTTGACCTAAATTTAGTGATCAAGTCAAATGTTACTAATATAGTGAAGTCAACCACAAAGCTTTAACTTTTACTCAAAACAAATTCATCAATCTTTAAGCAAGCAAGAAGAGTAGCTTTTTATAGAGCATAGAATTTTTCACCAGTCATAAGTTAATAAAGTTACTTAATCTGTTCTCAGTAACACCGACTCCACCTAGCTTAAGTGATCGAACTCTCAACAAGACAACAACCAGTCTGAATGCAACTGATGAATTCACCACAACAATTCAATCCCTCCTTTTGCTTCCCGTTTGGCCATGTAGCTCATGTCCTCATGTCTTCAAATCATGAGATGATGAGGTGGTGACTGGTGAATAATAAATCCAATCCACCAACCGATTGATTGATCTCGTTTGGAGCTTACTGATTTGTGGTGGGGCAGCAGAGAGGTGCAAAGCTTCGAATGGGGCCATGTGCTCCGCTTCATGGGTCATGTCTCGCGTCTCATATTGGCCATGTGCCTCTCACTTCCCTTCAGTATCCGGACCATATTGTCGCCAACAGATCGCATGCAAGACGATGACGTATATCGCCCCAATTATTATGCTTTCCTTTGCCTCTAGTCTCCACTCTCCAAGATGTTTGTTTGCGCTACTTGTCGTGCAAAATTGCAAAGATTCAGCTTTCTGAGATGATATCTTCTTTCGAACTTCCCAGAACAAACAAGCAAGCAAAGGCGGATTTCAAAGCATATCGAGCAGAGTTTGTTATAGTTGATGCACATGTCCAATGACAGTTCTCATCCAATAGTAGAATAAAAACAAGCGTCTTTGTTTCTCCTACATCATGTTGTACTTAACTAATTGTTACAATCCCTTTTGGATGAACATGATGAACACATGTTCTCTTCAAGGTCAAATGTTATATTGCCAATACCAACTCAGTATACAAGTACTTGGGGATACAAATTGAGGGATTATAATCAAGACAGGGAAGAACAATCAAGACAAGGAAGAAGAAGAAGGAGACTGGGAATCAGAGAAAGGGATTTAGGGGAAAAGGAAGTAGCTGGAGGAAGAGGAGAGTCGAGGCTAAGCTCACAATGTTCTTCGATATCCTCTTCTATCGCTGTTCCTGCCCTTTTTACTCCCGAGTCCTGACTCAATCCCCCCTCTTGCCACCTAGGCCCACGGCCCACGAACGAAGCTCAATCATGGCCAGGCCGGTCTGTGACATTCTCTCCTCCTTGAGATTCGACTTGCCCCCAAGCTGCTGTAATCAAAGGCAGGCAGATGAACTTGATGCCATCGAGATCCCATGGCACTTGTAAATGCTTGTCATGAACAGATGCAGAGCGAGAAAAATCAGCCAACAATTTTACTTCTCAAGGCATGTGGTTTCCCACAGTTTGCTCGCCTCGCCTCGATCTGCCGCCTTAACTTGCATGCCAAAATATGAACTCCTCCACACTTCGCCTTAACTTGCGAGAAGGTCATATGTTCTCGGTTAAGTCTTTGAAGATTCGCACTACCATGATACATACCAAACAAAACCACGCTCATAGATAATAGGCAGTGTGTCTGGTGAATCAATTGGCACAATATTCATAACCCAGACTTGTTGGTCCCTCAGAACTACAGCAAAACCTCCATGTACAGCTCTCATGTCCATGACATTTCTCACTTTAGACCAGTCAATTCCCATGCCATTCACGTATGATTTCCTTACAACCCGTTTCCAATGTGCATAACCTGCCTCAAAGTCTTCATTTCCTGGTTTTCCATACACTCCAACTTGAGAACCATCTATCTAGTAGGGGGTCTTTTCAAGCCTTTGTGTCCATGTCTCTGGCCATTTTGATCGGAGTACTGATGGACCAACATGAAATTTGTGCATGCACGCTTGTAAAGGTACGTTCCACACAACATCTGCATCATCAGTTTCCTTGCATAATGGTGGGTTGTCTTCTGATCTTTTCTCATAGCAATTGTTGTCCATTGGCTTCTGATATATGGACATACCAACTTGATTTAACTTATCCTTTGTCTTTTTAACCATTTTCCAGCACATGAATTTTGTTAGAGAAGACATGGCATTCCAAATTTCAACATCATCAAGGAGCTTTTGGTAAACAGGTGTGGCAGACTAGATGAAGTAACCACCGGGACGTAATAGGCGGTTCAATTCCAGCAAAAGCATACCACCTTCAATGTGCCAAGGGACTCTACAGCGAGCACAATGAATGACATCAAAAACCCTGCTGAGGTATGGAAGTCTCGTGGTGCCCATTATAGTTGGAATTCCTCTCTCCAGTGCAAACTGTACTTGAGCTTCATTCTCATCTTTTGGGGCAAATGACATTGTGAGCACATCTCTATCAAACATGTAGCCTCCAAAGCTGGCAACTCCACAACCAACATCTAGAATGACACGGCTTCGTTTGCCCCCATACAATATCAGGTAATGCCTACTGAATAGTATTAATGTAGTGTAGTGAGTCGTTCTTAAACTGAGTCCCACCCCCAAGAAACATAAGATAATTGTTATCAGCATACAACATACTTCTCCTAGAGAAGAGCATTGCCCAGCTAACTACTTCCTCATTGCTATTACCAAGGAGCTCACCACTTTTCTGTTGTTCTCGCTGTTTGATAACCACTTTCTTAGGTGCCTTCAAATGATTAGGCTTAGGTCCCATATCCAAAGATCTCCGAGAAGAATCTCTCGGCCTCTTCACTGCTTGTTCATTGAAAATCCTGCTATGATGGCATTCCACGAAACAAGTTCTTGCCTCCCAATTACATCATGAAGTTTCTAAGCCTCCGCGATCATGCTACTTGGCGAAGGCTCACAACAACAAAGGTTTCGCTACAAAAGAATCTGACCAAGTCCCGACTTGATAACCTTGTCATAAATCATCAATACATACTCCAAAGATTGTAAAGCTGCACAAGCCTTAAAAACAGTACCATAAGTGAAATCATCAGGTTCCATACCGAAGCGCAGCATATCATGAACTATAGTGCCCTCATAGCGCCCATTTTGCTCACAAGCCACAATAATGGCATTCCATGAGTCTGAATCTCTTTGCTCCATATCCTGGAAGATAAGGTATGCTTCTGCCAATGCTTTGCATTTTCCATCGAGAATTGCATTTTTTTACACAGATGTCCATATGAAAACCTGATTTAATTGCTAAGCAATGGACTTGTAGCCCTTGAAAGTACCCCTTAACCTCAAAGACAAGTAATCGAAAACCTTGATAAGTCGACAACATCAAAACCAATGCCGATCCGGTCACTAATTGAAAGCAGCCCATGGCTCAACTCCTAGCCCTGCACATACAAGGCCAACCATCACCTATTTGCCAAACTTTGAGAACCCCCTGAAATCACATAAGCTCCTAATAATGCATAGAGATCGCTCAGGGCTACACTTGTTGCCCTCAAAGATATTGACAGTGTTATCACACCCATGGACTATATTTAACATCCCTCGAGTTTGAGCTCTAAGTATGACCTCACCACACAACTGATGTTCTTCACTGACCATCCTCACATGGTTAAAGGAAAGGATAGAGCACATCACCTCAGTAGAGTTTATAGCAGGGCAAAATCCTTCTCTCCCAGAATCAACATTCTTCCTGGCATGGGTGGTGACCATAGGGGCATCCATTTCACTCCGCCTTGATAGCCCTTGAATGATAACCATGACGTCGGACATAGCTCCACTCCACTGCTCATGACGCCCACTTGCACATGTGGCGGCCACGGTTGCCTAAACTCCATAGCACCACATGGGTCCCTCAAACGTGCAAGGAGCCTTGCATGATGGGCTGCTCTATCCACCACGAAAATGCCTGTAGTGGATGACTTGTCAAGGTAGTAGTTAGTGAGGACGAGGCCACTAGTGGAGAAGCCATAGGAGATGCCATCAGTGCTGAGCATTCTGTTGAACACCTTGTGTGCACCCAACTGATAGCTGGATAGATTGGGTACGTGCTCGTCGCCCAGGTCAATGGAGTTGACGGCGACGCCACTCGGTGTGGGGGTGAGGTTGCGAGAGCTAACATCATCTGGGACGGTGTCTTGTTGGGTGTTGGCGAGGACACTAGGGTCGTCACGCACCAGAATGGTGGCGACAGTTGACTCAGGGCTGGTGATGGCGACATCGAGCAGGGCGACGGTCGAGGGAGAACCAGGGGCCGCGTTCGGCATGAATGTGGATGTCTGCGAGGCGGAGTCATCTCCAGAACACATCATCGAACACTTGGTGGGCATCAGGTTGTCCAGCTCGCCAGTGGTGAATGACCTCAGCGAGGAGGCCTACGCCAGCATGGTCACCAACTGGGGCGAGTCTTGGATTGGCGAAACCAGCCACTGGAAGTCGGCTTTGATGTCGACGAGGGATGTGACTTCATCACGACGGCCACTCGGCCTGAGACGTTGGTCTATAGTCGAAGGGTGGGGCGCTTCCGCGCAAAGAAGCAGGTCGGAGACGACTGGTGCAGCTGACTTGGTCTCCGTCTTGACCTCCGGACGGATGGGCTTCATCTCCTCAACCGAGGCCTGGATGGCCGTGCACTGAATTTGCAGCTGCTTGATCAACTTGCCTTGTGCTACGATCGCCTTGGTTAGCTTCTCGAGTTATTGCTCCATCCTGAGTTGCTGTGCGCTAATTTGATAGCGTGCGCACTGCGGATCGAAACGGCTCTGATACCAGTTGTTACAATCCCTTTTGGATGAATACGATGAACACATGTTCTCTTCAAGGTCAAATGCTATACAAGTACTTGATGATACAAATTGGGGATTAGAATCAAGACAGGAAGCACTACTACGTAAATGCTAATATCGACGCTTTGATCACGCAGCGGTTCATCGAAACCGCTCAGATAAACACAATCTCAAACGGTTTTGTTACCCACCGCTGCGTGTTATTCTCCGCGCTAAAAACCGCTCAGTGAAGATGTCATATCACGAGCGGTTCATGTTTGGAACCGTCAGGATACTTCACGACGGTTCCAAACATGAACCGCTCTGTGATATTACCCAATATCACGAGCGGTTTTTAAAACCGTCAGTGATACTTCACGACGGTTCCAAACATGAACCGTCGTGATATTGCCCAATATCACGATGGGTTTTGTTAAAACCGTCGTGATAATTAACTCATCACGACGTATATATATAGCTCCACCTCCCCGCCAAAACAGATATAGTCTTCTTGATCTCCATATCTCTGGCGCCACGATAGGTCCATCGCCGTTCGCGTTTCGGTTTGAGTACATCGCCTCACCTCACCGAGCCGGCCGGTCCATTTCACCAGATATTGTCGCCGAGGAGCTTGCCGCGCCGCCTGCTCACCGACGACGACCCACCGCGCCTTGGACCTTCCCCGACTTTCATTGACACCTTCCTCGTGATCGAGGTGAGATATCAAGCATAAGCATCCTTTAATTTGAGTAGTTCAGCGTTTACGCCAAATCGCTAGTTCAGTGCCTCCATGGGACATCGCCGTCGGTTCGCCTCAAGCGAGACCTTAGGGCCGAGAGCCACGACTATATAGCAATGCGATGTCACCCCTAAGCCCGTTTGAGCTTCAAATTAATCCTCTGCTTTTTAATCATTTAGTTAATAAACTAACGAGTCTATGACATGTGGGATCGCCATAGATTTTATAAATAAAATCATGAAATAAAAATGAGTCACCGACAAGTAGGGCCCACATGTAAGTTAATAAAATCCAAAAATGTAAAAATGAAAAATCGTAATTAAGCCTTGGAAAATACTACGCTTTGAAAGTCATCACCCTTTTATTTATTTTCGTGGTTTTCAATACGAACCGTGATGGACCGGTTGGATGTACACCGAGAACCGTGTGAGTGAAGAGTACATTAATGGCGTGTCTGCTTACAAGAGCCGCCGAGGAGGATATGTTGAATAAGGGGCGGAATATATGTATTGTCCATGCATTGATCGCGAGAATCAAGATGTTTAACAACCGAGCGCAGATCGAAGCACACTTGATTCAAGGGGTTTCAAAAGGGTTATACATGTTGGACCACCACGGTGAAGAGCATATTATACAGAAGTCAACGATATGCATATTATACAGAAGTCAACGATATGTCACGAATGATGTCGATTGTGGTTCCGATTCGGATAGGCCGCACGATGACAATCTAGATCGATGCTTGCGATGCGTAGGAACCGTGATGAGAGGGAGTATGTTCAATTCCGGCGTGATGGAGGACTCAGAGAAACCTTTGTTCCCTGGCCGCAAGTCGGAATACACAAGGTTGTCATCCGTGCTTAAACCGCTGAAATTGAAGGCAAGCAACGGTTGGTCCGACAAGAGTTTCACTGAGTCATAGGGTCTCTTAGCGGACATGCTTCCGGAGGGAAATGAGTTGCCCAAAACCACCTACAAAGCCAAAAAGTTCTTTGTCCATTGGGAATGGAAGTAGAAAGAATACATGCATGTCCGAACGATCAGATCCTCTACCGTAACGAGTATACAAACATGCATGTATGTCCGTGTGCAACGATCCCGATACAAGCGTAAGAAGCAATCGATGACGACGAGGGAATCGAGGTGAAGAAAGGACCTCTGCTAAGGTGGCGTGGTATCTTCTGTAATTCCCCGCTTGAAGCGGTTTTATAACCCAAAGAATGCAAATCTGCCAGATTGCACTTAGAGGAGCGTAAGAATGACGGAAAGTTAAGACACCTGCTGATTCCGCCTAGTGGAGAAACATCGATAGGAGGTTTGCGAGACTTGGTGCGAACCGAGGAATATAAGGTTTGGATTGAGTACAGATGGAATGAATCCTTTCGGTAACATGAGCGTGACATAGCACTTGGCCCATGACGCTCAGATTCTACAACCTTCCTCCTTGGTTGTGTATGAAGCGGAAGTATATTTTGTTGTCGATACTTATCCAAGGGCCAAGCAACCTGGGAATGATATTGATGTGTACCTAGCACCATTGATGGAAGATCTAAAAATACTTGTGGATTGAAGGGGCATGGTATGGGATGCGTACAAACGAGAGAACTTCACTTTACGCTCCTTGTTGTTCTCGCACCATAAATGATTATCCCGCCCTTGCTAACTGTCGGGCCGAGTACAAAAGGGCCAAAGCCTGACTCACCGCTTAGATGATACCGAGAGTGTGTGGTGAATCACTCACGCAAAACCGTGTACATGCGCCATCGTAGGTTCCTTCTGAGGGCTCACCCATATCGCAGATGAAGAAACAATTGACGGAGAGAAGGAGGACAGTTCGGCTCCAAGGCATTTAAGCGGAAAAGAGGTCTATGATATGGTTAAGGATTTAGATGTTGTGCTTGGAAAGGGATGTAAATCGAGGACAAGTAAGAAGAACATGTGGAAGAAGAGATCAATATTTTGGGACTTACCTTATTGGGAGCACCTAGAAGTTCGCCATTTGCATCGGCGCCATGCATGTAGAGAAGAATGTATGTGATGACTTGATTGGTCTCTTCTTCAACATTCGTGACAAAACAAAGGATGGTGTCAACGCACGGCTTGACTTGGTTGATATGGACATCGGACTGAGTTAGCACCAACAAGGACCGATAAAGGACGAACGTATTTTCCCCGCTTGTTACACTCTGTCCAAGGCCGAGAGAACCGAATCTGTGCGGTGCTTGCATGGCGTGAAAGTTCCGTCCTAAGCACTCGCCAACATGAAGAAACTTGTTTCGATAAAAGATTTGAAGTTAATTGGCATGAAGTCTCATGATTGTCATGTGTTGATGACACAAATGCTCCTGTTGTAATTAGAAGTATTTTGCCGATCAAGGTCCGAGAGACAATCATGAGGTCAGGTTATTTTTTAACACAATTGCTCGGAAGGTCATCGATCTCGAAGGACTAGATGCTCGCAGATGAGGTGGTAGCGACACTATGTGATCTTGAGATGTATTTCCCTCCGCGTTTTTCGATATCATGGTCCATCTCATTGTTCATATTGTGAGGAGATAAAGATGTGCGGGCCCGTGTTCCTACGTAGCATGTACCCGCTCGAGAGGTTCATGGAATTCTCAAGTCATATGTACGGAATCGATCTCGGTCGAGGGCAAGATCGCCGAAGGTTATGCAATCGAAGAGGTCATTGAGTTCTCCTCGATTACATGGCTCAGTCGAACCGATAGGTGTGCCTCGATCTCGCCATGAGGGGAGGCTCGAGGGTATCGGGACCATCTAAGGAAAGCAATCACTCCAAATATGGATGCGTATGCTCAAGCCCATTTCACGGTCTTGCAACACATGACCAAGTGTCCCAGATATCGACCAAAGACAAGGACGTGCTTGACGCAATGTAATCCGCCGCGGCTAGATGTTTGGATCACGAGACAACACAATGCACGGTTCAACCAATGGTTGAAGGAGCGACTTGCTAGGAGCTCGTCAAGTGATATCTTGACATGGTTGGCAAAAGGGCCAACATTTACAGCTTGTAACATGGCGAGGATACTACATAAATGGGTACACATTCTATACGCAGCTCGGGATATAAAAAGCACTAACGAGTATCAGCGGTGTCCGTGATAGATGCATTCAAGATCGATAATGAGGAGCTCCTACTATGGGCAAATAGAGGAGATATGGGAGCTCGACTACGTGCTTTTCAAGATCCCCTATTTCGGTGCCGTTGGGTCCATCTCCCACGGTGAAGGTCGACAAATGCGGGCGTCACTACCGTGGACCTCGAACGTGTCGGATACAAAGAAGAACCATTCGTCTTCAAGCTAACCAAGTTGTTCAAGTCTTCTATGTTACCAACCCGCAAATAAGAAGCGCCACGTAGTTCTTCATGGAAAAAGGAGGATTGTCGGAGTTGAGAATGTAGTGGGCGAGGAAGAATACAATCAATTTGATGAGTTGCCTCCTTTCGAAAAACGGCATAAGGGTCGAGGAAGAAGAACATGACTAAACTAGCTACATACGCGTCGATCATCATGAAGGGCTAATTTTTAAAGATTAATTGAACAATGTGTGTATATGTATATACATTACGATGAATGGTTAATTTTAGTTCATTTGAGTTAATTAATTGATTTGTACCGTGAAATGGATGTGATTGTTTCTCAAATGAATGTGAATTGGATGTATATACATGTACTTGTTGTCTTTTCTCGCTTGTTTCAGAGGGCATGGCTAGCATTTCTGAGGCTAGCCAATAAATGATCGATCTAGATATTAACCAATACAAAATAATATCACGCACGGTTTGAACTACTGCATCGTCTCACATATATATCACGCAGGCGGTTGTTTATCAAAACCGCTCTACATATATATCATGCATTTGTTGTTTATTAACACCGCTCAGGATACATCATATATCACGAGCGGTTCTAAGTTAGAACCATCTGTGATATATCATATCATGAGCGGTTGTTTATTAAAACCGCTCAGGATTCATCACATATCACGAGCGGTTGTTTATTAAAACCGCTCAGGATATATCATATATCACGCGGTTCTAAGTTAGAACCATCTCGCGATAGGTATCATGCTGACGGTTCTAATTTAGAACCGTCTCGTGATGTCCATCCCTATTTACATTCTGACTCTAGCTAGGGTTTGCCGCTCCCGCCACTCTCAAACGATTAAGTTTCTCAACTCCTCTCGCTCCCTCCTCCCCGAGCCCGCCGCCACCGCCCTCGACGCCCTCCTCGAGCCCTGCACTACTCCTCCCCGATCCGTCGCTGACGCCTCCTCCTCCAGCGCGCCTCCCCGAGCCCGCCGAGCCTCCTCCTCTACCAGGCGCGCCTCCCCGAGCCCACTCGCCTCCTGCCCGAGCCCGCCGCCTCCTCCCCTCGAGGCGCGCCTCCCCTTCGACGCCACCCTGCTTCTCCAGATCGCTCCTCGTCCTGTCTCATCGACGCCTAAAGGTAACCAATGCCGAAGTTAATGATCGACACCCACGCCTTTCCCTAACTATTTCTATCAATAATCTGTCATGGTCCTTCATGATAATTGTACATGTTTTAGGAATTTGTATTTGTTCTAGTCGATTATTCATATGGTATTTGTTTTGATATCGCCATCGAATACATTGCAATGATAATTCTATTTCTTGTGAAGATGTCTTCCGCTCATTCTCGAGTCATCGCCGCCATGTGTCTCGATGATGCACCATCCTCTCGAACAATATCCAACCGCGTAGAAGAAGAGGAATATCGAAAAGGCCCACGGCCGATTTACCATCACGGAGGTCGATCAGTCTGGGACCCCTATCAATCCTCGCCGAGCAGCGTCCGCATTCCGGAGAATGGTCGGAATAGTTGCACGGGAACGGGTCAAGATCACCTATGATTCGTGGAAGGTGGTGCCCGACCATCGAAAACTTTGCCAGGCCGGGCGGAAATTTCGCATCGCTCGAGATCCCTAAGAACTCCCGGACTCCGGCGACGACACGCTGTTACAGCGGCAAAGCGTGGAAGAACTTCAAGAGCACGCTTGTCAAGAACTACGTGGAGAAGGATCTGCCGCCTTCCACAAGTATCTATTCTTGGAAGAGTCCCGGCCGAAGTTTGTGGCGAAGAAGACGACAGATGAATTTAAGAGTGAAAGTCGCGCGCACGGCCCTCGGGCAAAAACAAGCACCCCGGACTTCACTCGCACGCTGGGTATGCGGGTAAAGCCCCGATATGGAGGATCAGAACAAAGAAAAGCGCTTTGAATCTCTCCTCGCTATTTCCGCCCACGGAAGTGTACTTTCCAAACCCCAAGACCGTGAAGTGTCCCAACGCTCGTAAGATATCGAACTACCTAGTTTGTAATTACTCCATAACTTCATAGGAAGTGAAATGACATGTCGGGCTATATTGCGATAACGTTGAGTGCACAATCTTCCCAAGGCTCATTCCAGCGGATAGGAGAAGATATACTCTCTGCGGCCCTAGGAAACAAGTGAGCATCCGGTCGCACGAGAGGCGCCGGTGTTTTTGTTACATGGGAACAATGGTTCCAAGCGGACTCGGATCGCATCGAGTAGGAAGAGAGCCAAAGCCGAGCACGATGCAAAGCTACGAGAGGATCTTCGTGCATCCTCGAGATGAGCTCACCGAAAAATTCAATCAATCCTTTGAGGAAAGGATTCGTATGCTCGAGCAAAAGCGAGATAGAGACCTTTGAGGAAAGGATTAAGGGATTGCAAATGCCAAGTCGGTTGGAAGCCCCTACCCTACTATACCGCTAGCCACCCCCAAACATCCGAGTAGTCAAGCGTCCAACCCTAACCCTACCACAATAGGTGATGACAGATTTTCGTCGATGACATCCGTAATAATTATTATCTCCGAATGCTCAATCCATTGATAGGCCTATTGGAGTAGCTAATTTTGTATCGTTATGTACGAGGGTGGCTCTGGCGCAAGCTCCAAGTGAGATATGTCTCTGCTGCCCTAGATGTCGCTAGCCGGTGTATCCATCCCAGATCGAGCTTTGGTGCACGTGCAAATCTAGCGCCGGGTTTCACAAAAGTGAATGTGGACGGTGTTTGTGCCAATTTCGAGGCCGTCCGCCGAAAATTCCCCAAACGATGAGGTCATGACTCTAGGGCAAGCCGTTGGAACATTCATCCAAAGGGCCCAAGGAGGACATCCGCCTAGAGCTACCCTCCCGTGTCAACTTCACGGAATGTCCCTGCAACGGATCAAGTCCACGGACTGACCGCACCGGTTACTCAGACCGACATGGCAAGGGCCCGCCAGATCACATGCATCTACACTCAGGCTCACCGACTCTTGTGAAGTCGACCTATACAAAGCGAGGCAGAAGGGCAAGGGCAAATCAAGACGATCGAGTCCTCTCCTAATATCCCTTCTTGCCGCTGGCCTTAAATATAAGCCAGCGAGCCGCTGCTCGAGAAGTTAGACACCCTACCCTAGGACCGGATTGCACGGAATTGCATGCATGGTACATGGAATACCCAACAAGCGGCTGATCAACGATGCTCGGGTGTCACCGCCAAGTTCAAGGAGCATCATTTTAACCACATGTATCAAGACGCCGTCTTCACGGTGACCTTCGACGACTTGTTCTCTCTTCAACCTCGACGAGCTCGACGTCTCAATCATACGATGTCGACAATCGTAAGTGTGTACAATCACGGTCAATGTTCGTAATATCGATAAATGTTATATATAACTCCTAGCTTTTGTATAATAGATACATGATCCGTGAAGCGAAAGAAGGAAATCACCGTAGGTTTCTCGACCCACACGTTGTCTCCGAGCAAAGCATCACGGCGAATGCAACATTCATCGAGAATTACGTTATAGATTTTTTCATGGCTCACCGCAACAAGGAATTCATACTTTTGCCCTACAACCAGAAGTAAGTAGTGTTGCACTACTGGCTATACTTGTTGATTTGTACTTTATAAGCAACACCTAACTTAGGTTTAATGACCATGCTGACATACCTGTGTAGGTTCCATTGGATTCTAATTGTAATTATACCAAAACGGAAATACGTAATATACCTAGATTCCCTACAGAGGGCCACTCACAACTTCACAGCTATCCGGAGTTTAATCATCAGGTAAACACATTTCCTCCATAGAAACTCTATTGTAGTCTTTCCTTCCTTTGCAATGGCTAAGGCTAACTTCTTGGAGTCACGTGGGGTGTTGACGTGTTACATGCTAGAGGATGGAATATCAAGGAAGGACGCCGCACATGATCAAAAATTCCTTGTACTTGCTAGCTAGTACACATTAATCCTATATAACACTTCGTAGCAATGCCTCTCGAACTAACCAATTCTATTTTTGCGGTGCCACGAAATTACCGGCCGCAACGTCTGTGGATACTATGTTTGCCACAACATGCAACTACTCATCGGTTCGCGATCACCAATGATCCTCGGGTTTGTCAATCTTTCAACAATTATTTCATATATACTTACCAATTTATATAAGCCCTAATTTAACCTTCATATCGACAAAGTTGCGAACATCGCCTGAATCATGGAGCAGAGCGAGCTCATAAAATTCGATCACACCTTGCGCCATTCCCAATGCAGACGTGTCATAAATCCAAATGGGAGTTTCCACAAAGGTAGCGTATTGAACTTGATTGAGATAGATTGAACATAATGGTACATGTGTGTAAATTAATGTACATTAATGGTTAAATTTAGTTAATTGATTTGTGAATTGGATGTGTGCTTGTTTCTAAATGAATGCAATTTTGATGTGCTTCAAATGAATGAGAATTGGATGTGTTTGTTGTTTCAGAGGGCATGGCTAGCATTTCTGAGGCTAGCCAATAAATGTAAATAGATTTAGCACGCAAAGATTATTGACAGACGGCTCAGATGAAACCGCTCGTGATAGTCGACTACCACGCAGCGGCCCGTATATGAAACCGCTCAGGATAGATCATGCACGGTTTTATCTACGGACCGCTCCGTAGAAATGATTATCACGCACGGTTGCATCTACGCACCGTCACCGCGATAGTAGGTACATGCACGATATCAAAACCGCTCGTGATGTCCATTAGCATTATCGATAATACTCGCATTTCTCACGGAACCGCTCGTGATGGCGTTGAACCGCCTCAGAAGGCCTTTTCTATAGTAGTGAGAACAATCAAAACAAGGAAGAAGGAGATCGGGAATCGAGAAAGGGATTTTGGGGGAAAGGGAAGTAGTCGGAGGAAGAGGAGAGCGAGGCTAAGTGATGCGGCATCCCCACGACTCAGCCTCTACTCAAGTACATGGGGACAAACCGATCAAGCCAGAGCAAGACAAGCCAGAAGGAAACGAGGTCCACGACCAGCCCTAAAGGGTCCACGACCACTTCAACAAGGTCTACGACCAGTTCCTCAGGGTCCACTACCACTTCCAGGTAGTTTTCGAGGAGGTCTTTTAGGACCACCGAAGGTCTTCAGGACCACCCCGGAGGTCGTCAGGACCTCCCTAGGACCTCCTCAGGACCTCCCTAGGACCAGTCCTATGACACTCGATACTCAATATGAATAGTATTGGTCGTAGATAAGTTATAGTATATATCTTTTAGATAGAGTCAGTTGTAATATTTCCATAACTGTATTAGGAAAGAATCTTCGTACGATACGTGAGTTAGAGATAGAACTAGCATTAAGCCGTGTGTGAGTCGGCCGCACCCTTAGGTGCCAATATAAGGCTAGAGCTTTGCCCATTGTAAAGGGGAAAGAATTTTAGAAAGAAATACAGAAAATTCACGGCGACTTTGTGGCGCAATATCCTGCATGTTTTGTTGAGGTTTTCCCATCTAGGGTTTGTTGAGGTCGGAGCAAGGCAAGAACGTGACGTTCTTGAGATTGCCTACCGAATCTACATGATTCAACTCGTCTAATTCGTGATCTTTGCTGCTCATGGTTTAGAGAGGCTTCAAGTTCATGTTTCTAATCGTCCTTGTGATTGCTTAGTGCGTGAATATCCGGATATCTATCTACACCGCGATGTGGTCGGCGAGCCGCTTTGCCTTCATCACCGCAAGGTTTCAAGGAGGGTTGTACCCTAGCCACAAGAAGAAGGACTATTCCGTTGTTTGTACCGCGAAAGATCGGGCAATCCTACGCCTTAGCTAGTTTACTAGTTGATCCGTATCAGGTGGTATCAGAGCGCCAAGTTGATCACGGTACGGAAATTTCTTTTTCTTGCTGCTTTCAGGATGTCAGGAGCGAGCCGAAGGGGTTCGAGTGGTTACCCCAAATGACGACTTGGGAGGACCGACGATGATGACTTGCCACTCGCAGACGAAAGCACGATTCAATGCATCCCCTGACACATCAAGTGCCACGAGGACGCCATCCATGCTGATTTCTATGGAAGCATCAATGGGTGAATACGAGGATCAACGGCGTAAACTTCGCTGAATGATCGTGATCACGTAGGGCTTCAAATAACTGGCATTTCTCTTCGCCGCTTGGAGGAGAGATTACTACCGCTGTAAGGGCCGGTGCTCAAAGATCGTGCACCAAACTTGGTGCGACGAAACGACACGCATGACGACGCCACATTATGGTGCTAATGATGATGACATGTCCGATAGTGTGGAGGCTACCCACGACCACCACGACATGATTATTTTTGATTGCCGACCTGCTGCACATGGAGGACACTAAGACGGTGGTGTGCAACACGAGGACGATGGTATTGGCCGAATCAAAATCACTATATCGGCATTCATAGGCAGAGCGGAACCTTAAGATTATCTGGAGTGGGAGATGCGTGTCAATCAAATCTTCGGCAACCATAACTACTCCGAAGACAAGAAGGTTCGTGCTGCTTCAATTGAGTTCACCGAATACGATATTATTTGGTGGGATCAATTGAACCGTGCAGGAGATCGTCCACACACTTGGGAGGGGATGAAACAAGTCATGATGACTATATTTGTTCCAGCGTACTATATCAAGATGCTGTATACAAAGCTACGTTGTCTATCTCAAGGCTCCAAGTCCGTGGATGAGTACTATCAAGAGATGCAAGTGCTCATGATCCGTACGTACTGGTGTTTGCGAGTCCACTGAAGCTACAATGACACATTTCTTTGAAGGACTGAACGACGACGTGCGGAATCGTGTTGACTTGATGCAGTATAACACCGTACAAGAGCTTTTTCACCAAGTTGAGCGTGCTGAACAATGGGTGAGGGACAACCATTCAAAGGTTGGCTGCACCAATCCATCGAGTTGGAGGCGTCCAATTCAACAAGATGGTGAAGGTGGTTCAAGTTCTAAGCCGGTTGCACCCATTAATACGGTGGGAGTACAACTTCAAGAAGCATCCAAGGCAGTCAGTACAGCAAGCAAGGAGGTATCTAGATCTGATTCTAGTGGTTTCTCAACTGCTCGAACACGAGATATTGAATGCTACAAGTGCAAGGGCAGAGGGCACATGAAGAAAGATTGCCCAAATTCAAGACAAGTGCTACTCGTACAAAATGGATATGAATCGGAGAGTGATAGCGATTTACGCCGATTATGCAAAAGAGCAATCCAAGGATTCCGACATTGAAGTGGTGTATTGTGATCCTCAAGTCGGTGTATCTTTGATGACTCACAAGGTGAATAGTGACAATGCGCTGATCGTCGAGAAGGGGCAGCGACGTGGTGTATTTCAAACCCAATGCACAATCAAGGGCAAACGGTGCAAACTGATGATCGATGGAGGAAGCTACAACAATGTGATCAGTAAGGACATGGTTGATGCGCTTTCATTAACCACATGGCGTTATCCTAAGCCATACTATATGCAATGGCTTCACAATGTTGGTAAGCTGAAAGTTACACATAAAGTTTTTCAATTGATTGCTATGAAGACAAGGTGGAATGCGACGTCGTGACTATGCATATATGTCACATATTGCTGGGGCATCCATGGCAGTTTGATCGCAACGTTACACACCAAGGGAGAGCTAATCATTTCACATTGATGCATAGATGTGTGTTTCATTCTTTGCTGCCCAAAAGAGATGAGGAGATCCATTCTGATGTTATTATCAAGAGCAAGGATCTTGTGAAGAATACCCCGAAACCGATGACGGTTTCGCTTGAAGGGGCAGGGGATGATGCGGGCATCCCTATGACCAGTTCTGCTCGAGTACATGGGGACAAACTGATCAAACCAGGAGCAAGACGAGCCAGAAGGAAGCGAGGTCCACAACCAGCCCCACGGGGTCCACGACCACTTCAACAAGGTCTACGACCAGTTCCTCAGGGTCCACGACCACTCCCAGGTAGTTCCCGATGAGGTCTTTCAGGACCACCCCGGAGGTCTTCCAGGACCACCCCGGAGGTCGTCAGGACCTCTCTCCAGAACCTCCCCAAGACCTCCCTCCAGGACCTCCCCGTAACCCGGCCCCACGACAGGTCTTCACCAAATCCTATAACATTCGATACTCAACATGAATAGTACTGGTCGTAGATAAGTTATAGTATATATCTTTTAGATGGAGTCGGTTGTAATCTTTCTATAATTGTATTAGGAAAGAATCTTTGTACGATACGTGAGTTAGAGATAGAATCGGCATTAAGCCGTGTGTGAGAGTCGGGCCGCACTTTAGGTGCCAATATAAGGCCGTAGCTTTGCCCATTGTAAAGGGGAAGAATTTTAGAAAGAAATACAGAAAAGTCACAGCGACTTTGTGGCGCAATATCCTGCGTGTTTTGTTGAGATTTTCCCATCTAGGGTTTGTTGAGGTCAGAGCAAGGCAAGAACGCGACGTTCTTGAGATTGCCTACCGAATCTACACTATTCAACTCGTCTAATTCGTGATCTTTGGTGCTCACGGTTTAGAGAGGCTTCGAGTTCATGCTTCTAATCGTCCTTGTGATTGATTAGTGCGTGAATAGCTGGATATCTATCTACACTGCGACGTGGTCGAAGGAGCTGTTGCTGTCTTCATCACCGTAAGGTTTCAAGGAAGGTTGTACCCTAGCCGCAAGAAGAAGGACTACTCCGCTGTTTGTACCGCGAAAGATCGGGCAATCCTACGCCTCAGCTAGTTTACTAGTTGATCTGTATCACTAAGCTCACAATGTTCTTCGATATCCTCTTCTGTCGCTGTTCCTGCCCTTTGTACTCCCAAGTCCCGACTAGTCCCCCCTCTTGCTGGGCCCACAGCCTACGAACAAAGCCCAATCACGGCCAGGCCGGTCTGTAACACTAATACACTGAAATTATGATAGCGCCAATATATATCATTGCTCTTGTGCGTGACCAAACTGATGAATGCTTACTATATTCCTTTGACAAGAGTTTTGCAATATATTGTATTCGTTGTAACTGCAAGCCCGCACTGCTCCTCATGAGCTGAGTGCAGTTAACTTGACAGATGAAGCAGTGGTGCCAGAGCAGTAAAGGGCGTGCGTAGTCGGTGCAGCCATGATAATTTCCCTGAGGGGGTGGCTGCAAAAATGGATTGGCATCTCTTGCTCCACCGAATTAAAGAAAGCGTCAGGATCGGCCTCCTGCTCCTCCGGCGATTAGAACACAGAACTTACGTACGTGTTGATAGATCGATCAGGAATGGTGCGTGCTTACGTGCATGCCGCGGCGGCCGTGGCAGCCATCGGCTGCGTGCTGGCCGCCGCCTCGACGGTGGAAGCTTTCACGCCGTCCGGGTGGAGCTAGCAAGGCTACCGCGACCTCCTACGGCGGCGGCGATGCCTCCGGAACCATGGGTACGCTGCGTACGTCGAAAAGTGTTGCTAAATTGTGCGGCTCGAATCGATTTGGAACGTGACACGTCGGGTCGGGTTGTGTTGTGCACGTACATGTGTTTGCTTGCAGGTGGCGCGTGCGGGTACGGGAGCCTGTACACGCAGGGGTATGGGACGCGGACGGCGGTGCTGAGCACGGCGCTGTTCAACGACGGCGCGTCCTGCGGGCAGTGCTACAAGATCACCTGCGACGCCAGGGCGGACCCGTGCTGGTGCCGCCCCAGCGGACCCTCCGTCGTCGTCACGGCCACCAACTTCTGCCCGCCCAACTACGCGCTGCCCAGCGACGACGGCGGCTGGTGCGACCCGCCCCGCCGGCACTTCGACATGGCCCAGCCGGCCTGGGAGAAGATCGGCGTCTACCGCGGCGGCATCGTCTCGGTCCTCTTCCAGCGGGTGGCCTGTAGGAAGCGCCGCGGCGTGCGGTTCACCGTCTCCGGCCGGGACTACTTTTTTTTATTAGTAGTGGTGACCGACCAGGTTCCAAATTTGGACGAAATTTCTGCCATTTCCTTGGAGCTCGAGATTTTGCACTTTCGATCAAAAAAAATTCGGTTGCATATGAATGCAGGCCAAATTCAAAAAGAATTCAAAATTTGGTCAAAATTCGTCATTTTTTTTTATGAAATTCAGTCAAATTTGAATGCCAATTTCAGCCATTTGCCCGAATTGAATTCGAAATTGCCGAAATTTCGATAATTTCAGCAGCCACTGACCCCAAATTTTTGCTCAAACGAAACGAAACTCGGTGGTGACCAAATGTATGGCGGCCGAGTCGGTCCGCAATGGACATCGGGGACGCAGACCGTGAATGGACATGTCGCGAATCGGGAGCAACCGGCAATCGGCCTACCTCGACGGGCGGGGCTCTCCTTCCGTGTCACCACCACCGACGCCAGACGATCGTTTTACCGACGTCGTGCCGCCGACCTGGAGATTCGGCCAGACCTACGCGAGCTCCCAGCAGTTCAAGTTAAAACTAAAAACCGGGTGGGTTTGCAAGTTTGGAGTGGTTCGAGGGTTATTTGGTTGGCAATGGCATTCTATACTCTGCTTTGTTTAGCTGCCCGCCCAAACATATATGCTTGGTCTCAGTCAGTGGCGGACCCAGGACTAAATCTTAGGTATGGCGGCTTGTCGCTGCATTGTCGGATGTTGCTTCCTCAGTGGGCGTACCGGCTGCCGCTAGGAATGAAAACGGATCGAATACGGACTGATAATGGCTCTGCCATATTTGTTTTCATTTTTTTTCCCAGATGCGTATATGAATACGGATACAGATGCGAATAATATCGAATACTTAATCGAATAGAATACTGGTCACGGATATTTTTCTAACATGAAAACCCTTAGTGTTCCTTTGGTCTCCATGTCCATTGGCCGCCTCCCAAATTGATCTCTGGCGTCCGTCACCAAGGCCCAACCCCGAGCCGCCTTTCCCAACCATGAAGCTCACCTCGGCTAGCCTACCTCTGCGACAAGTCGGATCCTCACCTCCGCCATCACCTTGCAGCCCTCCCCTCCTCCTCCTAACCCTATCAAGACTTCGCCACCACGCTAAGCTCAAGGCCGAAGCAATCTCCTCCACCTCTCCACCCCAAGTGCGGACCCCCAAAGAACGACCTCCATCATCACGAGAAGAAGCTCGCGACACCTCCGGCTCTCTCTCCCTCCCGGCCCGCCGCCCACGATGGCGATCTCCCGACTGAGAGCTGGCAAGGCGAGGGTGGCCTGGCCATGATTGCCAGCCGAGTTTGGCGGATTCAAGAAGGGCTACGACCTGAGGCGGGCGAGGTGGTCAAGGCGAGGCGAGGGCGGCTCTGTTGTGACGGCACGCCGCTGGGATGGAGTAGCCGGCGCGGCGCCTGTGGTCTGTGGGAAGCGAAGAACTCGATTGAAGAAGGAGCCCTCTCCTAAGTCCTAACTCTATACCCTAAGTGACTTATGTGTCTAAGTGGCTAGGCTAGGCAAGGCCGGGCCTCGAGTCATAGAAATTTCAATATCCGGATAATCAGATTTGTATTCGCTTCACTGGATATCATGTCTTCGTATTCGCTTCGCTTCCGGCACAAAAAATCCAACTGCTTTCCAATCCAAAAATTATCCGAGAAAAATCCGATCCGGACAATACGAATCCGCTGTCCGGACGGCTTGAAACTATCCGATCCGTTTTCCCCTAGTCGCCGCCTCCTCCCTCAAGACGCCACTAGAGCTTGGTCACTAGACCCTCACTCGATGGCTCCATACAGTGTGTCACTCAATGAATTAATAATAAGTTCAACTAACCTCTTTTTCTAGAGAACAAGTGCTCATTGAACTAATAAAATGGATCATTTTGGAATATACAAACATCCTAGATGCCTTAAGCACTCATGTTAATATGTTACTCCATCAAGTAGAAATTTCACTAGCCTACCTCTATGTTTGCTCTACGAAAAATAAACGCAATTCCTAGTACCTTAACTCGCTTTGACATCGCCAAGAACTCTAAATCCATCTACCAATCTTATGATGGTACGACATTTTCTCAAAGTAACAAGAACAAATCACACAAGGAAATCAAGCACAAGAACAAATCACATAAGGAAAAATCAAGCACACCACGAGCGATTAGTTACCAAATAGGGAGAGCATGTGGGAGACGAGCAGCACAAGCTTGGGCCTCATGAACCGCCGGACCCCGGACGCCGCCCCCTACTGGGTGCCAGCCTAGGAGCAGATTCCAGCCAGGCATCGGCCACGCTAGCACTACTACGCTAGGGAGGAGCAACCAGCAGTGTCGCCTGCGCTTGGGTGGCGGGAGCAGAGCTCGCCAGCTTGCCCCGCCCGACACTGCCCTGCGCCATCACGCACCCAACCGCCAGCCCACCCACGCCGCACCACCCGCCCGCCCCACCACTCGCTTTGCGCTGTGCTCGGCGCCCGTCCTCCACGCTCGCCTCGCTCACGCCCGCCGTACCACCGCCCACTCGCCCGGCATCATCAAGACTACTCCGCTTGCGCCGTGCTCGCGCGTCAAGGCCACGCCTCACCTCAAGGCTCCGCCACGCCTACGGCTAGGGTTGAGAGATAGGGGATTGATCGCTAATCGCCCGATCCGAAGGCCAGAGGAGAGACAAGGATACTCGGCTAGGCTACTTGGGCTAGGTGGGTCAGTGATTCAAAAAAATGTACCATGGCCTCTCCGTCGCTAGATCGAGCCGCTGCCTTCAAATGCTCACCATCATCGCCCGCCCGAGAGGGGGGTCCATCGGTGCCATCTACCTGGGGTGGCCGCCCAGCCTTGCCCTATTGCTAGGACCGCCCCTGGTCTTAGCTAGCTCAACGAGTGTTTAATTTTGGGTTAATTCCTTATTTGTCATTGAAAGTTGACCGGCTTCCCAAAATGTCATCGTCAAATTGCTTATTCCTTTTTTGCCACTCGTTCTCAACTTCTCTCCCTTTTTTGCCACTCCTGTGAACTTAGCCGTGAACTTAGCTGCAAAAAGACGATTTTGCCCCTAAGTACATTATTTAGGGCTGAGATCTTTATGGAATTATTTGACATAGTAATATAGTTTAAAAAATTATAGCATTTTTAGGGGAAGTTCCTGACATAGTGTAGATTATTGTGTAATATTTACAGGGTTTTATTTGCAACATGTTTTTCTCTAAAAATCTTTCAATTTTCGGTTTTATGCATTTTTATTATTCTATTTGAGAAAAGTTGGTAAAACATGTTTTAAATAATTCCCATTTTGTTGACAGTATCATTACATCAGTTTTGGATTTTAAAACATGTTTTTACCAACTTTTCTCAAATAGAATAATAAAAATGCATAAACCCAAAAATTGAAATATTTTTAGAGAAAACCATGTTGCAAATAAAACCCTATAAAAATTACACAATAATCTACACTATGTCAAAACTTCCCCTAAAAATTTCATAATTTTTGAAACTATATTACTATGTCAAATAATTCTCTAAAGATCTCAGCCCTAAATAATTCACTTAGGGGCAAAATCGTCTTTGCGCGACCAGGTTCACGGTCAACTAACCGGAGTGGCAAAAAAGGGAGAGAAGTTGAGAATGAGTGGCAAAAAAGGGATGAACAATTCGACGATGACATGTTAGGGAGCTGGTCAACTTCCAATGGCAAATAAGGAGCTGGTCAACTTCCAATGACGGTATTACTTTGCCATCTCCCGTTCCGATCAAGACGCCGAAGAACCAAAACCGAACATATTTTCGCTTGCACTATTTATGGTCGCACTATGTCTGGTCTATCCGGGTTATGTCGTAATGATGTTATTTTCGACAAGAAAGTTATTACCTATCCTTTGCGGGTTATATTCAGATGTATTCATTGGATCCACTCTTGGTCAGCTTTATAATGCTAAGGAAGGAGGGGAGGCCTTGGTAGCTGCGAGCAAAGCACTGGAGGTCATTACAAGGGAAATCTTCAACAAGAATAGGTGGAAACTATGTAATAGATTTCGAGATGTTTGACACACTTTTAAGTTATTGTTTATTTTTATAAGAATATTTACTGTCTTTACGACTTTTGTTTTGTCACCGGTTTATGTTTTTGCGGTGTTTGTTTTGCCGTTTCATTATGGCTTATAGGGCTACTGTTTAGCCTGGTTAAGAATTTTTAGGTAATTGTAATAAACTTTGGAATATGTGCATTCTCGGAT
This sequence comes from Phyllostachys edulis, assembly GCA_036346405.1. Lineage (NCBI taxonomy): Eukaryota > Viridiplantae > Streptophyta > Magnoliopsida > Poales > Poaceae > Phyllostachys > Phyllostachys edulis. Next base: position 25,352 of record JAYEVD010000427.1, on the reverse strand, counting down.
ACAGAGGCCGGAAGAGATTTCCTCTTCTATTATGTAAAAAAACTATTTATGCATTCAGAGTTAGGTACAGTTTTTTTTAATTATCTTAACTCGATCTCCAAATGAATAATCATGTCTGAATAGGATTTTTTGCACACACTTTACAAGTCTCTAAATAGCGTTTTCTAATTGCATCTCGTGATTCACAAATTAATGCTAATAGCACGCACGAACAGTGCTAGAAAATTATTCGCGCTCCTAGAAGCTGCGAGGTCTTAGATGAGCCTTTTTCCTTCTTTTCGTACAGTTACATAAAGGATAAAAGTAATAGTTTGTTGCTACGAAAAGAGGCATCATGTGGGGATGTAGCTCAGATGGTAGAGCGCTCGCTTAGCATGCGAGAGGTACGGGGATCGATACCCCGCATCTCCATTTTTTTTTTGCTACGCTTTCGACACGTCAAAGGCTTCCTTCATAGTAGCTCTTGCAGTTGCAGGGCTGCTCAATTTTGTTGCTTATCTTGGGATGCACATTTATTTCTGCACAAACTAAAGTTATTACCTCTGGAGACACTGCAAATAACAGAGTAAATGATGGCAGTGCTATAGATTACAATTAGGAGCTGTCAAATGTTTTGAGATCAAGGAGCTAGAAAAGTATCCACGACACATTTGACTGAATGCAATGCACTCTTTGCTATTGTTAAGCAGTGAAGCTTCTGCTTCCAAATGCCGTGAGAACAACAAAGAAACAAAAAGGAAGGAAGGAGGGAAGAAATGCCGTGACAGAAAAAAAAAACAAGGAAAACCATACGTTCAAAGTTGTTTGTTCCTCAATCTTATATTCCTATCCACGAAAAATCGTGTACTACTGTACATCCAAAAGAAACACTCTTATTCTTCATATTACGATAGAATCATAAGGAATAATGAACTAATTAATCAACAACCAACAGTTGCTGATTTCAACTAAAGAAAACTAATCTTCGGACGTCGTCGTCTCCAGCGACGATGGCAAGTCGCGCGTCATCTCGTGACCTACCATCCTCCTGCTCCGGTTGATGGTGATGAGGCACAGATAGACGTGCTCCTCCAGCTCCTCGAGCTGCTCCCTCAGGTCCTCCCCGCACTCCTCTTCCTCCTTGGCCACCTCCTGCAGCAGCGACCGCTCCCCGTGCCCGTGCCCGTGCCCGCGCATCGCGATGCGCGCCACGTCGCGCCCGTGCTCGAGCTCGTCGTGCGCGCGCCGCACCATGCGGCTCACCGTGTCCAGGTCGCGCCCCACGATGTACGCGCCGCGCGCCGCCGCGTCCACCGTCGCGCCGGCGCGCGCGTAGTGCCGCTCTCACCTTCTCCGTCGCCCTCCCGGTCCACCTCACGGCGGCAGCGGGCTGGCGCCGAATGCCGCGGCCGCCATGCCGATGCCGACAATGGCGTGCGCGGCGAGGACCACCGCGGCCACGATGGCCGCTGCGCACGCGCCGACGAGCGCGACCGCGGCCGCCCCGCACGATGCGCTGCGCGCGCGAGCCTCCGGAGCCGGCGTCGCGCCGCGGCCAGGCGCGACGCGAGCAGGGCGCACCGCGCGTGCACCACGTGGAACCCGGAGAGGCTGCCCGGCGAGAGCGGGTTGTCGAGGTGGACGTGCCGCGCGAGCGCGTCCTGGCGGCAGGGTCCTCATCGCCGTCGAGCCTCACGAGCAGCCGTCGGAGCGTGAGGTGGTGGCGCCGCGCCGCGCCGATAGCAGCGAGCAGCGCGGAGCAAGCCTCGCACGCCTCCTGCGTGATGTCGAAGTACTCGAGCAGGAGCGTCTCCACGCGGCGGCGCCGCCGGCGCCTGCGCCCGGCCCCGCGAGCATCTCCGGACTCGGCTCGAGGACGAAGTCGTCAAGAACGGTGTACGAGCAAGACTGCTCCATGGCCGCGGTGCCCTCCTTGTCACCGTCGTCTTGGCACAAGTCCTTGAAACTGGGCTTGGAAGATAACCTGAAGGAGGAGAAGGAGAAGGTGTGCCTGACGTGGTGGTGCGCGTGCGACCAGAGGTCGAGGAAGGACTTGGACCTGAAGGCCTGGCCGTACTCCTCGTCGACGTCGAGCGGGCTCACCGGAGTGCTGGAAGTGGAGGGGTTGCTTCTCTCCATGGTCGCTGCTGCAACGCGAGTCCAATTTGGAGATCACGAGCGTTGAGTACGTAACACGAGAAATTCATTAAGCAAAGCAACGTACAACTGCAAGCCCATCATATGACAAGGCGTCAAGAAATGGACTTGAGACTTTTGGGGGCAGAGCAGAGCAGAGCAAGAGCTTGCTGTTGCTTGAGATGCAAGTAGGAGTAATTCACTAACATTAGCATTCAAGACAGTGCTAGTGTGAAGCACTGACAAGTTAAGGAAAGCATGCATGCATAGCTCAACCCTAGCTTATGGATGTCATTAACATGTTGCTCTTCTAATTAGCATTTGATGCTTGTTTACACTCCTGGCTAGACACAAGACAAAAGCAATCATCAATGAGTTCTCTTTCGTGAATTAATGGGCTACACTAGCTACGTGTTTCTTGATTGCGTGATGTAAACATTCGCAAGGGTAGGGCTTATCAACAGTAATACATGTCATCAAGAAACATTCCTTTTGCACGTGTAAATAACATCTTAGCTAGTTTCTTAAAAAAAAACTAGTCAAACTGAACTGAAACAAACAAGAACCGTGTAAACAAGTATGCATTTACTAATTTGATCGAGCAAACAATAAGACTGAAAAAAGGGTAAACATATATAAACTATATCATAGTCATCCGTGAAGTTCACCGAAAAAACAACACTGCAGAAGTTTCATGCCACTAACCGAAAATGCAGAGTATTTCTAGAATTTTCTAAACTAGTAGTAAGATTGTTGCAACAAAGGTTGAAATATAATACTTACGCGTGGCGAGGCTAAATATGGATTTAGCCAATGAAGGGGATGACGATGACCTCATTTGACTCGCTTAAACAAAACAAATCAATCACTCTATTCTCTGTCTAGCCCTCAATCTCACATAGCTCGTTGCAAGAGCAACTAGAATTAACAATCCCGGTGACCTATGGAACTTGGAAATTTCATATGAAATTATACCCCTCCCTATTATATAGGGATCCAGGAATGCAGTGATAGAGAGAGAGAGAGGGAAGGAGAAGAAGCTCTTGCAAGGCAAGAAACAAAACCCACAAGCCAAGAAGAGACAGGTGGCTTCTTTCTGGTACACACCGAAGGAAAAAAAAAACAGATAAAGCAAACACACCAGAAGGAGCACGAAATCACACAAACCATTCCATCACATGTGGCTACTATGGCATATGCTTGACATGTAATCGATGATAAATTTATGTACAAAATGAACTATACCGACGTGCGGGAAAATTAAGTAGGAATTCCTTTCACTTCTCGTTAGTGTAGGGATACGAGTAGGCTACACTAGCGTATAATTGGGTAAACTGATAAACTAAGAAGTCATGCGAGTAAGAGATCGTAGATCGTTACCACTAGACACACAGTGCAGCAGAAGAAGAGTTGGATCAATCCGGTACAACGTCGAGCGCGTCGATGTAGTGGTAGTAGCTGATCGTCCAACGTCCTTGGTCACCGATCATCTCCTCCAGTAGCCTCTCGCGTTCTTTACGTAGGTTGCGGATTGTCCTCGATCAAGGCAAGAGCAATCGAGGCAAAGACCTCTACCAGTATCTACACGCCCGTGAGGTATAACGTCAGACACTAGTGTGCTAACACCAACATGCACTAGGAGGCCTTCGGAGGTGGTGGCTAGCTAGGGTTTCAATGGATGGTCTAACTCATACTCCCAAAAGCCCCCACGCATCCCTTTATAAAGAGCCAATAACGGATCCAATCCAAACTAGTTTGTTCCAACCCGTTAAGTGTGTGACTCAGAGGTTCATGCGTAATCGGTCGTGATCCGAAACTCCTTCCAATCACAAGTCGTAGTCATGTTTCTACCAGATATAGCGACTCGAATACACATAAATATTATATCGCATTTAACCTTATGCAATATGATCTGCGACTGTGTCTTTATCACCCACGACCAATTTGCATCTCGGTCACGACCGATTCGTAATATCTTCGACCGCCTCCGACCGCCTATGATCATTACGATCAGACTCACTACCGCTTTGTATCCCCATACGACTAGTTCGTATATAGTTGGACTAAATGACCTGCTTGCGTATTTTCTTTTTGTTTCACAATATCTGGTCGAACTCCAGGTGAGATATTTTTCATCCATGGATTGTTCAGTATTTTCTCGATCTAGTGATGGATAACTTCATGTGGACGACTCTTCGACTACTTGTGGCACGACTATGCACTTTCTTTATCCAAGCACATCGAGGGGGCCAAAGATATCTCTCTTGTTATACTAGGAGAGGCAAATCATATATTCGACCAGTCACATTCCTCCGTATATTTCATATCATACCCGAAAGCTACCTTTATAACTACCTAGTTATGAAGTAGTGTTTGGTTACCCCTAGTTATGAAGTAGCGTTTGGTTACCCTAAAGTGTATTGTTATATATGTAGGAAACTATGCTGGTCTCAGGTCTAAGGATTATACATCATCATTGCTTGAGGCTAGAGACGATTCCAGTAGGTAGGCTTCGCTAGGCTCAAGCCTACCCTTCACCGATGTCAGAACTCCCCTCTCTCAGCAAGGCGGTGGCCACCATGGCCATGGACGAGCCGCAAGTCGTGGGGAGATTAGAAGACGAGCCAGCCCACAAGCACCAGTCCACAAGGCACAACTAGCAAGTAATCCTCACATCCACCTCACCCCTCCAAACCAAATGCAATCGAATGGAAAGAGGGTCGATGGGATTGTGCACATCTGGCGCCTGAGCGCCTGAGCCCAAGAAACCCTAGCGGCAAGCAACGATTTAATGGAGGAGGCCGCCAAAGGGTGAAGTCAGGATCTCCATCTACCGCCTGCCAGGCGCCGACTACGGTCTGTGTCACTACACTGTGGCAAGGAGGCCGACTGGCCAAGGAGGGGGAGGCGAGGTGGCCGAGGGATTGAGATAGATCGAGAGCGAGGCTGCGCAAGGGGCCGATCGTGGAGGGATCTGACACCGACTGATTGGTTAGGCTAATTGGTATTTTTTTCTTATTGTCTTGATTAATCTTGGTACAATGCATGAATGGTGTACTGCATATTAATGTTGTAATCCCGACTATTGATGTTGTATTTCATATTTGCATAGACAATTAGACAATAAATATCTAGTCTATATTTTATTTTTTGTAATGATGAATTCTACAATTTGTTCGTAGATTTTCAATAATAGAGAAACGAACTTTGCATAACAATTCCACAAGCAATTCAAGTAGTACTCCCACAACCGACAAGAGAGCATAACTCAGTGGTATGTTTGTATTATTTGCTACTCACCGAAGCATCTTTATTTGTTTTGGGTTGATTATTTACAATTTAGCGGGTACCTTCATTATATTTATCTCTTTTGTTTCTTTGCTTCTCTTCTATTCATGTATGAATTTAGATTGCACATGAGTAAAAGACTATGTTTGTGTCATTTTAGCTTAGTCCTTTGAGTCCATCCTCTATTTTCATCCTAGCTTCGCCATTGATTGAGATCAACTGATGAAATATAGAATCATAACAATATCATTAATGTCTCGAAATGGGTCAATCCAACATCGTGTTCTCTAACATATGTTCACATTGTTGATTCGATATCCCCATGCATATGACTGGTGAAACGTGGTGATCAATCAATACATGTGTTGGTCTATAAGTTACTAGTGTCCCGACCACTGACATCCGATCAGGGATCCTTTTAGATGACATCATATAACTATTAAAGAGCTTCACCAACCAGTACTTGCTAATATCTATAAATCATCCAAATAACATGATAACATTTATTCCATAACCGCGTATCACTAGTAGTTAGCTATCCTGGAAAGAAACCAACGTTTAACCAGAGACATCTATTGAGTAGACGCAGCGACGCTGCAGTCTGAAATGTTCTTACTTTTAGTTCTAGAAGACGAAAGATGTTATTTTTAACAAAAAGATTATCACTAATTCCTTACATGTTATCTTTTTACGTGGATTCTGGCTACGTGTTTGGGCAAATTTACAAACTTCGGTCCAGAAGGAGTATATGGTGGATGGAAGCCTAAGGTTAGAGTTTGTGGCGAAGCAAATCATCAATTTTTATGGGTGACGGCTTAGTCACCGGATTGGCAATGAGCAAGTTTAGTTGTCATTTGTCTATTTTTGGTTGTAAGGCTTCTTGCCGCTTTTAGCTACTTTAGTTATTTTGTTACGTTTGTCTTTTTAATAAATGAGCTATGTACATCTTCGATGCAGAGTTCGGAAGAGATTTTTTCTCTTCTATTATCTAAAAAAGTTCTAGAAGACGAAAACAATAATACGGGCGAGGTCTTCCGTGTCTATCATGTCACGCACGTATATATCACGTGGAGTGCTGTCTCTCCAAATGTGAAATCTTGTGAAGTATTTTTTTTCCATTTTTGTGTGAAATATCGCAAAGTAATTTTATGTGGAATTTTGTGAAAGTATTTTGTGTGATACAATGAGCCGCCGCAAAAAAAAATTCGGTGTAACGATTAGGGAGTGGACCTAACAATTAATTTTGCACGAGACACGTGCTCTCCCCGCTACCCCACGTGAGACCATTTTGTTTTGGAACGATGGATCCGACGCTGGCTGCTGGCACAGCTAAAAAATCAGTGTAACGATTAGAAGGAAGGGATGAGCAGGTAGTCAAAGATCACGTTCAGAGATGCCTCTGAAAGATAGGAGATCCGATCAATCTCCTCGACGGTCAATGTTGTCCATCGACTTTAATCCGCTTCACAAATTTCCTCTTCGGAATCTTCTCAGCGGCGATCAAAGCTTTTATCTTGGTTGACTCCATCTCCGATTCTACCCACTTAGAAACGGCTCGACCATTTTTTTTCTAGGTGAGGTTGGATTGATTTGGAAAGGTTTCGAGGAAGAAGGTGGTTTGGTTGGCGGCAAAGAATGCGAGAGCTCGAGAACAGCTTGAAGCAAATAGGAAAAGTAAGAACCCTAGAATCATACTGCAGAAGTTTTTATGACCGACGATTGAATTAAAGATCGGGAACTCAACATTGCCACCTCCTGAACCGCTCCAACAGACAGATTTGTGATAGTCGATTGAGATTCTTAAATTTGACTATTCGAAAAAAACCGAGTCTGTCTTTACACCTCAAGCGAAATTACCTTCTTGACTAAGCCTTTTTCTGGTCAAAATGAAATACCAGTCGGAAAAACTTTTACTTCTGACCATCATTCTACGACTACTTTTTGGTCGTAAGACCTTCTACGTCTACTTTGTGGTCGTGAGACTTTCTACGACTCTCTTTTCTAAGTAAGTTATTTTCACTTGAAGCTAGGGGAATAGATGACGATGATCTGATAATCCTCATTTATTTATTTATCTGTAATTATTATTATAGATATTAACATCTCCATATTAGTCTTAAATATACCCTTTAATGTTTATAAAGGAGAGATCAAGCTGTCTGGTCATAAACCATAGTCGTGAGTCTTCCTACGACTATGATATAGTCGTTAGCCTTTCTACGACTATTGAGCAGTCGTAAGTTCTTCTACGACTCGGTTGGCTTCGACCAATCTGGCTTCGATAACCCTGTAATTGATAAGGTTTGCTAATTTGTGGGCCTAATCAGTTAGAGAATATTATGCGTCATGTTTAATACATGGAATATTTAACATACTTCGCTACTCGTGGGTAACCGCATGAATTACTACATCTCGACAACAATCGCCTAGCAACGGAGGTGCCGCCCTTGACGACAACTTCTATCAAGCGGTTCGTCAATTGAAACGTTGGGATACCTATTCGTCTGGAGGAACTACCACCTCTTCATACGCTATATAAGATTGAAGTCAGAAGACGGAAAGGACAAGCACAATCTGGAGTACAGCCCTAGTCTTTCTCTTGATTGTAATCAGCATACTCAATATAGCTACACAGGAGTAGAGTTGTTATTCTCTCCGGAATAGACCTAACATATATAAAATTCTCGTATCATTTTTGCATGATTCTTATCTAATAGACCCCAAATCAAATAATTATGTGTAAAATCGATTCTAAATTACTGACAATTCTATAACCGCATGTCACTATCAATTAGCTATCCTCGAAAGAATTTATTCTATAACCGCATGTGACTAGCAGTTAGCTATCCTGGTAAGAAACCAACGTTTAACCAGAGATCTATTGAGTAGACGCAACGAGCCAACGACGCTGCAGTCTGAAATGTTCTTACTTCTAGCTCTAGAAGACGAAAACAATAATACGTGGCGAGGTCTTCCGTGTCTATCATGTCACACACGTATATACCGCGTGGAGTGCTGTCGTCCCTCTCTTCAGATGTGAAATCTTGTGAAGTATTTTTCCCCCATTTTTGTGTGAAATATCGCAAAGTAATTTTATGTGGAATTTTGTGAAAGTATTTTGTGTGACACAATGAGCCGCGCCAAAAAAATCGGTGTAACGATTAGGGAGTGGACCTAACAATTAATTTTGCACGAGACACGTGCTCTCCCCACTACTCCACGTGAGACCATTTTTGTTTTGGAACGATGGATCTGACGCTGGCACAGCTAGAAATACTCCACTTTTGAACATGGCATGGTTGAGTTTCTGCATCCAGCACGATCGATCCACCTTAATTAAGCAACTAATCTCTCGCTATCTACGTAAATAACCTATCTACGAGAAGATGAACTATCCGGTCATGTACTGGGAAGTCATGATTGGTTGATTAATTCTAGCCAGCTAAGTTTCTGTGCACATAATTAGAGCATTTACACGTAGGATCTGAAGATGACGTGAAGAAGAGAGGTGGGCATGAGAATTTGACTGTCTCTCCCTGAATAGTCGATCAGAATACTGGTAAACAAGACATTATCAGATATAGAGTAGTTGTTCACAGAGACATATGAAAAACAACTCATCAGTAGTTTTGTTTCATCTACTGCATAGATCGATGTAAATGGATACTATAGATAACAGTTGTCTATATCATTATACATACACTTAAAAGATGTATAAGCTCTACTTGGTTAACGATGGACAATCTCTTTCCTTTCTCCCTCCAGATCATTAATTCCAATTGCTTCCCTGGTCATTCATAATTTACTTGATGAAATCGTTAGTGACTTGTACTCCTTCCTGCCCTGTGCACAGGATAAGGATATGAATTGCCTTTTGTGGCTTTTCTTTCTGCGTGGCATTTAGTTTAGCCATGTCATGGGGCTTGTGTCGCCGGGGAAGTAATGCATGCATACGTTGGCAGGATAGCCATGTCAAAACATTGATTTGATTGAACGAGAAATACATTATATAATAGGAGTAATTAACGAGATTATTCCTGAGAATCGACGCGTCTCGGCCCAACCACGCCCATTCTCCGGCGGATCCGGGCCAGGTTCACATTACCCGTTGAAAAAAATTCAGGGATAGCGATAAGTCCGCCAGTAACCGGAAATTTCGATTAATTTTGGCTGGATTTAAAAAAAACTGAAATTTTCGGATTTTAAATTTTTAAAACCAAATTCGAACAAAATTCAAGCACATTCGATTTTTTGACAAAATTCACGAAAACCGAATTTTCGGGACAGCTTTGTATTCTTTCCGGCCCCACCGGTAACACCGGTTACCGCAAAAATTTCGGCGAGATTTTTTTCACTATCTGGGCTTCTTCGCAGTAGCACGAAGCAATGTTTTGTGCAATGTTTGGCAAGAAAATGGATTAGCGTGCCAATAGAGAGGAGAATCTTACCAAAGAAATTTGGTAAGACGTGTCGGCAGCAATCGACAGCAAACCAAACGGCCCTGAATAACATCGATCCCCATCCTCCTCCCATCCAATGCGGCACAAACTCAGAATCGTCGCGTATAGATAACGTTTCGTCAAAAGAAGAAGAAGAAGAAGAAGAAATTCCTAACAAGAACAACTTTGTTGTTTGAGGGGAGCGTTGATTGGTTCATCTTTGACAGGATCTCTGAACACGCACTTTCTTCTTGCCACACGGTCCTGAAGCTGGATAGCGTGGGCTCTGACGACCTCTTCACTTCTCCTCCCTGCCTCTGCCTCTGCCTGGCAGCTTGCAGCACGAACGGCAGACGCCACGCGCCGAGTTGACGGCCGGACTCGATGACGGATAACCCCAACAGCCATTGTCAATATTCCAAGAACCAGTCCACAATAACCAGTCAGTTAGTCGCCTCCACTTGTCTTCCACATACTAGCACAAACAAGTGTCCGTCAGCGTCAGCGTCAAGATCAACAAGCATCCATCGATCCATTCCCTCCCGGCCGCTGAGTCGGTCTTTGCCCAGAGTTAACCCATGTCGTCCCTCCTGCTCCCCTCCTTCATCTCCCTGATGCTGCTGCTGCTGCACCCCGCCGGCGCCGGCGCTGCCGAGTACATGGTCGGCGACGGCCCCTTAGGCTGGGACACCGGCACCAACTACGCCACCTGGGCGCAGAACCACGCCTTCAGCATCAGCGATGTCCTCGGTCAGTATTAGCTAGTCATCCAATGATCGTAAGCACGAATTATTTGATCCAATCGATCGATTCTTTTTATTTCTTGTGACATGAATCAATCGATAGAGTCATACATGCCATCTAACCTAATTGGGGTGTTTACTTTTTCGATTTCCTTCAATTTTAACTTCTGTCGTTAATTTCAACCCCAAGCCCGTGGATTGCAATTCTTTTTTACTTATTGCAGCTGCTGCAACCTTTAAAATTAAGTAACCAGAGTTAAATTTCACAAATTTTGATTGCGGCCGGTGCAGTCTTCCAGTACGTCAAGAGCCAGCACAACGTGTACGAGGTGACGGAGAGCACGTACCGCTCGTGCGACGTCGGCGGCGGCGCAGGCTTGCTCAGGGCCTACACCAGCGGCTACGACAGGGTCGAGCTCACGGAGGCCAAGACCTACTGGTTCATCTGCGACTTCCCCGGCCACTGCCTCGGGGGCATGAAGGTCGCCGTCAACGTCTCGGCCGGCGCTGGAGCAGGCGGCCAGTCGCCCAACGTGCCGCCGCCGCCGTCCGGCAATGCCGCGTCGCCGACCGGAGGTCGCCGGAGTTGGATGGCGTGGGCCCCGTTGGCGCTCGTCGTGATCAATTGGGCTAGATGAGGCCGGTTTCTCTTTTGGTTCTGTTTTCCAGAATTTCAGTTGGGTTGATTTGTTCCATTGTCTCCTGCGCTATCTCTTGACGCAATCATGATTCACAAAACCTTTCAATTGACGCCATTTGTGTGTTAATTAAGGACAGTGATAGCGGAGGAATAATTAAGATCTAGAACGCCCAATTAGAGACGAACCTTAAGTAATGGGGGATTTCCTAGCTGAAGTTGGCCGGGCCGCCGAACTTGCCGCAGCCCATAAATGGACGCGGGCCTATTTGCAAGGCCTCGTTGCAGATTGAAATTAACGAACATTCCTTTCGTGAGGATAAGTTCCGCCTTCTTCCTTGATCTTTTTCACTAGATCCATCCATGAGAGTAGTTAATCTATTATTGAAGATTCTACTATTGCGTTTTGTCATCCTTCTTGAGAGTACTCCCATACTATTAATCTTTGACCACTAATCTACGATGTTCCAGCTATCCACCAAATGGGATGGCTTAAGTGATTCCTAGCCCAACCAATTGGCCAGTGAACCCCACACTCGCCTGGAATATCTACATGCGTAGAAAAGGTGTAAAACTGTTTCCGGTGCGTGTCTGCAAAAGATGTAGATGTGTTGGTTCGACTAACCTCTCGCTTCTATAATACCTTTTTTGTAGTCTGTTGTTATTAAGCCGATAAACTGCAGATTTCGCTACTTATCTTTCCTCTGAACTAGGATCGTTTTTGCCTATTGCCTTCTGAACAGCACTGTGCCAAACATTTCCTGTATCATTTTTGGGAATCGCCATTCCTATACGATTCGATACACGGCATGTGTGTGTTCAGCCTTACATCGGTGTGTTTTGGTCGGAAATAAGCTTAACCTTGCGGCCTACTGTTGCCGACATGCTCATACTTGATATAGATGTTTACTACACTTGTGGAGAAGCTTAAACTCCTATACCTAACTACGGACGTTGACATGCATATTTAAGATCTCACACGCTAGGTTGTACTAAGAAAAAAACTCGAAAAAAAAACTGATTGTCTTAGTCTGTCAGCAATCAGCATTACTGAATAGTGAACCTTGCACTTTGTATCTGGAACCATTGAGCTTCGGTGTTGCAAAAGAAGAGAGTATTTTGTTAAGTAGAGTAGATTTTGGGAATAATTGTGTGTCCTTTTGAGATCCACACGCCCTTTATTTATAGTGCCGAATATTACAATCCCACTCCAACACGACTTGACTCTTACCTAAACTCCTGACTCTTTCCTAATCTCTAATATCTTCAACACTCTCCTCAAGATAGGCATGAGATAGCAATCATGACCATCTTGTTACATAATGTAATTTCATTACTAGAATCTAGTAAAACTACCATCCATCGATTCCATAACCAATATCACAAAAATAGTTGCTAACCACCAAGACTATCGGGACATCACCAAATCCATCTACACCATCTACCAAATTGCCGACCTCAACATCATCTTCCTCTACCCTCATACCCCAACCACCCCCACCTCCTCCTCTCTGGCTCACACACCTCAGCCTTAGCCTCCACCACCTCTACCTCACACAGATCATTACGCTGACTCAGTCCCAATCCTCCCAACATCTCCAAAGAATACAATCTCCGACATCCATACCAACACCACCGCACGACATAGCCTCCACTAGAGTTACCACCACTCTGAATACTCCAAATTAAGTTAATTGAGAAGAAATAAATTAGAGAGAGGACCAATCAGAAAAGTAGTTTTAACAGAAGATTAGAGGAGGGTTTATGCATAATTTAGATAACTTTGGCAGTGGGCTTTGCCCACAAAGATTTAGGCCAAGGGGAAGGGCACCACCACATAAGAAGGAGAGGGCAACCCTAGGGCTGCTACAGTACCCGTGCTACAGTAGCTGCCGCCATGCTACAGTAGCCGCAATGCTACAGTGCATCGCCTCCTGCTGCTTCTCCCCTTGGTGTTCCCCCGCCGACCTTGGTGTTCCTCGCTGCCGCCATTGGAGGAAGGAGCAAGGCGAGGGAAGGAGATCAACTTCAGGGCAAGATCTTCAACTTTCTGCGATTCTATAAGGGTAACGCCGCTGTTCTTCGTTGGTTAATGTGTAGTAGATGCGTTTGATGTCGCTTTGATAGATTGAATTGCGCCGGTTTAATAGATCGCGTTCTGTCCAGTAGTTTGGACGAAGGTTTTCATGTCTTTAGAGGCAGAATCTAGGATCCAACCTCTTAGAAATAGTTGGGCTATGTTGTTAGCTTTCCGTGGCCGCCAAAAACGCCCAGATCCGATTTACGGTTAGAAAGTTACGAATTGTTTAGTGCCACTGTCCTGTTAATCTGTCAACATCCTGACAGTCTGTAGAAATCTGAGTTAATCTTTTAGTTAAAGACGAAATCAGAGGATCTCGTTATAATGAAAAAGTTGGGTAATTTCTCACCTTTCTAGAAAGCTAAAGAAGGTAAGAATTGGACTTCCGTAGCAAAAGTTATGATAATTTTAGTGTACTGTCCAGAGAACCCGACGTGATAATTGATGTTCTGTAGATTAGCTTGGTAGGGGCAGTAGATGGCAGAATCAGAAGGGCTCCCCAACTAAGTTTATTTAGGTAATTTAATTATATTTCCAGAAAGTATTAGAACATCTTATTTGGACTCCTTAGCAGAAAGTTATGTATTTTAGAAGTTGACTGTCTGCAGTGAACACTAAATCGATTGGTAGAAATTGGAAGATTGGAAACGCTTGGGAGTTTAGTGAGTTATATTGTGTTCTTATTTATGCTTTTGGTCCAGTAAGCTTGTCTTAGTTTGGGTTATCATTATGTTCAGGTGGGAGCGTGATCGAGGGGCAGCACCCTCTTCAAGGCGTCACCGGTCTCGCACGGTTGAGGCAAGTATTCGTTGTAGAATAATTATGATTGTTTATCGAGATTGATTGTATCTTGTTCGTAATAGCCATGCATGGATGTTAATGTGATGAATTACAATATATCTTGGTAAATGCAAGTTGTGGTTAAAGCTTCTTGTGTATGATGTTAATGCTTACATGATATTATGTACATGTTGAGTTCATATATTTGGAAGATGATGTCATTTTGCATATGCATGTCAAAGATGATTGAGTCTTGGTCACTTGGTGACCAAGTATGAATCGTTGAGGTCCCCGTCATATAAATGACGGGTTAGGTCCCCACATTCGCAGAATGTGGCAATGAGTAAAGAGGTCCCCATCATGATGATGATGGGCATAGGTCCCTATACTTGTGGAGTATAGGTTTCTTGGTCCCTATGCCAAGGTGTAAAGGCAAGGGTATACATCGACGGATGTATACCTCGCATTACCGGTAAAATGCGAAAAGAGATAAAGTTAAAAGGTGCATTGCATGGTCGCATTACATAAGCATGAAAGTTATGTTTAATGTAATGTTTTATTTGGAATATTGATGCTATGACTGTGATTTTAGCTTAAACCTTGTTGATACTTGCTGAGTCTTTGGGCTCACTCTTGCTTGGATATGTTTTAGGTACAACTGGCAAGAACGGCATGCATGGGAGGGAGTAGATGTTTGGATGCACTCACTACCACTCATCCTTAAGGCGACTGCCATTTAGATTTTATTCTAGTAATAAGTAAACTGCTTGTGAATCACTTATGGATGGTTTTAAGTTTCAGATTAATTGTAATAAGGAGGATAGCAAGTTTTGTTTATGTTTATTAGATTATCTTGCATGCCTGAATGAATTTGAATATTGAGTTTAGTGTTAATTGCTATGATTAATTGTTGGAACCTCGGTATAGTTAATTATACAAAGCAGGTTCTGCCGAAAATTGGTAATTGGTCTTAGTTTAGTTTTGTTTAGTTTAATTTTAGTAGCATTCCAGGCTCAATGTTGAGCTGGAGTGTTACAAGCTCCTACTTTGTCCTCACCATAATCGAGCTCATCACCATCATCCAATTCCACAATTAGCACAACCACCAAAGCACCACCTGAACAGTCTTCTCCCCCTGTCTACCAAAGCACCACCTGAACAGTCTTCGGCCATGTCTTCCATACCAGATCCTCAAACCACGCCAGATCGTCCACCGATCTGGATCTACACTAGAGCAGATCTTCCACACCGAACTAGATTATTAGACTTGCACACCGGACCACCACGACCACCACACCACATCGGATCCCCACATGATCTGGATCCCCACCGACAGCCTCTTCTCAAGCACCAAAGAACCTCGGTGCCCACCTCGCATAAGCACAAGCATCTCCATCCTTCGCCTCAACCCAAGATCTTCCTCCTTCGCTCCCCGAACCCCGAGCACTTCCTCTCCCTTCCTCTCTCCCGAGCGCCTTCTCTCCCTACTTCTCCCCGAGCGCCACGCCTCCTTCCTCCTCAAGTTGCCTCCGACCCCGAGCTCCTTCCTCCTCTCTGCCGCCACACTCGGCTCCTCGAAGCGCCGCCTAGTCACAAAGACTTCCTCCCAGCCGCCTTCTAAGCACTAGCTCCTCCTCTGGCCTTGCCCCCAAGCACCACCTCCTTCCTCCTCAGATTTTCCTTCTCCTCTCACCACCTCACTCTTCCGAGCCGACCGGATTCAAAGTGGTCGTCCATTTCCCCTTTGCCACCACTGCGTCATTTGCCACCTCCACCGAAAAACACCGCAGCCGGCCTCTACCATCGTAACGCGAGCCAGCCCCACGCCTTTGGTTGCGCCGACGAGGCCGCCTGCGCCGCATCCCGCCTCCATGCCTCATGCGCCGAGGCGCAACGCCTCGCCTCGACCTCGCCTCCCACCCCGCCCATGCGTGCCACCTTCGCCTCGCCAAGACTCCTCTCTCGCCGAGGCGCCTCCTCATCCTCCTCAAAACTCGCCGGCATCCTCCTCACCGGATCGCCTCACACGGATCCCTTGGCTGCAGGTCCTCCTCATGGATCCCTCCCGCCTCAAGCCGCCGCTTTATCTACTTGGCTCATTGCAAAAGCCACGCCCCAGTCCGCACCTTGACGCAATGCCTCCTCACCTCCACCACCGGCCCGAGCACCGCCGATCCCATCTCCTCCTCTCGCTCCTCCGTGTTATGCGAGGACCCACATGCAACTCGCCGATCGGCCGTCCACTCCGTGAGACATGGTCGAGGAGGACCACACACGACGGATAGCGGGGTGGTGTGTAACACCATGGTTTTATGAGCCTTTTGAAATCTTTCAAAATAAAAAGAACCATTCGGTTTTGTTGCGCTTCAAAAGCTTAACTTGAGATTTTCAGAATTTGGGTGTTTAAAATGACAAAACCGAACTTTAACTAACCCTAATGTTTGGTTCTTTGGAGTCGCTGTGAGCTCGTGTTGATTTCCCTTGCCTTCGCTTGTTCTTCTCTTCCTTGGCTCACTTCTTTCTCTAGACTTCCTCTTAATTGGCCTTTGGTGTTGTTTTCCTTTTCTTGTCCGCTTCTGGACCTTCCCTTGCCTTTTGGAATTCCTCTTTGTCCAAACCATCCTCCTGGTCAGCACCATCCTTTGGGTCGACCTCTCTTAATCTCTTCTTGGTGGTTTGAACCTCCCGAGGTTTAGACCTTCCTTTGTGGTTTAGACCTCCCAGGATCTAGACCCTCTCTAGACCTCCCTGATCTAGACCCTCTCTCTAGATCTCAACTCGGTTTCTCTCTGTTTGGGCCTTTCCTCTTGTTTGGGCATTTCCTTATGTCCGACCTTCCTTCTGTCTCGACATGCCCTTATGTCCAAATTCCCCTTGAGTTAGACATTTGCCCACATCCAGATCTTTCCTTCTCGATCAAACCTCACTTGACCCCTCTGGACCTCCCCTTATATCTTGGTTTGAATTTCCTTTAGTCCGCACTCACTTTTGTTGGTTTGAATCTATTTATGATTCTGACATCTCCTTTGTTAGATCTCGCCGTTAAGACTCCCCTATGGAGATCTTAACCGTCCTGCACCTCCCTTTGTTAGATCTCGACTGCTAAGGCCTCCCTTTGTTAGATCTCGACCGTTAAGACCTCCCTTTGGAGATCTTAACCGCTCGCATTCTCCCTTTGTTAGATCTCGGTCGTTAAGACCTCCTTTGAGATCTTAACCGCCTGCACCTCCTTTTGTTAGATCGACCGTTAAGACCTCTTCTTTGGAGATCTTAACCGCTCGCACCTCCCTTGTTAGATCTCGACTGCTAAGACCTCCCTATGGAGATCTTAACCGCCGCACTCCCTTTGTTAGATCTCGACTGCTAAGACCTCCCCTATGGAGATCTTAACCATCCGCATTCTCCCTTTGTTAGATCGACGACCTAAGATCTCCTTTAGAGATCTTAACCGCTCGCACTCTCCCTTTGTTAGATCTCGATTAAGACCTCCTTTGGAGATCTTAACCGTCTCGCACTCTCCTTTGTTAGATCTCGCCGTTAAGAGTTTCTTTGGAGATCTTAACCATCTGCACTTCCCTTTGTTAGATCTCGACTGCTAAGACCTCCCCTTGCTTTTGATATTGACCTCGGACCTCCTGTGAGTAGGTCTTGGACCTCCCGTCCATAGGACCTCCTCATTGTTGTGTCTTTGGACCTCCGATCCTGCGTCTCTGACCTCCTCGTGGGAGAGGACCTCCTTGACCTCTCGGGGACCTCCTCTAGGTCTCCGCAGACCTCCACTTGAGCTTTAATCGGCCCCATTTGTCGGCCACGACCTTTTTCTTTATCCTTTGACCATGTCCTTTGCACTTGGAAGTCCTCAAAACATTTAATGTCTGTTGTGTCGCATTAAATGCTACTTTCCTTTTGCAAGACCCAAGCTATCTTTGTGTCACTTCTTGTACTAACTCCCATCTTTTCCTCACCGCTCTTGACCCCGTGTGCCTTGGACCTCCAAAGAACTCTAGCTTTATAAGCTTGGGCAAGCTCTTCCTTTGCCTTTTCCTCATTTTAGCTCTTTGGCTCCCACAGCTTGTTCTCTAGACCTCCTCAAACCTCCGCACCTCCCTCGACTAGCTCTCGACCTCTTCTCCAATCCATCGGACCTCCTTCTGGCCAACACCCTGACCTCCTTTTGAGGGCCCTTCCTTAGTTCTCCTACTGCTCATCTATTTGGTTCTTTTTTGGAAGTTCTTTGGATCTTACTTGGTTGCCTTTTTTCTTTTTGCTTTGTTCACGTGTAGACCTCGATGTCGTTTGGTGAGCCCGAGCTTGTGAGGAGAAGATCTCAGAAGCTTTGCCAGGAGGCAAGTTACACTCTTGATCATATTGCACCCATTATTTCACCCTATATATGTCCATTTTAAATGTTAATGCATGCTTACTTTACTAAGTTCTTTCAATACCTGTCTTTAAACTCATAGATATGCCTATCTCCTTTGTATGGCCAACATTGAAATTGAACCAAACCTGTTGTTACCCTAGATAAAATCTGGTTGATACAATAGTGTAAACCAGGAGCAATTGTGAAATCTTATGCTTAGTCTTGCTTAGACCAAAAGTATTTGGTTTGGAGAAATTTTACCAACATGACCAAATCGTTGTTTAAAGGTTTTAAGCCATGGCATTAGGTTGTCATGGAGCTCCTAAATGCTTTTGAAAAGCAAATGAAAGGAAAAAAATTGGTTTGGACTGGGACAAATTGGTTGCTTGGTTGGTGCATGTCCATGCACGAGCCCAACTTGGGTAGAGTTGAGGCTCAGGGGTTCAGTGTTGTCGCCCTAGTCATTTGAGGACCGACCTTTGAGCGCCCCTTTGCTAAGCCTATAATGGGCTATGCCACCCCCGTACAACCACATGTCTCTAGAATGGGGGCGTGGGACCTGGCCAATTAATTTGTAAAATTCCACCGCAGTTGTTCCACTTTGATGTGTGGGAGGTCTTTCATGGCCTATGGTCTTTATAACCTATGTTTCACATCGGGCGAAGAGGGGTTTTTCCTCGTGGTTTCTATCCAATGGAAGTTAAACCTTAGCGTAGTAGGGCTGTGGTGGAATGATGCATTGTAAAGGCTTTGTCATGAACTCTAGACCTCTTACCTTTGGCAATGAGAGGTGGCATTGACAAATGCCAAACAAACTAGCGGAATCATGTCGTGTTGGTAAAGTGTACAACCTCTGCAGAGTGAAAACTATTCGAATAACCGTGTCCACGGTCATGGACATGCTGGCAAAGCCCACTCAAAGTTAGACTTGGTTTTGTTTTCAAAAGACTTTGATAAACTGGTTTTGGGATTTCTATCCCATGGGCTGGGCAGGGAGCCTTGTGACAAGAGGATATCCTTCACCATCTTAATAATGAATGTTATCCAACTGAAAACTGAGATTTACAAAATTAATTTTAGATATTGTATAACTGCCTTGGAACTTAGTATTTGTAATTGAAAAAAAACTTGGCTTTACGCAAATCAACCATATTATGCCTTCTTGAGGTATCCATTTATGCATGTCATTTCGTTAATTGATTCGGTGTGACTTATAAAGCACGGGTTGTTGTGCTCACTTCACTTGAAATAATCTTTTGAGCAGAAGGAAGCCTTTTGATGAGCTGTGCAGTGGACCAAGTGGTCCTGGACGACTAGGATGCGCCCTCCAGCCGATTGCCTGTGGTGTATTGGATGGTCTTTATGTTTAACTTCCGCTGTGTTCTGGTTTGTTGGCTTGTATGCCTCCCCTTTATAAACAACTTTGTTGATATTAATAAAGATCTCATTGAAGTGTATGCTACCACTCTTGTATACTGTGATGAGCTAGCTATTGATCCTTGGGACTAGCTCAGTTGCACAAGGGACCTTGGAGTGCTCGCTGGCTCCTCCACGACTCACCGTGTCCGTCGTGAGTGGTCCTGGGGTAGTCTCGGCCCTCCATGACCTCCTTTGGTTGGTCGTGGGAGGTCTTGAGGAGACCTCGGCTCTCACAACCTCCCCGGGTTGGCCGTGGAGGTCTTTGGGCGCCTTGGCTCCACGACCTCCTCGGGGACTCTCCTAGGATCTCCAGCAGTCCTACCAGACCTCCCGGCGATCCCGAGGACTCCGAGAGGTCTCGCTGGACCTCCTGGGAGGTCTGGTGGACTTCCCGGAGGACTTGGAGGACCTCTCGGGTGAGCCTCTCGTCGTCGTGGCCTGCACTAGGAGACCTCTCTGTTTAGCAGCGACAGACCTCCTGGATCCTGCAGTGCCTAGGCCTAGAGACCTCCTGTGTCGGGTGTTACACGGTGGATCAACGTCAATAGATGGCGGCGGTTCTTTAGGTATGGGTTTTGCTTGTTTCTCGGGTTAGGGGTTGGGTTGGCTCGATACCATGTAGATTTTCGGGGAATAATTGTGTGTCCCTTTTGGGATCCCCACGTCCTTTATTTATAGTACCGAATATTATAGTCCGACTCCAACACGACTTGAACTCTTACATAAACTCTGGACTCTTTCCTAATCTCTAATATCTCCAACATAGGACAACCACGCAAAGTGTATACAAGATTGACAAATAATTTTGCAAGTACAATTTCTTGACAAAAGTTCCTTCACTGTCATGACAAGTTGTTGAAGACACAAGCGGTGAAAGGTGAGAGCCGATAACATGTTGTTAGCCATTCAGATTTTGGAGAGTGCTTCCATGATGTTCCAAATGAAATGTGTTGAGTTTGAGTGTGATACTAATTCCGCTTTCTCAATTCAAATTCATAGTTCTACTCCTACACTCGAATCCTCGCATGTACCACTATAGATATACCTTGTAGTCCATAGGGAAGTGCAAGCGCTTTCATTGTAAACATCTCTCTCATATAGTGATATTGCCTTCGTTCGTCCATGATTTTTTTTCTCGAAAGGGTTTTCCACGTAAAATTTGTGTCTCTCGTTCCTATTTTTTCTCGGTATTATTTACAACAAGTGGTATCAAAGCACGTGGAGATTTGAGGAATGATTCTTCTCACGCCTCGTTAGTTGCAATCCAAATCGCGCGCGAATTTGAGGCCTTCATGCTAAAGACAATGAGTTGTTGTTTCTCCGCCTGAATAGAGTAGTAGAAGCACAGAACAGTAACACAAGGCGAGCAAAACAACATTAGCATTGATTTCAAAAGAAAAAGCGTCTATGTAGAGCAACATTGATTGCAAAAGAAAAACATTAAACCCTAAAAGGAGCAGGAAGAGATTTCGTCGGCTGACTTCAATTCTTGAATTCATCCCGGCGGAAATTGCTACGTACACACACTAAGCGATTTGCTAATTACACAGGAGCAAGCGTACCAACAACTATTGTCTTCATTGCTTCACATACATAGAAGTGTACCCAAGATTACAAGAATTCTTTGCTAGGTACACACAGATTTGCACCAGCAAATTTGAGATTTCTTCTGTATGACAACTTTGAAG
Source organism: Phyllostachys edulis (assembly GCA_036346405.1). Classification (NCBI taxonomy): domain Eukaryota; kingdom Viridiplantae; phylum Streptophyta; class Magnoliopsida; order Poales; family Poaceae; genus Phyllostachys; species Phyllostachys edulis. Next base: position 3,800 of record JAYEVD010000427.1, on the reverse strand, counting down.
TATGATCACGAAGGGATCCCTCGGGTCAATAAGCAAGGGATGGGCTCTTTGTTGCTAAAGCACATACGTTTTCTTGCTGGGTAATTTCTAAGAAAGTTTTGTGTTGTTGATTTCTATTCCTAGGTGTTGTAGTGCCTTTTCCTCTAAGACGCCTATTGGTACTAGTGGAGTAGGATTGGCCTGTAATACAGAACCTATAGGTGGTGTAACCTTTCGCTCAATACTCAAATCTACAATTGAAGCATTTGAGGTTGCATCAATCTAGGATACCACGATAAGGAATTGTTAGATCTCCAAACCGAACCCCACCTTCACCAAGCATGGGTTTCTTTTACTAATTTAGTTCTCTCTATGCAAACCGCCCCTCTTTCTCATAAGACTGAGGTGTAGGGCTAAAAAATAAGAAAAAGAGTCAAATCACACCATCTTTAAATGCCCTTTTTTCTCCTGATGTTGTCGGAATTATTTGAAAAAAAAATGGCTACAATTGAAGAGGTCTTATCAAGAAAATTTCCATTTATATCGAACCAGTTCTCTATGGAAAATCAAGATGCGATTTATTCTTGCACAACTCGATTTGGATCACGCTTTATTGGGGATCAACAAGATGCCCATTGTTTGGTCACTTGAGAAGAAACAAATAAAAGATCATAAACCCTTATCTCATATTTATCTTCATCTATGAAGAATCTAGACCCACCATTATGAGTTAATGGAGTATTTTGGTGATTAATGACAAATATATGTGTGAGACTAACACTCAGTATTGATATACCTATCATGAAGTCTTATTTGGATGAAAAGGTGAAAATCATGGAGGTATGCACTCATCATATTCTTATACCTTGTTGCATTCCTCGGGCCCAAAATATAAGTTGAACTCCACTAAAAGTCTAACTTGAATATGTGCATATGTTTTATTACACATTCTGCATGCACACATTTAGGGGAGTTCACTCTATGTTTTGTGGTTTCATTAGTATTGATCCATATTTCTTTATTCACATATATTAGGGATCTCTACTTTGAAACATATCCTTTGAGTATATAAAATTTTTGTAGTTCATATATACTCATATTGCTTTATATCCAATTATTTACAATGTGTTAAGGGACTAACGTGTGTGCTAAGATATTTAAAGGCATAGTCCCTGGATTATGGATGACAACATGGAAATGGCAATGCAAAGACAATAGATGAATCATGGCTAGTGGCTTGAAGTTTATTTTGTGCCATTTTTGTTATGTATTGCATTTGTTTGCGCTTCTGGAAATCTATTTAGAAAAATTGGTATGACGCGAAGTGATATGCAGATATCGCAAGTCGGTAATACCAAAATCTATATGGCGGTACGTGTTTTTCCAAAGTGCATGTTTTTGGAAGTTTTCTTCAAATCCCAAAATCGGTATGACCCAGATTTGATGAGCTGGTATACCGTAAGTCGGTAGTACCAAAATCTAGTTGGCGGTATGTCTTCAACGAAGGATGTTTTTGGGAGTTTTTCTTGAAACTCAATTCGTGTATGACCACAGCTTGAGGTAGATATACTTAAGTCCGTAATACCGGTTTTACATGGCGGTATGATATTTTCAGAGAGGTGTTTTTCGGTGATTTTGATCCTCTAGAAATTGGTAATACCGATCAGCTAAGCTGATTATCATTTGTCAGGTGTAACCGGTTTCTAGTCGGCAGAGTAATCTTGACTCGACAAGAACGTGCTATATTTTGGTATTTAATGATAATCACATTGTGGGACTAACATTTTCATGAGTTAGATGAATATGTTATGTTCCATGATGATGGAGACTTTGGATGGCATCATGAGTTGATCGTCATCAAGTCAAGGTTTAAGAAGAGGATGCATCATGTGTTGATGCATATCAAGATCTCGAAGAGGAGATGATCATGAGTTGATCGTCAAGTCAAGAGAAGACCCATCATGTGTTGATGGAGGGCACATGAAGGATGCATCATGGGTTAATGCATATCAAGATAATGACTCGACTTGAAGTGAAGATGTACGCCATCAAGCTTCAAGAGGATGCTCAAGGCAAATGTATAACTAGCTAGGGCTAAGGATGTGTTCCTAGTCTTTTACCGGTGTTGGTGTTTGGTTGAAAGACCGGATTGCTAGTATAGGTTGTCGCATTTATTAAGAGGGTCGTGGTTCGGTAACTTGAGTCTCATCATATGTTGATAGCTCAATCTCGCTTGCTCTAGCTCTCCATGGTATGATGCTATTATTTGTGAATGTGTTTTGAAAATAGCCGAGGCTCATGTATCTAATCCTTGTAGCATGTGACTATATCAGTAATATCCCAAAATAACCCTCTTAGGGACCCGTATGTAATTAGATGAAAGGGGTACATAAAACGGGGTATTTTAGAGTTTTCAAGGAGGAGTTGAGTCTCCTTTTAAAAGGATCGTGGGGATCTAAAACCCGAAAGAAACCAACCCTAGCAGACTTTCTTTTTTCCAGCGCCGCTGTGGCTCGCCTCACCGGATTCACGTGGAGATCTCGCTGCTCGGCTGGCGTGTTTGCAGCGCAGCGTGTTCCAACCGATCTGGTTGCTACCGCGTTCATCTACTGCTTGTTCCTGCACTTTGCAGGCGTAAGCGTGGAATGCGTCACGACTCGATTGTTCCGCTGCTTTGTCGCTTTCGTCGCCGATTACTCGTTACAACTAGGGATGGCACGGGCCACCTCCCCGCCGGGAGTGGTAGACCATCCCCATCCCCGTGATAAGAAAAAATCCCCGCCCTCGCCCTCGGATACTATTCTTCCTCGCTTCTCCGTCCCCATCGGGTTATTCGGCCTCATGCGACCTGCACGAAATTCCAGATCGCCATTTTCGATTTTGGCTGCAAAGAAAGAGAAATTCTCAAGCTATGGATTCATAGATACACTCATATCTGTCATACACATACAACCGAGGCGCTTGTCGGAAGGAGGAGGCATCGGCGCGGCGTTGGAGAGGCGCGGCCGGCTGGCCGGAGGCGAGTGAGGAGGCGCTGGGTGTCTGCCGGGCCGCTGTTGGGGAGCGCGGAGTGAGGGAGGAGGCGCCACGCCGGGCGGAGGAGGCGTCGGTGTTGGAGGAGGAGCCAAGGAGGAGGCGCGCCAGAGGCGGAGGATGCGCTGGCCACACGGAGGAGGAGGGAGGCGCCGAGCTATTGGGTAACTGGACTGGTTGGGTAGTTGTGTGGGCGCATCGGACCGGGATGGGAACGAAGGGGAAATGGGACTTGGGGTTGGGGAGTTGGGCGGCAGTACTGCTAGGGTTATGCAGCGTTACGGGCCTTAAGGGAGTGGGTTGTGCCTATAATTGTGTTATCGGGGCCCATCTGCTAACGGGACGGGAGCAATGGAATAGCCCGTCCCTGCCCACCCAATACGGGAATGCTTTTTTCATATTAATATCCCGCTGGGGAAAGAACTAATCCCAAACCCGCCTCTAATAGGTGAATTCCTATCGGGAAATGGGGAATGGGGCCCATTGCCATCCCTAGGTACAAGACCCAGTGTGTAGAATCTTCGGTTGGCGGTTCGCCATGCTTGCCGATTTTTTTAATATAAACCGCTAATTAATAGTTACTGTCGGTTTACATGCATTCCAATGGCATTGGTAATTAAATAATAGTGTTGTAGTTGAATAGTTTTTGGTCGGATTGTTTAATTGTGATTACTTTGATTATTTAATTGGACAATAGGGAGAGTAGTTAATTGGATAGTGCTACACGTTTCATTATTGGTGTAGTAGGACATAGGGATGAATTAGCTAGTGCTAGAATTATCTAATAG
>JAYEVD010000218.1:0-158739 GCA_036346405.1 Phyllostachys edulis | reverse complement strand
TTATGTTATGAATAGCGAAAGTTGCCTAGACTTCTTTGACCTGAACATGTTACATGTCACATTGTGAAACCTTAACGCGGTGCACTTGGTGGAATGCGTACTTATAAAGTGCTGCTCAACGTAATAAACTGCAAACTTGACAAAAGGAAGAGACAAGAACCGCATCTTAATTAACATGGCGTAAATAGGTAAAGGAGGTGCCGAATCTCTTTGTTTGTCTCATAGAGCGTATTGTACGTACTCTTCTAGTATTAATCACTAAAACTTAATTCTAATTGATGCAATATATTTACAAGAGCTGCTGAGAACAAAAATGAGTCATTTTTCGGCTTCATATCTTTTTTTTAAGAAAAAAAAAGAGTCAAATACTAAAAAATGCGGAATGTGTAAACAAATGAAAAAAAATATCTAAAACTAGTTGAGATCGAAATGTACAAAAAAAACGCATGTTGAATGCTGTGAACACAAACAAATGCATGCCGACAAGCCGTATGGCACGGAAATGCATGTGCAAATGCATGCAAGCACAGAGACAGAACTACAGTAGGGCATGCATGTATAGGTCTCTCTATGTGTAGATTGTACCTAAATGTACCGATGCTGATGACGCGCATATGATCGAGCATGATAACATCGATCACTAGTACTTGTTCACGAACAACTAAGCGCATCAGGGAAAACAACGACAGGACGCGGGAAAAAAAGAAATTGCCTGACGGTTACCAGGGAGATTATTCTCGACGGCAACTGTCAGCGAAATGCTTCTCAGTCAGGTTTAATTAGGGTCCTTTTTGAAGGCTATAAGACCAAGAGTGGAAAGGAAATTCTATGGGAAAGAGCCTTCATAAGACCCCGCCTCCCGAGCAGCTGAATTCAAGGGAGATGTGAGATGAACTGTGAATGAGAGTGCCCTCACGGTCAGACCCTCTCATACTGCATCCCCCCCCCCCCCCTTCAAGAGTGCATGCATGGGACCAAAACGAAACCGGTAATTAACCCCTGCAGGAGTGCTTTAAATACGCCCATGCATGGTGTGTACCATGTGCAGGGCTGGGCTCATATTTTGTGGTACTTGCTATAGGCACGTGTACTCGCCCATCTATTTTGCTTGATGCCAGCATACGCGCATATTTCTCATAAAGGGTTGCGGAATATATTTCTCATGAAGAAAGGAATATATGACGTACTCGGAGGAGTACGTACCTCTGTTCCCCTGTACTCCATTAAAGAGACGCGATTGAATGATATCCAAGACACGGAGAAGTCATGGCATAGTTAAGTAGTAGTAGTAGTAACACATAAATATGATGCTGCAGGCCCTATTAAGTGATCACGAACCATGCGATATAACGTAATGCAATGGCAATGCAACCCTGTCTTTCTTTTTTATCCTGCTTGGACATTTACTCCCCATTTAAGCCCCTTCAACAACTCCCCTAACTCTCTTGCTTGCCTTCTTGTAGTTTTTTGTATGCCGCAAACAACAACAGCTCTTCTGATTTTTCTCTTACTCTATTACTCTTGTTCACAAAATCTTATTAAATATGTGCCCTTTTATTGAGAGCAAACGACTATTCAGATCCTAAAAAATTCTACGATCCCAAGGGGTACCATACAAACTCTAAAATCCATAATGAATACTACCTAAATACTGAGGACTACGTATATATATATATATATATATATATATATATATATATATATATATATATTACTCAGAGTATATACTCACTTCCAATATACCATTTAAACGAATATATTATACTCTTTATCACTTTTAGTATACTTAAATACCAATTATAAAATACTCCAATGCGATTTGACTAAATGTTTTTATTCGAGCTTTTTATTTTTGCTATATACCTTTTTTCATATATAAAAAGTATATACACAAATTTTGCTATACTAAGTGATCTTTAATAAAAAAAATTCATAGAATTCACTTTAGGTATCTTATAATTATTATTAGAGTATGTTCAAATAGATAAAGAAATATCATCATACGATTTAAGTGATATATAAAAAGTGAGAGTAGTCTCCCTGTGCTGGCTATAGTACTGTACGTGCGAAGGGGCAGCATAGCATGCGGAGTCGCTTGGATGCACTGTGAACTGCGTCCTACACACGCAGGAGGCAGGCAGCGCCGCGGCACAGGGCATGCGGACTGGACTGTTGGGCGCCTGACGTCGCGAGGAAAGATCCGTCAGGGAAAGAAGCGGACAACAATTAGACGACAAGGAGCCTCCTGTGTGCTGCACCGGTGACCACAGAACAGAATTGCAGGCAAACACATTATCTGTGCTACGTGCATGACGCATCGCGTACTGGCCGGGCCACATCACACTGCCTGTCAGAACGTCTCTAGGTTTTAATTCGATATCGCTTACCTTTTATTTTCTTTTCTTTTTTACTTTGTGCTTGGCAGAGGCGCTGCATGTGCCGGCTGTATGCATCCATGTCCTTCGGTCCTTGATATTCTTGGTCTACTGCCAAATTAAATTAGTGTGCCAAGAGGGTTTAATTACCTGTAGTAGTTACTGTTAGTCATATTTATCTTAGCTTCGACTTAATTTCATATGCAATGACAGGCCTTGCTTGCACTACTACAAAACAGACTATACTGAACGTCACATCACAGACGGTTCCAAAGAAACCGTCTATCACAAATGGTTTGTAACAGAACCATCTCGTGATATTTCTGCACGGTTCTAATAAGAACCGCTTAGATATCAAGAGACATCATGCAGACGGTTATTGTTAAGAACCATCAGGATTATCACAGCACGGTTCTATTTACGAACCGCCTATGATTACTTATCACACGGTTCCATAATAGAGCCGTATCAGATATCCCTTTATTAGTAGGGGACCACTAGGGTTTGCGCCTTTTTTGTCACTCACCTGCTCGATCACCTGAGCCACCCTCGCCTGCTCGACCACCCCTCCCACTCGAGCTCAGCCACGCTCAAGCCTCCACCACCACGCCGAGCCACACTTCTGGCCTCCTCCTCCACGCCGAGCCACACCGCTCGCCTCCTCCTCCACGCCGCTTCTCTTGATCTTCTTTCTTGTGCTCAGTTCATTCTGATTCTGTGAGCACTCGGATTTATTAGGCTCATAATACTTAGTCATCCAATTGACCCTAGTATTATCAACCAAATAAACTCGGTCTCGAGAGATGTATACTTCTTAATGCAAGATACATACCTCACAACAAAAGGATGCATCAATTCCATACAACACATAGTACATAAGCAACAAACCGGTTAACATTAATATGGAATAGATATTACAAAAGAGAGGCCCTTAGGCCAAATAGCAATAATTACAAAAAGATAACAATGAAGCAAAAGTGCCATAAAGATGGCCCAAAATAAGAGCCAACCAAAGGTGCCTTTAGCCCACAAGGCAATCGACCGACCGCCAAGCTAGTCGCCTCCCAACCACCGACAAATTACAAAAGTAAAGCCCTTTGGGCTCTACTCTCCTCTCAAGAACAAAGTTGTTAAGAAGCAAATGAGTACAATAAATTGTTTATTGTACTCGCAAGACCGACGTGTAAGATAATGTAACTATAATTTAGCTATATGCAAGCTTTATTTAAGTGGGTGAGGCTTTGGACTCATTTTAGCATAAAGCAAGTTTCATTTGCAATAATATAGTAGATTGAAAGCAATTTGACAAAGCATTTTAATTGTTGAAATAACAATGAGATAAATAACATAATAACAACAACAAGAACAATCCTCGAAGTGACTAACCCAAGTCACCACAACAATAGCATGAACTCCCGCTTATACCAACCATGTCAAGTTTTTAATTAAAGGTTGTAGTCTAGTCTTGAACGACCTTACCAAGCATGTCCATAACCTAGGACGAGGCTATTCAATAGTTTTATCCCCGCAGGTGTACCACTGCACTCCACACGCCGATCGCCTTTCCTTTACGCACACTTCCGGGTGTGCTGCACGGCTAAGTCCTACGAGACCTTTCCAAAGGATGAATGCTAATTACGAGTCAGACAACCCACGGGAGAAGGAGACATCACACAACCTTCCCTAAGCTAATGCTCCCTCCCACACTATACATATACATTTGTTTTTGAAAACACACCAACCGAGCTCGCTCATAATTAACACCTCCTAGAGTACTTAGTCAAGAGGGGTTCCATATGCCCTCAAGTGGTTAGTACGCAAAAGCGCTTGGCTTAGTGACCCAAGTACTGGTCCTTAGGGACCCAGCATACCACCACATTCCAAAAACCGCACCATCCATCCAATATGCCCAAGTCTAAATCAATTTTTATTTTCAGCTTTTGATTTTACAATTAATCAAAGCACAAGTGCTGGACATATAGGAGTAATAATCATTTTTGAGTGATCAAGATCATCGACTAAGTCGATGATCGCCCAATACTACCGATAGCTAAGCATGTCTAAGCAAGAGGAAACGCAACTACTAAGTGATAAGAGCTCATCCAACGAGCTCAAACCACAGCTAATAACCTAGGCTCATTGGTAGTAGAGGATAAGGAATTCCTACAGATTATGCAACTATAGGATTACTAACGACTTTTAACACAAAGTAGCATGCATACATAGAAGTAAAACAAAGTATTAAGCTTTAAAGTAATGGGACATGATGGGAAATGGTCAAACTGCTTGCCTTGTTGCTGTTGCTCAAATTGTGGCAGAGGGTCGCTTCGGGATCCCCACAAATGTCGAAACCTAACGGAAAAGCGATAAAGAACCGATAAGAACGATTTAAAGGCAACAAAGACAGCACAGCAAACGAACTCCAAATACCCTGAATTTTCTACAGCAGCAAGGGGATGATTTTAGGAAATTTTGCAACAAGAACCAATGGATTTGGATTCTCAATGCAAAAGATATGAGCAAAACAATTCTGCTCAGCCCTAAAAATTACCAAACTGCACTATTCACTAATTTAATTGTGAGGCAACATTTTCTAGAAAAGCGGTGAGGCTGAGATTTTATTGTAAAACCAGCACCTCATGAGATGAATAACACAATTGAGTTCATCTCATTTGGAGCTATTATGCACTTTCTATAATTTTTCAAAAACAAGAACTTGAACAAAATTATAATGCACAAGTCCTCATTTCTATAACAAAGAACATGCTCAAAACTAATTCTCACAGTGAGTTCATTATTAGAGGAAGCTAACAAAATTGGGTTTACTCACAAATAACCTACAGAGCATTAGTTATGGGTTTTACAAGTTAAACATAAATTTTGAGTGTATATTCAAAGGAGTTTTAAAACCTAGTGGCTAATCAGAGCTCGAGCTGAACTCAACTTACAATCATTTTTGGATTAAAGTTCAGTTCAAGACAGAGCTAACACAATTTGAATGACCTCAAAAGGATTTAAAACGAAGATGATATGAAATTCTAAAGTCTATACCTTATTTCACCTATAACTAAGACTTCACCGGAATTTCTAAAACTCACAAGGGTATGGGAGGACGGAGTCACAGATCTCAGATCCAACGGCTCAAGACCTCCCAGAGAACATACACACGCCAAGACGTGAAGTCCAGAGGTCCTGGACCTCTTAGCAACTCACATGCGCGAGGTGAGGGGGAGGTCGGGTCAGAGATGGGAGATCCAACGACCACAACATGTAAAGGAGGTCCGGAATGGACCAGATCTAACGGGAGGTCCTCAACGTGAGATGACCTCGAGGAGGTCCTAAGCGATAGATCTAAACATCACTGCACTTCCAGGAGGTCCTGACGGCCACGATTGGCGCAAGGAGGTCTTGGATGCTCCAGCATTTCCTTGGAGGAGGTCCGGACGCCCCTGAGCTCACAACCACGCAAGCTTGCGCACGCGCGACGCGCTCGAACAAGAAGGTTAAATGCGCTACCGGACATCAAGGAGGTTCGCCGGAGGTCTTAATCAAGACAATAAATGGTGGATTTAAGAACATCAAGACCCAACCAATGATTGCAAGATTGAGCAATTGATGACCGTGATTAAACACGGCAAATCTCGTCTAAAAACGACAACTGCCGCTGTGGTCCGACAAAGACCCGAAGCTCAAAGATTTGGTCATCGCGGCGATGTAGACTCGGCCACGAGAACTAAGGATATCCCCTGCGGCGCAATAGTGTTGCGCACACCATGGACTCATTCTCAACGGCGACGACGGCTTTTAATCGCCAAGCGAAGCCGGAGAGGACAAACACAACCTCGACGGCCAAATTATGAAAATGCAAAATGGAGCTCCGCATGACAATCAAGCGCTGCTAAAACTTAAGCTCCGCAACATGCATTCAGCCGGTGCCAAGATCTAAAGGACTAACAGGAGGTGTACTCGGAGGTCCTAAGGTGCCGGGAGGTCGTGGAGGTGATGACCTGAGTTGGGGAAGGCAAGGAAGCTTCATGCCCCAAGGCACTACCAAGCTCGACTTTGTCCACCTCTCAAAAATGCCCAAACAATTCAAGTTAGGGTTAACTTCCAAGAGGTTTTCAGAGCAAAAGTGAGCAAGGTTTGAAGGAGGAGCCACCGGAACCCTTGTCTCACCGAGGAGCGCCAAGGACATCAACAATGGCAGCCAAGATGGGAGGTGAGTTTGGGATGAGGAGCTCACCACGCACAAGTGCAAGGCCGAGGTCAATTGTGTGCAAAGGAAGCCAAGGAGGATTCTGTGGGTGACTTATAGATCAGGTGAAGGTTAGGAGTCGGGGCTAAGCTCCATGGTGAGCTTAGCCCACGGGTTGGTCCATGGGGTGGACAAGACATAAAGGTTGACAAGGTGACAGGTTGAAAGCCGACTAATGAGGCGAAAGTCGACCAAGATTAAATGCGGTCAAGAAAGAGTCAAGTATAATGTACCCCAAGGTCGAAGACACGACACGCACTGCCAGAGCCAAGATGCGCCAGAGGAAGGAGAAGAACAGGGAGGTCTTGGTGACCGCTGGATAAGACTCGGGAGAGGTCCTAACCATCGGATCCAATTTTTGAACCGCTACGCCAAAGGATCGGAGCAGGTCCCCGCCACACGATCAAGGATGGGGAGGTTGTGGCCTCCGATTTCTTAATCGCGAAAACGCACGTGAGGAAAGGGGACAGAGGTCCAAAGCGTTGATCTCCATCCAACGGCGCTGACCTCCCTGGGGTCTTAACCGCACATGAACATAAGAACACGAGGGGAGGTCATGGCTTTGGATCTAAATCCAAGGGCTACGATCAAAAGAGGTGGAGGTCCCGAGCTTGCGCAACACACAAGGGAGGTCATGGCCTTTGGATTTAAATCCAAGGGCTACGACCTCACGCGGCGCTGGGAGGTTTGATGCGCATAAGACAAGGAGGAGGTCGTGACCGTAGATTTTAATCTAACGGTACCATAAAAGATGGGGAGGTTGTGAGTGCTTGATAGACGGGAGGTCGTGAGTCGCTGGATTTGATCCAATGGCTACGATCGTGGTTAGGGTGGGAGGTTTGCTTAGTTTATCAAGGAGGGGGAGGTCAGGCCATGGATCTTGGATCCAAGGGCTATGACCTCACGTAGGTGGGAGGACCTGATCAGTATGTTGAGGAGGAGGTCGTGGTCGCTGGATTTGATCCAACCATCACGACCTCAACAGCAGGGATGACCTCACCGCGATGGTTTAACAAAATGAGGAGGTCTTTGAGGTTTAACACAGGGGAGGTCATGACTGTGGATCTTTGATCCAACGGTTACGACCTGATCAAGGTGGGGAAGGAGGTCGATGGGGTTAATGACCAAATTTTGCAAAGTGGCTAGCCCAAGGAACAAAGGTAGGCTTTAAATTTAGTTTTAATAAATTTGAAAGTTAGCAGAATTATTTGAGATAGCAAATGAACTCCAAATTTGATGAAATTTTAACTGAAGCTTGTTGACAATGAGAGTAACCTTGCATAAAATTTTCAGAGGTTATTATGCAATGCATTTTTCTCAGGAAATTCGTTAAGGTTGTTTAAAGGATTGTTTTACCTCCAAAATTTATCAAACTAGTTTTACAACTTGTGATATTTTTTAGAGGGGTCCCATATCAGTTTTGGGACCAAGGAAAATATATTCCACATGTTTGGCACAAGATTTAGACAATCGGAAAATGAGTTTGATTTTTGGTCAACAAGAGCTTTGTGTTTTGGATTACACAACTCTTGGACAAGAATTACATAAGAGATTAGGGTTTTCAAGATGTGAGAAAAGTTTTAATTTCTACACATATAATTATACTTGAGTAACCCCAATTATACATTTGGGATGTTACAATTCCTTCTTGTGCCATACTCTATGTGGGTACTCGAAGGAATATTGGTGGGTTCAATTGGAGTTCTTGAGGTCGATTTTGTCTTGACCTGAGGAGGAAGAAGCTTTCGGATTTGATTCTTGTGGTGCTCGGTGGTTTTGAATATCGCCGCCTCAGAAGTATCTCTTTGTTCCAATTGTAGTTCACTTTGATTATATATATGTGTGCTATCGAGATATATTGCAAAGAATTATATGTGAGCTTGCTTTTCTACTCTATGATGATGTTTGCCATATACCGAAATTAACTTGATAATTTGTTCTTATTTTGAGCTCTATTGTGTTCTTGCTACTATCCCTTGATCTCAAGTCAATCTGGTTTCAGGTATAACTAGTTGTTCTTCTCTCTCTCGTTATATTGATATATAGCAATCCATTTAATTAGTATTCTTCCGCTAGCCATTCCGGCTTTTGCTCGGATTTGTGATTTTGCTTTCTGTATATATACTAGAGATTGTCAAGTTCTGTTGGTAATGTAGATTTTAGTTTGTGATACTTGTGATGTCCTGTTTGACTGAAATAGAGTATGTGTACTATTACCATTGATCTTTTGATGCTTTAGTAAAGTTTTATTTAGAGCTCAAAATTTGGAACTATATTATCATGATTAAATTAATGAAGAGTATAGACAAAAATGTTGAGATGGCAAGGATTAATTCTTTTCCAACTCGCCATCTGAGAGCACTCCATAACTTCAATTATCTGAGGTTTATGCCGATTTCTTTCATATACATGTGGTATATGTTACCTAGCGATGTTAACATGTGTACCTTTTCGCTTTTCAATTTTCTTTACTACGTATTCTATATTTAAGTTCAATGGGTAACTTCTATTTGTTTATATAGTTAACTGCTTACAAGTCAATTTTAGTTCATTGGTTGGGTAACTTTTTTTTGTATAAAATATGTTTGGAGCCCTAGGGTATGATTTAGCAAGATATGCTTCAATCAAACGCAGAGATGCTTGATACCATTTGATACTCCTAATGTTGTAGGCTTGTAGCATGCACATTCGCTTACCGCTTCGGAATTGAGTTTGCTAGAGATGGGAAGAAAAGATATATTCTTTAGATACCCTAAAACTTCTTAGCCTTAGTACATACTTGATACATATGTGTTGATATATTGGAGACTTCCTGAGTAGTAATGCACGTGACTATATATGCTTTCATTTGTTGTGAATGTATCCTTTGATACTATTTGATTAATAGATACTATTTGTTTATATAGTTAATTAGTTGGGTAACTTCTATTTTTTTTTGTATAAATAAGTTTCCAAGAGAAATTATCTTCTAAAATACCTAGTGGATATCAACTAGCAATCCATTTTATTTAAACTCTCAAGATTTTGAATTCTAAAATTTTAGTTCATTATGTATGTAACTTATATAGATAGCAAGTGTTTAGATGGTGTTCGCACTATCTTCGCCATTGCCATCGACGCCACCGAACACGCCTCGATCTCCGAGGAAAGTGGTACGTAGTTTAGATGGCGTAAGAATATTGAAATTGCTCGCGGTCAATGACCATCACAGATTAGTGCCGCTGGGGTCCCTCTGAGTCCCAAGAAAGTAGCGGCAAGATTCTAGACCATCTGCAGGATACTTGGAAGGGAACGGGTCCCCATCACCACACCAAGCTGAAGGTCTCTGACGGACGAAGAGAGAGGCCAACTGTTGACTAAAATTTCAAGCTCGCTCACTATCCCGTAAGTAGACTAGGCACGCGGAATGGCAAAGGTTGCTCGCTGGCGGGACATGCGTGGAGGACCTTCAAGAGCACGCTTGTCAATAAGTGCAGGAACACAGGTTGGACGCTCTTCATGAAGTATCAATTCTTATCGCGGGATATATGGGACGCCTTTGTGCGAATGAAGGTGACAACCGAATTTCTGGAGCAAATTAGAGTGCATAAGGCTCTCCAGGCACAAAAACACTCACCCCCACAAACCTAAGACTGCTAGGTACGTGGGTAAAACCACGAATGGACGGCGGAGGACGAGAACACAACCCGCTATTTGCTAGGATCACGCATAAGTGCGCCAAGTCGTTAAGAGCGAGGCATCACCACGCCTTTGGGCAAGATTCTTTCACAAACCTCGTAGATGAGGAAGTGTCCCAATGTTTGGTAAATATGTCGAACTACCTAGTTGTTAATAAGTCCATAACTTCATAATATCTAAAATAACATGATGGTCTCTTGCAAGAAGCATTGACTACCGAATCTTCCCAAGGCTCATTCAAGGCAAACAGGAGAAGGATATACTATCCACGCACTCGGGAAACAAGGAGCACCCGGTCACATGAGGTGTTGGGGTTTACGTATCTTGGAGGGACGGATTCCGAGACGACTCCCTGCATGTATAGGAGTAGGAAGAGATCCAAGGGCGAGGGCGAGGACCGGTTGGTAGAGGAGATTAATGCGAGGTTTACTGCAAAATTTCAAGGATAGATAACAAGATTGCAAGATCAAATGAATGAACTCCTCAACCAATGCAAGTCGCCTCTATTATTTTGGGGAGCCGCCCTCCTCAACATCGGAGTAGCCGCCATTCACGCAAATTCTCAACATGACGACATCCAATTATCTATCGACGACATCATAGTAATGTACATCTTTGGAATTCTCCAAAGATAGACCTATAGGATGTCTTAGCTAATTGTGTATCGCTTTTAGTAGGAGCCGACGCCTGCAGCTCCAAGTGAGGTCAAGTTGGGTCCATTTCTATTGAGGCTAGGGGATGGCGATTCATGCCAGAAGGGACAAGGCAACACGGTGCTCAATCGGCGCAGAAGTTACGCTTAGGTCCAGATTGATATGGTACATGACAATTTCATGGCCATCTCACCGAGATTCGCCCAACAAAGACATCGTAACACTAGGAGATGCCATGCACACTTTTAACCAAAGGCCCAAGAAGGACATCACCCGACCTCGTGAGTGCCACGATCTCGACATGACCATGCCTCTCCAATAGGACCTCGATGACTCCACCTCAACCTTCATTTCGTAGGTCAGCTCATCGGTTCCCGCGGAGAAGATGTCAAGGAATAAGAAAAGCGCGTCGCCATATCGGTTCCCGAGTTGTTCCACAGAAGATGTGTAGCAAGTAGTTATTAACGCCAAATTGAAATCAAGAACATTAAGGCGCCCCAAACCTCGAAATACTCTTCGAAGTCCGCTGGCCCCCACATAGTATTAGCTCATGGTGGAACAGTTGCTGCCTTTGCATATTTGGTACATACGAACACCAAAGAGAAGGGTGCACATCGAATCACCGCGACATACGAAGGAGCATTTCTTCGACGAGCCGCTACTTTATTATGGGCTTGACGACTTATTCAACCTATTCAACCTCATTGCCCTCGGCGCTCGCTTCTACGATGCCGACACCGTAAGTGTGTACAATCAAGTTCTACATTCATGTAATACCGATAAATATCACAACTCATTGCTTATGTATAGATACATGATGAAATGGTTTCGCGATGGCGAGAACCGTGGGTTTCTCGACCCACACTTGATCTCTCGAAAGCAATGCATCACCGAAGATGCATCCTACGCCGTGAAATACATAACAACTGGATTGCTTGCTCAGGGGTGACAAGGACTATATAATGGTGCCCTACAACTAGAAGTAAGTGCTCAAAGACTTACTATACAAATTTCATTTGTACTTTATAATGCAAGACAAACTTAGGTTTAATGACTATAGCACATACATGAGTAGGTTTCATAGGATCTTTTAGTCATTGTACCAAAGAGGAACAAGGTAATATACCTTGATTCCCTACTCAACCAAAAGCATGACTTCACTCTTGTGCAAGGAATACTCGACATGTATGCTCATTTCTCCATACATAACTCTATTGTAGTCTTCCTTCGCTTGAAATGACCGAGAATAACTATTTGGAATCACGAGGTCGCTCAAAGGCCTATGTTGCCGAGGGAGGGATACATAAGGAATCGAGCGCCACACTACAACACATGACGCGATTTTCGGTACGCACTACAACACAATAATCCTATATCACACTTCGTAATAATGCGTCTCGAACTGACTATACATATATATATAATCCTATTTTTCTAGTGTCACCAAAGAAAACAAGATCACCTATGTGCATTCTACATTTGTCGTCATATGCAGCAAATCATGAGTGCTAAGACGAATGATTCAGAGGTTTGTCAATCTCGTAATAATTATTTCCTAATTATAAATTTAAATATATATACTTACTACTTTACTCCTACTAGCGACACGACATTAATCTCGATTTAGATTCACTCGTTACGACCGAGATCTCAGAGGTTTGGGGAATGCTCTGCGGCTTTATCAAGACAGAGATCGTTAACGCCGATGGAGAGTTTCACTCCGTCGACACCACCGAATCCAATCCTTCAAAAAATTGATTCAATTGTAATTCACTTTGAGTAGTTGTAATTCAATTGTAACTCTAGCAACAATACTTGAACATATTCTTTTGTAATTAATTTTGAGTTGTAAGTGATCTCTTCGAGTTGTCAACAATTGATTCATCTATGATTTATCTGCTTCCGCTTGCTTGTTTTCAGAGGGCATGGCTAGCAATTCCCGAGGCTAATGTAAAAATCGTAAAAAAGTTAGTATAAAGAAATCACGACTGCTTTTATCGATGGACCGCTTAGAAGGGCTACTATCACAAACGGTTTCACCACCAACCGCCTATGATATAAGTCAGATATCACACGGTTATATTTACTAACCATCTCGTGATATGTTGAATTTTGACTGCTTTGCCTCAGAGCTAATTTAATTCCTAAACCGCCCCTTAGCGCCGTAATTCCCGATATGGCCTCATCGAGTAGTACGTACGTCGTTCCTAACGGCAAAAAGAACCGAGGTCATGCGTACTGCATCACAGCAGACTAAGGTGTCGCTAACCGACGGCAGAAGAACTTAGTTGTCGATTGGCTTCCGGCAGACTCAAGTTGTCGCCGCCCCATTCTAAGAAGATCTTGTTCGCCCTACCGCATCGCTAAGAACCGAAAGTTAGGGTTTGCAAAAATGGGGAAAAATTTAGGGTTTGCAAAATGGGAAAAATTAGGGTTTCAAGCGAATGGAATTGCTTCAGCTTAAGTTAGCTCGCTAATACTAACGTAAATTTTCTTCTTCAATCATTTTAATAAGGGTTTCAACTGCCCGATATTTGTAAAAAGCATTCATTAAGAAATATTTGTAAATTAGGGTTTCATTTTATGCAAAATCAGGTTTCGCAAGCGTTTCAAAGGTCGCTTGTTGATGTAGAAATGAGTTTAGAAAATTACGAAACCCTCCCGGCTACATTGTTGTTGCTTCTTCGTAATTTTTCTATTATTTTATTCGCTCGAGAAAGGATGATTGATAAGCACATCGAGGAGGTATAACTTAATGATGTCATGCAAGCAAACTTTGTGTGTCAAATACTGTTGTCTTTTAGAAGTGGGATTAAAGGACCAAGATTATTGGAGTCTCCTCGATGGAGTCGTCTAACGACACGCCAGATATAGCCAGCAATCGGCGAAGTACTTTATGAAGCTTATAATGCATTATGATTGAAGGGCCGAGAACGCCATAGATTATGAAGATGCCCTAAAACATGGACGATTCGCTGTCGGGTGCTAATGGTTGTTTCGGGATTGCACTAGAAGAGGCATACTTGCAATATAGGCTTGCTTTTGATGGCTTAGTGGAGACACGAACCGTAATCACATTAGAGTCCGCGATGTGACATTACACATAGTGACATGGCATGATGATTCGCTAATTGCTTTAGTCATCCTCGCTACTACTACTTCGGTGACAATCATGACACAAGCATCCCACCATATAAGTATACATGCCTTTAGGGATAGTAAAAAATGGGGGTAGGACGGGGACTAATACGAACGACATGACTCCATCACAGGACCGGCCATTTTCCCTTCCTTGCCACCGGCGTTGAACTCTCGTCGGCCTTCCCCTTCCCTTGTCGCGGAGTGTCCACATTGGGCCGGTATATCAAGTCGCCCATATCCTCGCGATTCCATGATGTAAGTGCACCGTGATATTTAAAATCGTAAGAAGGATGTAAATTATTCATAACTCACGCTGCCGACATTGACCACGCTTGGGCGATCGGATATGTTGTGGTGGCTGTCAGACGCGATGAGCCTTTCCTCATCTCTTGTCGCTGGACCGGGCTCCACGCCGGGCCGGTATGTCGGTCGCCCATGTCCCGCGATTCTATGATGTAAGTGCACCGATAGTGAAAATCGTAAGAATGATGTAAATTCGTCAGAACTCACGTCAGGATACAGACACGCCGGGCGACCGGATACGCAGAAGCGGCCGCTCACCGATGAGCCTTTCCTTGCCCTTGTCGCGGACTATCCACGCCAGTCCGGTATGTCAAGTCGCCCATGTCCCGCGATTCTATGATGTGGCACACCGACAGTAAAACGTAATAAAGATATAAATTCTGATAACTCACGCCGCCGATATGAATTACGCCGGGCGATTACTAGGCTCCTTCTGCGTCCTCAATAGGGTCCTGCACGTAACGCTTCCACCGCGACGGTTCTCGCCCCGCACCGAGTAGTTCAAAGATGTACTCACCGGATGAATGCCCCGGCTCATACATCTCCGCCGCCGATCCATCGAAGAAGTGGCAACAGATCTCGGCCGCCATTACGGGGGATGAAGTTAAAATTTAAGGAATTCAACATTGCGAGGAAAATCGACACGCTGAAAGAAACACTTACGAGGTGGTGCCTGGTAGTACGCCCGGCAAGTGTTCTGGTGTGTGATCAATGATCTTCGCCGTTCGCCACACACACACCGCGGGATCGGAAAACGGGTGGTACTAGAGCATCTTTCATCAATTTATCTGGTATTGTAGCTGCTTTCTCTTCTTCTTAAGCCACTTTTGCTTCGCAACATCCTCGCCAGAAGTTTCTCGCCAAGAGTCCATAGCCGGGCATCTGCTCGTAGTATTGTGTAGAGTTGGGTTTGGTTCAACCCCTTTATAAGCCCTATGGTTGGCATGGTGTGGTTAATTTCATGCAGTAGTAGACAAATTCTGCCTTTTAATTGTCATGTCGATCCGGAAGTCAAGGCGAGGTATAGTGTTGTCACCGCCTTACTTTGGCAAAGGAGAAGTCATGGCTTGCTTTTGCGCAGTGCCGCCTTATCGGTCCGAAAAGCCGGTGAGGCAAGAGTGTTGTCACGCCTTTCTTTGCGTAGTCTTGTCTTTTCGGTCTTAAAAGTCGCGAGGTGGTCGTGGTTGCCGTTGATCCGAAAAATCTAACCCTAAACCGCGCAAAGTCGTCTCTTTGGTCTTATCACCGCACAAAGCTGCCCCGGTGGTCTTGTCACCGCGGAAAGTCAGTCTCCTTTGGTCTTATCATCAAAGTAAAGCTGCCCTGCAGGTCTTGTTATCATGCGAAAGTCGCTCCTTTGGGCTTATCAATGCGAAAAGTTGCCCTGTGGTGTTGTTGTCCATGCGCAAGGTCAGATCCTTTCGTTTTGTCAAGGCGCGAAAGTCAGCTTCGCTTGGTCTTGTCTCTCGCGACAAAGCAGCCACTCGCTCGTCTTGTCATCCGCAAGCTAAGACATTATCCGCTTGAGTTAGTCTCTCCTCGCGGGCTATAAAATGCATGTCCCACGCCCGAAAGTAGGACCAACACCTTTGAAACCGTAGGGAAGAAGAATCTTGTCTGCCTTTACAAGAATATATGATGGCAGACGCCAGTGACCAAATAACAACCGCCCAACCGCCGAAGGCGCATCTTTCCCCGAAAGGAGGGGAGGACTTCGCCCTAACCACTACTACGTAAAAGGCCTTTACAGCACGGCTCGTGGCCCACCATGCACGACGTTCCGCGTGAGCCGCCCGAAGTTTATGGGTCAAGAATGCTATTGAAATATCATCACAGACGGTTCTCGAACCGCTCAGAATACATACTATCATGCACGGTCTCGTAGATGCAACCGCTCGGTGATAGTCGCATCACCATTCACGGCTCAGAGATAAAACCGCCTCGCGATAGTCGATTACCGATGCACGGCCCGTCAGATAAAACCGTCGCGATATTCACTACCACGTATGGTCCGTAGATAAACCGTCAGGATAAGTCGATTATTACAGACGGTTCAGATGAAACCGTCGAATAGATTACCGCTGCATTTGCTCAGATGAAACCGCTCGAGGATAGTCGATTTCATTAGACGGCCTCAGAGATGAAACCGTCCGCTCGCGATAGTGGATCATCGCTGCACGGTTTCATATACAAACCGCTCTGATAGATAAACATATCACGCATTTGCTTTGATATACGTATCGGTTCGTGGTAGTTACTATCACGCATTTCGCTTTATCTACTTGACCGCTCTGTGGTAAGTCGAATATCACGCACGGTTTTATCTACTGCACCGCCTGTGGTAGTCTTTTGCATTGCTTAATCTATTTCGCTTATTGGCTAGCCTCAGAAATGCTAGCCATGCCCTCTCAAACAAGCACATCCAATTCTCATTCATTTCGTACACATCAAAATTGCATTCATTTCGTAAACAAGCACACATCCAATTCACAAATCAATTAACTAAAATTAACCATTAATGTACATTAATTTACACACATGTACCATTATGTTCAATCTATCTCAATCAAGTTCAACTGCTACATCGTGGAAACTCCCATTTGGATTTATGACCGTCTGCTCAGAATGCCGCAAGGTGTGATCGAATTTTTATGAGCTCGCCTGCTCCAACGCAGCCAAATGATGTTTGCAACCTCGTCGATATGAAGGTTAAATTCGGGCTTATATAAATTGGTAAGTATATATGAAATAATTGTTGAAAGATTGACAAACCCGAGGATCATTGGTGATCGCGAACCGACGAGTAGTTGCATGTTGTGGCAAACATAGTATCCACAGACGCTATGCCCGGCGATCGCCGGTGGCACCGCAAAATAGAATTGGTTAGTTCAAGAGGCATTGCTACGGTGTTATATAGGATTAATGTGTACTAGCTAGCAAGTACCGAATGTTTGATCATGTTGCGTCATTCTTCCCTTGATATTCCATCCTCTAGCATGTAACACGCCGAACACCCCACGTGACTCCAAGAAGTTAGCCTTAGCCATTGCAAAGGAAGGAAAGACTACAATAGAGTTTCTATGGAGGAAATGTGTTTACCTCGATGATTAAACTCCTGATAGTGTGAAGTTGTGACCGGCCCTCTCAGAGGAATCTAGGTATATTACGATTTCGCTTTTGGTATAATTACAATTAGAATCCAATGGAACCTACACAGTATGTCAAGATGGTCATTAAACCTAAGTTCGTGTTGCTTATAAAGTACAAATCAACATTATATAGCCAGAGTGCAACACTACTTACTTCGTTGTAGGGCAAAAGTATGAATTCCTTGTTGCGGTGAGCCATGAAAAATCTATAACGTAATTCTCGATTTAATGTTGCATTCGCCGTGATGCTTTGCTCGGAGACAACGCGTGGGTCGAGGAAACCTACCGGTGATTTCTTCTTTCGCTTCACGATCATGTATCTATTATACAAAAGCTAGGAGTTATATATAACATTTATCGATATTACACCTAACATTGACCGTGATTGTACACACTTACAAAGGTCCAAAGATCGTATGATTGAGACGCCGAGCTTGCCGAGGTTGAAGAGACGTAACAAGTCGCCGAAGGTCACCGTGAAGACAAATGCCTTGATACACGTGGTTAAAATGATGCTCCTTGAACTTGACGGTGACACCCGAGCATCGTTGATCAACCGCTTGTTGGACTGCTCCATGTACCATGCATGCAATTCCGCAATCCAGTCCTAGGGTAGGGCTGTTTAACTTCTCGAGCAACGGCTCGCTCGCTTGTATTTTCGCCAACGGCAAGAAGGGGATATCGAGAAGACTCGATCGCCTTCGATTTGCCCTTGCCCTTGCTGCCTCGCTTGTATAGGTCGACTTCACAAGAGTCGATTGAGCACGAGGTGTAGATGCATGTGATGCAATGGCCCTGCCATGTCAAGGCAGAAGCTGTGCGCCAAGTCCCGTGGACTTGATGCCTGCAGACATTCCCGTGAAGTTGACACCGAGCAGTAGCTCCAGCAGATGTCCTCCTTGGGCCATCGGATGAATGTTCCAACGGCTTGCCCTAGAGTCATGACCTCATCGCTTGGGGGAATTTTCACGGACGGCCTCAAATTGGCACAAACACCGCCCACATTCACTTTTATGAAACCCGAGCTAGATTTGCACCGGCACCAAAGTCTGACATCGATGGATACACTGCCCCAAGCAAAGATCTAGGGCAACAGAGACATATCTCACTTGGAGCTTGCACTTCAGAGCCACCCACGCATATAACAAGATAAAATTAGCTACTCCAACAAAGCTTATGAATGGATTGAGCATTCCGAGATAATAATTATTACCGGATGTCATCGACGGAAAATCTGGCCATCACCTATTGTGGTAGGGTTAGGTTGGACGCAGCCTACTACCTGGATGTTTGGGGGCTAGCTAGCAGTATAGGGGCGTGGGCTTCCAACCGACTTGGCATTTGCAATCCCTAATCCTTTCCTCAAAAGTCTCTTTGCCGCTTTAACGCATCTAATCCTTTCCTCAAAGGATTGATCGACTTTTCACCGACCTCCGCCTCTGATTTTTTTTCAGGAGCTCATCTCCGAGGGATGCACGAAGATCCTCTCGTAGCTTTGCATCGCGCTCGGCTTTGGCTCTCCTCCTACTCCCAGACGATCCTCCGTCCGCTTGGAACCATTGTTCCCATGTAACAAAAACACCACCGCCTCGTATATCCCGGATGCTCATCGCTTCCTAGGGCCGCAGAGAGTATATCTTTCTCCTATCCCTCGAATGAGCCTTTGGGAAGATTGTGCACTCAAATTATCTCGCAATATAGCCCGACATGTCATTTCACTTCCTATGAAGTTATGGAGTAATTACAAACTAGGTAGTTCGACATCTTACCAGCGCTGGGACACTTCCTCGTCTTCGGGTTTGGAAAGTACACTTCGTGAGGCCAATAGCTAACCTCGCAAATAACCACTATCGCGCCAAGACATCGCTGATCTCGAAATAGCAGGAGAGATTCAAACCGCTGGCTCGCTGTTCTCGATCCCTCCATATCGGGTTTACCCGCATACCCACATGTGCCGAGTCCGTGGGGGTGCTTGTTTTTGCCTCGAGGGCCGCAGCGCCGTGACTTTCACTCTTAAATTCATCTGCTGCCTTCTTCGCCACAAACTCGCCCAGACTCTTCCAATAATAGATACTTGTGGAAGGGCGCTTCAGATCCTTCTCCACGAAGTTCTTGACAAGCGTGTTTTGAAGTTCTTCCACGCTTTGCACGCTTGTAGCAACGCTGCGTCGTCGACGGAGTCCGTGAGTTCTACCGATCTCGAACGATGCAAGAATTTCCGCCAAGATGCTAGCTTTCAATGGTCCGCACCACCTTCCACTAATCGTAGGTGATCTTGACCTGCTCTCGCAACTATTCCACCATTCTCCTGAATGCGCGCTGCTCGGCGAGGATTGATAGGGTCCTGCATCGATCGACTCCGTGATGGTAAATCGCCCGCGGGCCTTTTCGATATTCCTCTTCTTCACCGCGGTTGATATTGTTCCAGAGGATGGTGCATCATCGCATACATGAGGCGCGCCGACTCGTAATGAGCGAAGACATCTTCACAAGAAATAGAACATCATGTGAACAAATGAAATCAAGATAAAGCTAAGATTTAACATTTTGATATTGCTATCGATGTAGAGTAAGCATTCCAATTAGAGCTCAAGTACAAACCCGATTATCAAAACAATTTCAAGACAAGACTATTATCATCACAGAAAGCATTCATCTCAAGCCCAACACACCACATTGCAATGTATTCCAAGAGAGAGATCAAAACAAATACCATATGAATAATCGACTAGAACAAATACAAATTCCTAAAACAAGTACAATTATCATGAAGGACCATGACAGATTATTGATAGAAATAGTTAGAAAGGGGCATGGGGTCGATCGGAACTCGGCATTGGTTACCTTTGGGCCGAGGAGAAGGACGAGCAGGAGCAAGACGAGCAAAGAGGGCGGGCGCTGAAGGGGAGGCGCACTGCTCTGGGGGGGAGGAGGCGGCGGGCTCGGGTCAGAGGAGGAGGCTCAAGGGTTTTGGGAGGCGCCACGGGCCGAGGAGGAGGCGCGCGACGGATCTCGGGAGGAGTAGCGCTGCTGCTCGAGGAGGCGGCGCGAGGACGGTGGCGACGGGCTTGGGAGGAGGGAGCGAGGGAGTTGAGAAACTTAATCGCTTGAGAGTGGCGCGCGGCAAACCCTAGCTAGAGTCCTAATGTAAATAGATGGATATCACGCATGTTTCTAAATTAGAACTGCTCGGATATACATTATCACAGCCGGTTCTAACTTAGAACCGCTCGTGATATGTGATGTATCATGCACGGTTTTAATAAACAACCGCTCGTGATATTGATGAATCACAAACGGTTTTAATAAACAACCGCCTCGTGATATGTGATTATCACGCACGGCTTCTAATTTAGAACCGCTCGTGATAGGTATACGCATTTCTAAGTTAGAACCGCTCAGGATATATGATGTATCGCGACGGTGTTAATAAACAACCGCTCAGTGATATACATGTAGCATGCACGGATTTGATAAACAACCGCCTGCGGATATACATGTGAGACGGCCTCGTAGTTCAAACCGCTCTGTGATATTATTTTGTATTGGTTAATATCTAGATCGTTTCGCTTATTGGCTAGCCTCAGAAATGCTAGCCATGCCCTCTCAAACAAGCGTAAAAGACAACAAGTACATGTATATACATCCAATTCACATTCATTTGAGAAACAATCACATCCATTTCACAAGACAAATCTCAATTAATTAACTCAAATGAACTAAAATTAACCATGATCATCGTAATGTATATAGTACATATACACACATTGTTCAATTAATCTTTAAAATTAGCCCTTCATGATGATCGACAGTATGTAGCTAGTTTCGCCATGTTCTTCTTCCTCGACCCTTATGCCGCTTCCAAAGGAGGCAACTCGTCAAATTGATTGTATTCTTCCTCGCCCACTACATTCTCAACTCCGACAATCCTCCTTTTTCCATGAAGAACTACGTGGCGCTTCTTATTTGCCTGCCCGGTAACATAGAAGACTTGAACAACTTGGTTAGCCAAGACGAATGGTTCGCCTTTGTATCCGACACGCTCGAGGTCCACGGTAGTGACGCCTGCATTTGTCGACCTTCACCGTGGGAGATGGACCCAACGGCACCAAATAGGGGATCTTGAAAAGCACGTAGTCGAGCTCCCATATCTCCTCTATTTGCCCATAGTAGGAGCTCCTCACCCCATCGGTCTAAATGCATCTATGCGACACCGCTGTTCGTTAGTGCTTTTATATCCCGAGCCCGCGATAGAATGTGTACCCATTTATGTCGATCCTCGCCATGTTACAACTCAGAATGTTGGCCCTTTGCCAACCATGTCAAGATATCACTTGACGAGCTCCTAGCAAGTCGCCCTTCAACCATTGGTTGAACCGCTCATTGTGTTGTCTCGTGATCCAAACATCCGCCGCAGCGATTCTGCTGTCGGCACGCCCCAGCCGGTCGATATACGGGACACTTCACCATGTGTTGCAAGACCGTGAAATGGGCTTGAGCATACGATCCATATTTGGAGTGATTGCTTTCCTTCCGATGGTCCCGATACCTCGAGCCTCCCTCATGGCGAGATCGAGGCACACCCATCGGCTCGACTCGAGCCATGTAATCGAGGCGTAACTCAATGACCTCTTCATTGCATAACCTTCGACGATGTCGCCTCCGCCGAGATCGATTTCGACATATGACTTGAGAATTCTATGAACCTCTCGAACGGGTACATGCTACGAGGAACACGGCCCGCACATCTTTATCTCCTCACAATATGAACAATGAGATGGACCATGATATCGAAAAACGACGGAGGGAAATACATCTCAAGATCACATAGTGTCGCTACCACCTCGCCCCGCAGAGCATCTAGTCCTTCGAGATCGATGACCTTCGAGCAATTGTGTTAAAATAATACAAACCTCATGATTGTCTCTCGACCTTGATCGGCAAAATACTTCTAATTGCAACAGGAGCATTTGTGTCATCAACACATGACAATCATGAGACTTCATGCCAATTAACTTCAAATCTTTTATCGAAACAAGTTTCTTCATGTTGGCGGAGTAACCGGACGGAACTTTCACGCCATGCAAGCACCGCACGATTCGGTTCTTCGCCTTGGACAGAGTGTAACAAGCGGGGAAGGTACGTCATCTTTATCGGTCCTTGTTGGTGCTAACTCGTGTCCGATGTCCATATCAACCAAGTCAAGCCGCATGCTGACACCATCTTTTGTTTTGTCACGAATGTTCAAGAAGAGACCAATCAAGTCACATACATTCTTTTCTACATGCATGACGCCGATGCAAAGGCGAACTTCTAGGTGCTCCCAATAAGGTAAGTCCCAAAATATTGATCTCTTCTTCCACATGTTCTTCTTACTTGTCCTCGATTTACATCCCTTTCCAAGCACAACATCTAAATCCTTAACCATATCATAGACCTCTTTTCCGCTTAAATGCCTTGGAGCTGAATTGTCCTTCTTCTCTCCGTCAATTGTTTCTTCATCCTGCGGTATGGGTGAGCCCTCAAGGAACCTACGATGACGCATGTACACGGTTTTCTTGAGTGATTCAAACCACACACTCTGGGTATCATCTAAGCAAAGGAGTACTGTGCTTTGGCCCCTTTTGTACTCGCCCGACAGATTAGCAAGGGCAGGATAATCATTTATGGTGCGTAACAACAAGGAACGAAAGTGAAGTTCTCTCGCTTGTACGCATCCCATACCATTGCACCCTTCAATCCACAAGATTTTTAGATCTTCCATCAATGGTGCTAGGTACACATCAATATCATTCCCGTGTTGCTTCGCCCTTGGATAAGTATCGACAACAAAATATACTTCCGCTTCATACACAACCAAGGAGGAAGGTTGTAGATACAGAGCGCCACGGGCCAAGTGCTATGTCATTGCTTCATATTACCGAAAGGATTCATTCCATCTCGACTCAATCCAAACCTTATATTCCTGCCCGCACCAAGTCTGCAAACCTCCTATCGATGTTTCTCCACCGGGCGGAATCAGCAGGTGTCTTAACTTTCCGCCATTCTACGCCTCGAGTGCCAATACGTTAGCTTTTGCATTCTTTGGGTTCGCAAAACCGCTTCAAACGGGAATTACAGAAGATACCACGCCACCTTAGCAGAGGTCCTTTCTTCACCTCGATTCCTCGTCGTCATCCGATTGCTTTACGCTTGTATCGGGATGCGTTGCACAACCGACATACATGCATGTTTGTATACTCGTTACAGGTAGAGGATACAATGTTCGACATGCATGTATTCTTTCTACTTCCATTCCCAATGGACAAAGAACCTTTTGGCTTTGTAGGTGGTTTTGGGCAACTCATTTCTCCTAAGCATGTCCGCTAAGAGACCTAATAATTCAGTGAAACTCTTGTCGGACCAACCGCTGCTTGCCTTCAATTTCAGCGGTTTAAGCGGATGACAACCTTGTGTATTCCGACTTGCAACCCGAACAAAGGTTTCTCCGAGTCCTCCATCACGCCCCGAATTGAACATACTCCTCTCATCACAGCTTCACTACGCATCATCGCTAAGCATCCGATCTAGATTGTCATCGTAACCTATCCGAATCGGAACCACAAGTTTACATTCGTACGCATATCGTTGACTTCTGATAATATGCTCTTCACCGTGGATCGTCCAACATGTATAACCCTTTTTGAAACCCCTTCAATCAAGTGTGCTTCGATCCGCTTTCGGTTGTTAAACATCTTCGATTCTCGCAATAATGCATGGACAAGACATATATTCCGCCTCTTATTCAACATATCCTCCTCGGCAGCTCTTGTAAAAAACATACGCCATTAATGTACTCTTCACTCACACTGTGCTCAGTACATCCAAATTTCGGTCCATCACACTGCTTCAGATTGAAAACCCCGAAAATAAATAAAAGGGTGATGACTTTCAAAGCGTATTTTCCGAGGCTTAATTATGATTTTTTCATTTTTACATTTTTTCGGATTTTATTAACTTACATGTGGGCCCTACTTGTCGCTGACTCATTTTTTATTTCATGATTTTATTTATAAAATCTATGGCGTCCCACATGTCATAGACTCGTTAGTTTATTAACTAAATGATTAAAAACAAGAGGATTAATTAATTTGAAGCTCAAACTGGCTTAGGGTGACATCGCATTGCTATATAGTCGTGGCTCTCGGCCCTAAGGTCTCGCCGAGGCGAACCGAACCGACAGACGATGTCCCATGGAGGCGCTCGAACTAGTGATTTTCACAAACGTCAAACTACTCAAATTAAAGGATGCTTATGCTTCAAGATCTCACCTCGATCACGAGGAAGGTGTCAATGAAAGTCGGGAAGGTCCAAGCGCGGCTGGTCGCCGATCGGTGAATGAGGCGACGCGGCAAGCTCCTACGGCGACAATATACAACTGAAATGGACCAGCCGGCTCGGTGAGGTGAGGCGATGTACTCAAACCGCACGCAACGGCGATGGACCTATCGTGGCGCCTAGAGATATGGAGATCAAGAAGACTATATCTGCTTTTGGCCGGGCGGCGAGCTATATATATACGCTTGTGGTGAGTTAATTATCACGGGCGGTTTTATTAAACCCGCCTCGTGATATTGGGCAATATCACGACGGTTTATAGTTTGGAACCGCTCGTGAAGTATCACAGACGGTTCTAAAACAAACCGCTCAGGATATTGGTAATATCACAGACGGTTCATAGCGAACCGTCAGAAGTATCACAGACGGTTCCAAATATGAACCGTCGTGATATGACATCTTCATGAGAGCTTTTTAGCGCGAGAATAACACGACGGCGGGTAACAAAAACCGCTTTGAGATTGTAGTTTATACTGACGGTTTTGATGAACCGCTCTGTGATCAAAGGCCCAAGATTAGCATTTCGTAGTAGTGAACTACCGGTTGATGCCGAACAAGCGTGCTCAACGGTATGGCCGAAATGCGTACATGGGGAGGACGCTATCGCGGCAGGTCATAGACGCTTTTTCGATGGCGGGCCGGCGTTTTCCGATGCCCATACTGCGGTAAATAGTTTTGTTCATGTTATTGATAATACATCCTCCATACTAACCGTCCCTTGAAGCAGATGGCGAAATGCAACTTTACCTATGGATCGATCCTCCCCATGCTTACTATGTTGCGAGGCACGGGATATATTGTGGAACCGAATCTTTGATTTGGAGGCGCAAATTGACGATCTCAAGGAGCAAAATGATGACCTCCGCCAACAGATGCAGCGCGAGAGGGGCAACGAGGAGGTCGTGAACATAGGAAGTTCTTATGATCCCACATGCTGCTGCGCCAACCCTAGCTGCATATGCGCGTGCCACTACAACGACGGCCAGCCACGTCCGAGGCGCCCAACCGAGAACACTCTATGGGTAGCGAGAGGCACCTTCTACCATTAGGCACGACGAGAAGCTTGTACCTCGGTAGTCTCCCTTTTGTACGCACTTATGTTCAATCTCCTAAAGCATGTAACTAAATGGTGGGCGCGTCATTGCGGTTGCCTTTTATGGAGTTGACATGTTGTATCGATGTGTCGCATGCTTTAAGTTATAGGTGTCGATATGCATTCAACAAACTCATTCATGAGTACATAATGTTACTAGTTTATTCTCATTCATGACTTGACTACGATGCATACATAAAGAGTGACATTAAATGTCATTACAATTGAACTTCTACTTGGCAACAACAAGAAATAATAGAAGAAAGACCGCAAAACTAACTAGCTTAACTAATTTCTTCAAAGATGTTCTCAACTCTTTCCATCCTTTCATCCAATCGCTTAAGTCTATTCTCTTCATTCTGTGTTGGTGGTTCAAAGGGTCGAGCCATCGGATCTAAATGCAAAGAACACCACGAGAGTCATCTTGCAAGGTCGCAATTTGCATTGCAATATCTTGAACCATCGACAGCTTTCACAAATTTAACGCCAAAACCGACATGTTGTGCTCAAAAGGAATTGCAGCTTCAAGTGAAAAAAACAACATACTGCTTTTGATGGAATTGATTAGGCGCAGTTACCGTAAGATTTGAACACTCGGATGGATTCGCTGGTGTATGCGAGGTGAAAACATTCACCGGATCATCGCAACGAGGGCAAAACCATCAGCCGCCGCAAAGGATTGCAATTGTTCCGCCACTCGAAAGTTAGATGAGGTCAAGACATCCCGCCTAAGACCGGAAGAAAGGAGAGGAGGAAATGAAGAGTGAGGTGAATGGCAACCAAAGCATCCATATATAGCATGCGCGGTATTGCAATTGGGTTGAAGGAAATTTGCGTCCGCGAGGTAGCGGGCCCGAGGAGGAATCGTGTGGCAGCGTTGAAGGTAATTGCATTCCCATGAGGTAGCAGGCCCCGTTGTCATTTGTACTGATTATTTCGAGAACATTTTGTGTCGATAAATCACAATGGCACAATACACAATGATATTACATAACATGCATTATATGACCATGACATTACTTATGGTACATCTCCTGTCAGCGAGTGGCATCACACAACCCTCATTAAGTGGCACAAAGCACCGCAGAGCCCCAATCAGACAGACACTCGCCGGAAGAGCGCCCACCAAAGACTCTGCGAGATGGATGTAGCTTGGGTACATCGAGTCAACTCCGAGTCGAGGGAAACAAGATCCATCCGAACAGAACAAAAGGTACGCGAGGAAGTGTGTCCTAATCGCCGACAGGGCGCATGCAAGGCAAGTCATGTACTCCTCAAGAAGGAATGGGGCACACCCGATATGTTGTCAAGAATGGGTGACCGAATCTTCAGCCCATACGCACCTTCCAGCCTAGTCGTCTTGGAGGTGGCACTATCGAAGATCGCTAGCAGAGACCCGTAAGCATAGCTACGCCCTCCGAGTTATGGTCATCTCCCCACCGAAGTGGAAGGTGTGAGTCTCTCGGTCTCTAACGATCCACTTAACGCAGATAGGGCGCGCCACAAATCAAACGCAGCGGCGGTGCGCCCAACATGCGGGCAAGGGCAGGGGAGGCCAAGGCCCCATAGTGTGGGGACATACCACTCATCAAGAGGCCACCTCTCTAGGGCGCCAGACCTGGTTCGGAGGGCCAACGCCGATTTACCACCAAGTTCTCAGATCGGTGTCGCGATCCCAAACAAGGCCGAGTAGCTCATACGGGCCATCAATCGAGGTCGGCCATCTCCTCGCTAACAGAGAAACAACATGTTAGTCTCGCATATAAAATAGAATGTATGGTACGTAAAAAAGAAAGCGAAACATATCACAATGTAATGTAAGACAAAGTGAATAACACCATATACACACCGCATAACATAATAGTATATATGACCATAATGAGTTAACATATGACCCAGATAACATAACATTACGTCTGTGACATGAAAGGCATGGTTTGACAACGATACAACTCATACAAGCCATTAAACTAAGCATGCAACATCGACTTAGTAATTATATCTTGGTCGCTACGATGAATCGCTTGTGCTAGATCTGTCGGGCAATGATCGCCGGAGTGGCTAACCGCCTTGCATACCAGATCCGGGCGGTGAACATGTTGCTCGCACCGGCTATCATCCATGTCGCTTCGACGCGCTGTGGATCGGCGCCTTCCACGGCCGGGTGCTTTAGTGTGTCGTTCGCACCCACTTCACCGTCCCCACCAGAGGTCCCTATAGTGCATGTCCAGGCCATACGAATAGAACTCTCGGACTCCAAGTGCCATACAGTGGTGGATGTCGAGTACTGAGATGTAACCACCAACGCCAGATATCCCCGCTCTCCTTTAATCGAACATAGATCATCGATCACAAGATATATCACAAAGATCGTGGTTGCAAACAAATTTCCATGTAATAGGCCCATGAAACGCCACTTGTCACCTTCATAAGTTGCCAAACTATCTCGCTCGCACCACCCACCACCGAGGCATACAACGCCTCGACAAGCTTCTTCCTTGCAGCTTGCGCTGATCGAACGCGAACGACGATCGCCTTTAGATCCGAGAGGCTTATGTCCTTCGCACTAAATACCGGATCACTTGCTCGCCACACTTGATTTGCCCGCCTCAGACGCCCGTCACAGACGAGAGCGCCCTCGTGGAACACGTAATGATCTTGAATCTCCGCCATGAAGTACCTAACATGTGTATATCAAACCACCGATATTTTGAATTTTTTGTTCAAGTTCCTAACACTTCGTAATTTGTTCATAATCTAATATAACGCATATTAGGTTCAATTCTATTTCTATTTAAACATCTCGCATAAAATTACGTAATTATGTACTAATAAATTTTCATGACCAACAAAAATCGATTCATCTCAATTGCGCTTTATATGAATTTTCTCAGAAAAGAAAAGTGGAAAAACTTGATTTTTTTACACTTCAAAAACCCAAAAAATTGGAATATGAAAGATTTAATTAAAAATTGAATTTAA
The DNA here is from genome assembly GCA_036346405.1 of Phyllostachys edulis. Lineage (NCBI taxonomy): Eukaryota > Viridiplantae > Streptophyta > Magnoliopsida > Poales > Poaceae > Phyllostachys > Phyllostachys edulis. The sequence goes on along the minus strand of JAYEVD010000218.1, from coordinate 129,733 downwards.
TTGAAGTTTATTTTTCTTTTAAATTTTTTCAAAATGGGAGAATTGAAAAAATTTGTTCTCACGTTACTTCACCATGGTGTAGTTAAAGCAGTACTTTATGGAGCTTCTCGAGAATGCAATTGAAAGAAATTGAGAAACATGGAGGATTCAATGTTGGTTTGAGTGGTTACCTACATTGAATCTCCATGTTTTAGGCATCTTCATAATCACAACGAGCTTTCTTTATTTCTTCAATTGCATTCTCGAGAAGCTCCATAAAGTACTCGCTTAACTAAACCATGGTGAAGTAACGTGATCAAGAACCGAGCTACCAAGATATTTTTTTTTCAATTCTCCTGCTTCGTAGTCTTTCGTAAAATAAAAATAATTTAAATTAATAAAATAAACTTCAATTATATTCAAATTTTTTAATTAAAACTTTTCATGTCCAATTTTTTCTTCAATTTTCTGATTTTTTTATAATTGGTTTTTTCTCCACTTTTCTTTTCTTTCTCTCTCCTTGTACGATTTCAATTAAAAGCTAATCACATTGCTAAGTACTAAGTCTCGCTAAGTCAATAATTTTACATTGTCGACTACTAAGTCTTCAAATATTTCCTAACTTCCCGATTATTTAATTAATGTAGTGAGTTTTATTGGTGATTAATTTTCTTATATATACTATGATTAATTTTACATTTTATTTATCCCGCCCTAATTATCTATCATCGCCTCATCGCTATTTGACTTATCGATATTTAATTTTACTAGTGCCTAATTAGATTTGTTACTACTAAACCTGTTAATAGTATTACTAATTTGCTACTTCCTAAACTTCCCTTCTCACCTAATCTCATCCCTAATCCTTCCCTTTACTTAATCCTCTTTACTTATCTCTCTCTTATCTCCTCACCACCGAAATATCCTAGCTGCCATCCTTCCTTCCCCATCGTTCTTTCCTTCCCATTCTTCCTCCAAAGCTTCTCTCCCTTGGAGTTATCTCCTCACTGGAAGGTACATTGCTAACTCTATTTAATTTACAACACTAACAATAATAAGTTTGCTAAGTCAACTAATTACTAGCTAATCACATTGCTAACTACTAAGTCACACTAAGTCTTTTAATTTTATGTCCGAACACTAACTCAAAATACACCAACCGCACAACTATAACTACTTAGTTGCTACAATAAGAAACTACAAATCATCTAATTATATCCTAATGATATTGCTAAAACTATAGCCGGATGTGAATGGCAATTACCTTTTCTAGGTGCTCACAACACGATGCACAACTTCAGAATCGAGCGAACTTCAATTTCTCCTGCTGCCTTCCTTCTTCCGCGAGCTATCTTTCTCTCGGCTCTCTTCCTCTCGCTTGCTTTTGGCTTGCAAATGCAAATGGCGTCATTGAAATGCCGCAAACACGCTCGCTGGGTTTATGCCGCAATTTGATAGACGCTAGGCGCCAAAGCAAAGTATCAGAGCGGCACGCAGCGCGGTGTGGCGGGCTCGGCGGTCGCGCAAGATGGGCGCGAGCCACGAGCGAGCGCGGAAGGGGGCAAGGTGTCGCCATTGGTCGGCAAAGACTTGGTGTTATCGTCTTGAGTCAAGAAGAACTTAGTTGTCGCCAAGCTCCACGGCAAAAGATCTCTGTCATGGATCAGAAGCGTCGATGTTGCTTGTCGCCGCCCCAGACTAAAGATGTGCTCGGGGGGGCTAAATTTGGAATTCGACACTAAGGGGCTAGTTTAGGAATTAAATTTCTCTCTGAGCCAAAACAAATTAAAATTTCGATATGTCTCCAATCACGTATGGTTTGTAACAGAATCGTCTATGATATCCTACATATCACGATGGTCGTTGTTGAAACCGCTCGTGATTGTAGCCCTTCATGCACGGTTTCAACAAAAATCATCTGCGGTTGTCACTACTACAAAACCAAAGAATAGTAGACGCCATCACGCATTTGCTTCAAAAGGAACTGCTCAGTTGGTCTGTCGAGACTGTGTATTTATAATACCACCTATCCAGATGGTTCTTATTACGTAACCGCCTGGATACGCATATATCACGCATACAGTTTTTAATAGAACCGTCATGATAATTCATGCATTTGCCTTTGTTAAGAACCGCCTGCGATATCGAGATATCACGCGAGCATTTCTTTTGTAAGAACCGCTCAGGATTATCGCAGACGGTTCGTAATAAGAACCGCTCGTGATAGGCCGGCATTACAAATACCGTCTCGGCTGCACTTCCCCGCCCATTCCCATTTGAGCTACCACCAGTTCCTCCCCCATTGCGCCGCTGACAAAGAGGAGAAGGAAGGGAAGGAAGGAGGAAGGGAGGAGAAGGAAAGGAGGAAGGGAGGAGAAGGAGAAGGAGAAGGAGAGGATTCTTGAGAGATATTTGGTATTTTCATCGTGGGCTCTGAGGGTAACGATCTATAACCCTTTATATTTGCTATAAGTTAATGGCTAATCAATTTAAGTATGTTTGGTCAATAGGAAGAGTACGTACTTGCAGTTTATTAATATAATTTGACACTAATTTGTTATATGCATGAGTAGCGAGATGGACCGAATCGGATGTACTGTGAACCGTGTGAGTCAAGAGTACATTAATGGCATGTTTACTTTTAGAAGAACCGCCGAGCAAGATATGTTTAAGAAGAGGATAAAATTTATGTATCGTCCATGCATTGATTATGTAATCAAGATGTTTAATAACTCGGCGCAAATCGGCGCACTTGATTCAAGGGGTTTAAAAAGGGTATACATGTTGGACCACCACGGTGAAGAGCAGATTATACAAGAAGTTAATAATGACGACATCGCGAGGAAGTCAACGATATGCCGGATGTGGATTGTGCTTTTGATGAGGATAGGTTGCACGATAACAACTGATCGAGATGCTACGATGCAGGTTTAACTACAAGTGAGAGAGAGTTTTGTAAATTTGAGGGCTTAATGGAGGACTCGGTGAGACCTTCGTTCCCTGGCTGCAAGCCAGAATACACAAGGTTGTTGACCATGCTTGAACTACTAAAATTGAAGGCAACCAATGGTTGGTCCGACAAGAGTTTCACGGCGTTGTTAGGTCTCCTAGCGGACATCCTTCCAGAGGGAAATGTGTTGCCCAGCACCACCTACCAAGCAAAGAAGGTTCTTTGTCCATTGGGAATGGAAGTAGAAAGAATACATGCATGTCCGAATGATTGTATCCTCTACCGTAAAAAGTATGCAGATATGCATGTATGTCCCGAGTGCAAAGCATCCCGATACAAGAGTAAGAATACTGATAAGGTGAAGCAAGGACCTCGTGCTAATATGTTGTGGTATCTGCCTGTGATCCCACATTTGAAGCGTTTATTTGCAAACCCAAAGGAGACAAGATTGCTGCATTGGCACTCGGAGGAGCGTAAGAAAGATGGAAAGCTAAGACACCCTACCGATTCGCGCCAAAGGAAAAACTTCGATTGAGTCAAGTGTTCAAAGGAACCGAGGAACATAAGGTTAGGGTTGAGTATGAGATAGAATGAATCCTTTTGGTAACATGAGCAAATGACATAGCACTTAGCCCATCAATCTATATATGTACAACCTTCCTCCTTGGTTGTGTATGAAGCGAAGTACATTTTGATGTCATTACTTATCCAAGGGCAAGCAACCTAGGAATGATATTGATGTGTACCTAACACCATTGCTAGAAGATCTTTTGACACTATGGAGCTTAAGGGGTACAAGTATGGAATGCGATAAATGAGAGAACTTCACTTTACGCGCCATGTTATTCTGCACCATCAATAATTTTCCCGCCTTGGTAACCTATCTGGTTCAAGACAAAAGGAGCTAAAACCCGTCTCAAGACCGCTAGATGGTACGGAGAGTGTATGGTCGAACAACTCGTGCAAAATTGTGTATATGTGTCACCGTAGGTTCCTTCCTAGGATTCACCCATACCGCAAGATGAAGAAACAATTCAATGTAAATAAGGAGGATGGTTCACTCCAAGGGCTTTTAGAGGAAAGAGGTCTATGATATGGTTAAGGAGATGTTGTGCTTGGGAAGGGCGAAATTAAGAACTCGCCGTAAGAGCATCCGAAGAAGCGGTCAATTTTTGGGACTTGCCTTATTAGGAGAACTTAGAAGTTCGCCATCGCATCGACGCCATGCACGTGGAGAAGAATATATGTGATAGCTTGATTGGTCTCTTCATCAACATTAGTGGCAAGACAAAGGATGTGTGTTAACGCATGCGGCGTGACTTGGTTGATATGAACATAAGGACCGAAAGTTAGCACCGAAAGAGACCGATAAAGGATTTAATGTACCTTCCCCCACTTTTGTTACACTATGTCCAAGGCCGAGAAATGAATTGTGCCGAGCTTGCATGGTGTGAAAGTTCCATCCGACATTTCGCTAACACTAAGAAACTTGTTTCGTGGAAGATTTGAAATTAATTGGTATGAAGTCTCATGATTGTCATGTGTCGATGACACAAATGGTTCCTGTTGTAATTAGGAGTATCTTGCCGAACAATATCTCGAGTGGCAATCCAGAGGCTGTGTTATTTCTTTAACTCAATTACTCAAAAGGTCATTGATCCCCGAGGACTAGATGCTCAGAGGTCGAGGTGGTGATGACTCTATGTCATCTTGAGATGTATTTCCTCCATCATTTTTTGATATCATGGTCCATCCCATTGTTCACCTTGTGAAAGAGATAAAGATATGTGGCCTTATGTTCCTATGTCATATGTACCCGTTCGAGAGGTACATAGGAATTCTCAAGTCCTACGTACGGAATCGATCTTGACCTGAGGATAGCATCATCGAAGGTTATGCAACCGAAGAGGTCATTGAGTTCTCATCGATTACATGGCTCGTGGAACCGATAGGTGTGCCTCTATCTCGCCATAGGGGAGACCGGAGGGTATCAGACCATCTAAGGAAATCAATCACTCCCGATCTAGATGCGTACACTCAAGGCCATTTCACGGTCTTGCAACACATGACCCAAGTGTCCCCTGCACATCGACGAGCACAAAGACATGGTATGCCAATAGAATCTAGACCGCTCGGAGGTTTGATCACGAGAGAGCACAACCGCGGCTCAACAAATGGTTAAATGTGCGATTCATCGAGGTCATCAAGTGATGATACATCGCTATGGTTGGCAAAAGGGCCAAAATTTACAATTGTGACATGGCAAGGGTACGACATAAATGTGTACACATTTTATATGACACCAAGATAGGAAGAGCATAGTCCGTAATAGCGTGTCCGTGATAGATGTATTTCACGAGCGCTCAATATCACCGCCCACGTGGGTTGAACTCCTACTATGGGTTCATAGAGAAGATTTGGGAGCTCGACTATGTACTTTTCAAGATCCCCCTGTTTCGATGCAATTGGGTTAAACTTCCGCAAGATGTGAAGGTCGACAAGTACGGCATCACTACTGTGGACCTCAAACGTGTCGGATACAAGGACGAACCATTCATACTATCTAAGCAAGTTGTTCAAGTTTTTATGTAACAGAATTCGACAAATAAGATCCGGCACGTAGTTCTTCATGGAAAAGAAGGATTGTCGGAGTTGAGAATGTCGAGATGAGGAAAATTACAATCAATTTGATGAGTTGCCTCCTTTCGAGACTAAGATCGTGCTCGAGGAAGAACCCAAAGGAGGAAGCTAGCTATATGCGATCGAACATCATGAAGGGCTATATTTTAATTAAGAATTTACTCCATTGTAATTTATTCCATAACATGAGACATGTCAACGTGGACTTGCCATATGTTATGGACTTGTAATCTCTTATATATTTTGATGTCAACGTGGAATTGTCATGTGTTATGGATTTGTCATCTCGATTTTGATGTCAATGTGGACTTCATTGTAATGTGGAATGATAATATTATGCACTTGTAATAAATAGATGATAAAATACCATATCCTTTTTACATCACGCATTTATAAAGACCATATCCTTTTTACATCACAGATGATAAAAAGGATTAGCAATCCTATCTTAGCCTTCAAATCTTCGTAGTTTCTCGCGGCTTTTAGTGGCGTGAGGATCGGCGACTATTAGATCAAACGCCCACTGCGACCTTGCACACTTGATTCAAGGCCAGAGCCCCATATATCCTGTGAGGCCATCAACCCTGGTCTCCTCCGTCTCGGTGAGGTCGACCCGCTCTCCTACAATTCGGATGTCATCCTCGACTCTTTGGGTTGCATCCTTGGTGCGGACCAAGTAGTTCCATAGGATGATCTCCATGATGAGGTTTACTCGCTGGATGTCGTAGACCCTCGCATTGGCCTGTCTGAGGAGGAGCCCCAATCGACAGATGATGGACGCTGTGCTCTCCAGTAGATCAGAGGGCCTACAACGGATGACATTGCAAACGGAAGGCTTGTTCGCAGCTTGGGCCAAGTTGTGACCAGAGAGGTGCAAGTAAATAAGCACAATGTAGGCCAATATAGCCGGCACGAGAGGGGAAGCCATTTGGAGTTTGTGGAGAAAGGGGATCAAGGAGGATCTTGAGAAATCCCTTTCAGAAGGGGATATCTATTTATAAAACAAGTACTAAAGCCAGAGCGGGAGACGAAGAGATACTTTGGGAGCCGTAGCGACGTTGGTGCGATCGTGAGACGAAGAGACACATGCATTGCGCAGGAAAACAAAGAGACTTGTCACCAGGTTCATGTGGATAGGAATTTTCATCAGGTTATCATAGACGGTTCTATTATAGAACCGTCTGTGATAAGGAATCACAGACGGTTCCATAAAGAATGTCAGGATAACCTCATATCACGCATTTGTTGATATGAGGTTATCACGCATGCTTGATATGAGGTTATCACAGGTGGTTCTTTTATGGAACCGCTCAGGATTCCTTATCACAACCGTTCCATAATAGAACTGCTTGTGATATCCCTTCATAACCCTAGGGCTCCCCAAAGGCCCTTAGCCCCTTAAGCTCTCGACGGTTCCTTAAGCTCTCACTGCTTGCCTCCTCTAGGGTTCACCCATTCACCTCCCCTAAGCCCCGACACCGCCTCCCGACCTCGACGCCACCGCCTCGACATCGACGATGCACGCTGTCCCCGACATCGACGATGCACGCACACTCGATGTGTGCCTCCTCCTGTCTGGCCCTCCTCCTCCGCCACCTCCTCCCCGTGATCGTCCTCCTCCCGTGTTGGCCTCCTCCTCACCAACCTCCTCCCCAAGACCGGCCTCCTCCCTGCACAGCCTCCTCCTCAGAGTCCCCTCCCTCGTGATCGGCCTCCTCCCCTGCCCTCCTCCTCCCTGGCCGACCTCCTCCCCTACACCAGCCTCCTCCTTGCACTGTGAGTATTGCAACCTTTCTTGTAGTTTTAGCTTCTTATTTTGCTTAACTACATTGATTCCATGTATAATTTGTTTGAGGTTCTTGTGCAGCAATCCTCTATGTGAGTATTCCTATATTACATTTGTGCGTCACTTTGGCTATATACTTATGTGTTGGATTGGCTTCAAATTCTGAAATGATATTGTGATTATCTTGATATCATTGCTCTGTTCTGATGATTAGGGTTTGGGATGCTAGATATGATGAGATTATGGCCATGGTGGGTGTTCTTGGCATTGAGGGTGATGGTGGCATGGTTAGCTTTAGTGGGCATAGTTTCGGTCTTTGCTCCATTTCTTAAGTGGGCATCCTTTAAATTCTTGCTTAATCAAAGCTTTTGTTGATCAATTAGTTCAGTAAACTACTAAACCATTGGTTGTTCACTGTTGGTTTTGGACATACATATCACTATTTGATTTCAGCTTGATTTGTCCTAAATAACAGCCTCAAGGGTTATTAGCACTAGTTGGCTTGCCGTTGTTTAGTTTAATGTCCAAAGCTAATTGAATCAATAAAATTGCTAACTACTTGTTTTAGCAAAGTCTTTAGCTTACTATCATTCCTAGCCATCTTAGATTGTCTTCTCTGTTATTGCATTTTATAAGAAGGATTTTCCATATTGAGGTACTGTTAAATAAGTTTTGTCACTTGATTCAATTATTTTTTTTTTGTCAAATGTACTTGGGTGATCCAATAGTCATTACAAAGGCTTATTAGCAAATGCATTTGGTCTCTAATCATCTTCACTGTCCATCATCATTTAACAGAACCTGTTTTCTAATCCGAAATGCTACCATCTAAACTTCTCTCATTTTTAATCTTTAATTTTTGCTAATCCATTTGAGTGACCTAGTTGTCAGCCACAAGATCGTTTAGTAGTTTACTGTTATTTGATTATCCTCATATTGTCCTCTTATTTATCTGCTGGACTTAGGTATTAACATGTGATTTGCAAATTTGAATCCTCCAGTAGTGGTTAATCCTAGTTACTAATATTTGAACTGCACACCTAGTGGACTGGCATAACGCTTGTTAGCATTTGATAATAGGTTTTTGCAAATCTATTTCACTAACAAAGAATGTTAATACATTGATTCAAAGTATGCTGTTTATATTTGCTTGAATGAAGAAAAGAATGTTAATTATATATAACACTTCTATTTTTACAAGGCAATTTTAGTTAATTGGATGGGTAACTTCTATTTTTTTGTATAAAATATGTTTCCATATTATATGCAAATTCTTCAATATTAATGGTATTTGTGCTAGATATGATGAGATTATGGCCATGGTGGGTGTTCTTGGGCATTGAGGGTGATGGTGGGTCTTCTGCTCCATGATGAAGATGATCAAATGCTGAAATTGAACTGATAATCAATTCATATTTGAGCTCTACTTTGTTACTTACTGCTTTGTCATCTTGAACTAGTTGTAAAGCATTTTGGCTCGTGGTTCCTAGCATCCCGTTGGTTAGACCTTTATTGTCCAAGTAGCGTGCTTGCCGATCTTGTGCTTTGTATTCGCTTGCACTAAGGCTTTTCAAGTCCTATTGGTAATATGAAGTTCGTGTATAATCAATATTGGTTCCTGCTTGACCAAAAGTTTACTCTATGATCTTTTGATTTTGAGGTCATTTGACAAATTCAATAAAGTATTATTTAGAGCTCAAATTTTGAATCAGATTGTCATGTTTACTTTATGAAGAGTATAGACAATATGGTTGAGATGGCAAAGACTTGTTCTTTTGCAACTCTCCTTCTGAGAGCACACACTATCATCAATCATCTGTGCTTTATGCTATTTATTGATGCATTTCTGATGTTAATGTTGAGGCTTTCGGCTGTGACTCTTTGCCTTGCCCTGTGCATGACCATACTACCCTCCCCTTCTCCCCTTCACTCTCACAACTCACTATTTGGGTAACTTCTATTTTCTTTACTACATATTCTATATTTAAATTCAATGGGTAACTTCTATTTGTTTATATAATTAATGTGTTTACAAGGCAAATTTAGTTAATTGGTTGGGTAACTTATATAGATAGCAAGTAAGCGAGATGGTGTCTGCACCGTCTTCGCCACCGGCATCGATGGAAGTGATACGTGGGCGAGATGGCGAGAAATATCGAATTGTTTCACGCCGATTGACCATCACGGAGGTCAATGCCTCTGGGGTCCCTCTAAGTCCGAAGATAACAGTGGCGAGATTCTGGACCATTTGCGGGATACTTGCAAGGGAACGGGTCGCCATCACCACACCAAGCTGGAAGTCTCTGACGGACATACAGAGAGGCCAGCTGTGGACAAAACTTTCAGCCTTGTTCACTATCCTGCGAGACATAAGGCACGCGTGGAACGGCATGCGGTGCTCGCGATGTGTCACGCGTGGAGGACCTTCAAGAGCACGCTTGTCACAAAGTACGTGAACACGGCTCGGACGCCCTTCACGAAGTATCAATTTTGTCGCGGAAATATGGGATGCCTTTGTGGCTATGAAGACGACGACCAAATTTTAGGAGCAAAGTCACGGCACACAAAGCTCTCCAGCACAAAACACTCACCGCCACAGACTCGGCAGACCACTGGTACACGGTAAAGCCACAGAATCGGAAACGGAGGACCAAAAGCAACCGGCCCTAAGTTGGTTAAAAGCGAGGGCAAAAGTCTCGTTTTCAAAGATCTCTTTCACAAACCCGCAGATGAGGCAAAGGTGTCGATGTATGGTAAATATGTTGAACTACCTAGTTGTTAATAAGTCCATAACTTCATAGTGTCTATAATAACATGATGACCTCTTGCAGCATACATTGACTATCGAATCTTCCCAAGGCTCCTTCCAAGCAGACAGGGAAAAAGATATACTAGCTACAGCCCTGGGAAACAAGGAACACCCGGGTCGTACGCGAGGCGTTGGGGTTTACATACCTTGGAGTGATGGATTCCGACACGACTCCGACACGTATAGGAGTAGGAAGAGATCCAAGGCCGAGCACGATGCCCGGTTGGAACATGTGCTTACTGCAAAATTTCAAGGACAGATAACAAGATTGTAGGATCAAATGAATCAACTCATGAGCTAGTCGCAAGTCGCCCCCATTATTTTGGGAGCCAGTCCTCCTCAACATCGGAGTAGCGTCGCGTCCACTTCAAATTCTGAACATGACGACGTCCAATTACCTATCGACGTCCAATTCCTCAACATCTCTAGAATGCACCAAAGATGGACCTATAGGACGCCTTAGCAAATTGTGTATCATTTTGTAGGAGCCGATGCCCTGCAAGCTCCAAGTGAGGATGGTTGGGCCTATTTCTATTGAGGTCAAGGGGATGGTGCATCCATACCGAGAAGGGACAAGAAAGACGATGCCTAGCTAGCACAGGGTTACGCCAGGGTCCAGGTAGATATGGTATATGACAATTTCATGGTCATCCCGCTAGAGATTCGCCCGAACAAAGACATCAGAACACTTAGGGATGCCATGCACACTTTTATGCAGTGGCCCAAGAAGGACATCACCTTGGACCCAGCAGTGCCACGATCTCAACACGGCCATTCCTCTCCAACAGGACCCTCGATGACTCCACCTCATCCTTCGCCTCAGAAGGCCACCTCATCGATTCCTATGGAGAAGACGCCGAAGGAACAAGAAAAGCGTGCCACCGTATCGGTTCCCGAGTCGTCTCGTGTGAAGACATGTAGCGGGCCAATCTTTAAGGCCAAATCAAAATCGATGAACATTAAGGGGCCTCCCTTGAAATACTCCATCGAAAGTCCATTGGCCATCGACACAGTATTACACCGCGCTGGACTAGGTTGTCAGGCTTTGCATGTCTAGTACACGCGAAAGACCAAAGAGAAGGGATGTGATACTGGAATCACCGTCAGATACAAGGATGAGTATTTCTTCAACGGGCCAGGCCACTTCGTCGTGGGGTTCAATGACTTATACGACCTATTCAACCTCACTGCCCTCGACGCCTTGCTTCTACGATGTTGGACACTGTAAGTGTGTATAATCAAGTTCTACATTCACATAATACCGATAAATATCACAACTCATTGCTTATGTATAGATACATGATGAGAAAAGCCCGGAAAGTTGACGAAGCGGTGGGTTTCCTTGACCCACACGTGGTCTCTATGCAAACCATCGAAGAAGACATATCCTTCGTCGAGAAATACATAACGGCGGCATTGCTTCGTCAGGTTGACAAGGACTATATAGTGGTGCCCTTCAACTAGGAGTAAGTGTTTCACTACTTGCTATATAAATTTCATTTGTACTTTATACGCAGCACGAACTTAGGTTTAATGACTATAGCGACATACATGAGTAGGTTCCACTGGATCCTTTTAGTCATTGTACCAAAGAGGAACAAGTTAATATACCTTGATTCCCTAATCAGCAAAAAGCACGACTTCAGCCTTTTGAAAGGAATACTCGACAGGTATGCTCATTTCCTCCATACATAACTCTATTGTAGTCTTCCTTCATTTGAAATGGCCGAGGATACACTACTACAAAAAGGCTAATACTGGACGCCTCATCACAGACGGTTGACCAAAACCGTCTATATTAAATACAATCGCAGACGGTTTTGGTTTAGTGACCATCTGTGTCATTGGCTGCGCTAAAAACTGTCTATGAAGAAGTAATATCACAGACGGTTCGTGTTGAAAACCGTATGTGAAGTATCACAGATGGTTCTGAACAAGAACCGTCTGTGATACTAATAAATATCATAGACGGTTCTTGTTCGTAACCGTCAGTGATACTTCACACACGGTTTTCAACATGAACCATCTGTGAATTCCCATCCTCATCACAGACGGTTCGTATTAAAAACCGTCTGTGATAAGTAATTTTGATTTTACCATGGCCTGAAATCACTAACACTCTGATTTTACCATGGCTTGGAGTCACTAACACTTTGATTTTACCATGGCTTGAAATCACTAACACTCTCATTTTACCATAGCTTGGAATCACTATTACTATGATTTTACCATGGCTTGGAATCACTAATACTCTGATTTTACCATGGCTTGGAATCACTAACACTCCGATTTTACCATGGCTTGAAATGCCTAACACTCTGATTTTACCAGAGTGTTACACTACTACAGAAAAGGTCTTCACAGACGGTTCAAAAACGTCATCACAGATGGTTTCATGAGCCGTCTGAGTTTATGGGTCAGTGATGACATGGGTCATCACGCAGCGGTTTTGAACCGCGTGAAAAAGCTATATGACGATTACGAACAAGAACCATCTGTGATAAGTAATTATCACAAGCGGTTTTTATTCAGCAAATGCATGATAGTTTTCTATTGCAAAAAATCGGTTGTGCCAAACTAATCAATTGCTAGAGTAGTTTCCATATGCAACCTCTAGCAAGACAACTAAAATCAATTAAAATTACGATGGCAAACACATTATAGGAAAGAAACCAAAAGGTTTCTAGCGTCCCCTCGAATGGGAAAAAAAAATAATAAAGTTACAAAGTTAAACTAGCTAGAAACTATCTATGTCTCCAAGCTCCTAAAGAACTCATCGACTTCTTGGATTGGTCTTGTGAGCTCCTCTCATACCTCACTGACATATCACAAGATGTTCTTACATGTCGTCGAGTTAGACTCAAGCTCGTTAGCAGGAGGCATCGAAAACCTCCAGCAGCGCTCAGGCCTTGGTAACACAAAATTAAGATAATTTTCTTTTAACAAACAGCCAACAAATTGTGTATGTTATGGGGATGTACACGTACCTTCCGGTAGTCTACCTCCTGCGGTAGATAAGGAGCTCCTCCGCATCCCTCCTCCTCGTCGTCAGTCAATCATGTGTCTCCTCCTTGAACCACGGCGAGGGGAATCGAGGGTGGTCGTCGGAGCTCGGTGTGGGGAGGGGAGAGGGAGACACTGATGGAAAACAAGGCTGGGGTGGCTATAATATATAAGAACAACGCCAAAACATTTTGCTTCCCTTGCTTCAAAATTTTTGAACTCGCGTTGCTAATCACGAGCGGTTTCATACAAAAACCGCTCGTGACGATTTATATTATAGACGGTTCTTAATACAAACCGCCTCGATAAGTATCTTATCACAGACGGTTCGTATTAAAAACCATTTGTGATATATATCTTATCACAGACGGTTTGTATTAAAAACCGTCTGTGACTTGGAATTTTCCTTACTCTCTAATTTTACCATGATAAGATATATATCACAGACGGTTCTTAATACGAACCGCCAGGTGATAGTTCTATCACGCATTTGGTTTGTATTAAGAACCATCTGTGATATGTCGTCACAGATGGTTTTTGTATGAAACCGTCTGTGATTCGCAGCGTGGGAGTTCGAAAAATTTTGAATGCGCGTGCGGGAAGCAAAATGTTTTGGTGCTGTCCTTATATATTATAGCCACCCCAAACTTTGTTTTCCATCGCCTCCCTCTCCCTCCCCACACCGAGCTCCTGTCCACCTCGATTCCCCCGCATAGCTCAGCCTAGGAGACACAATGCCACGATTATGAGGAGGGATGCAGAGAGCCTTGTTCACCGCAGAGGTAGACTAATGGAAGGCACGGTACATCCCCATAACATACATAATTTGTTGGTCGTTTATTGTAAAGAAAATTATCTTAATTTTATGTTACCTAAGGCCTGAGCGCCACCGAGGTTTTCATTGCCTCCTTGTCAACGAGCTTGAGTCAAACTCAAGACATGCAAGAACATCTTGTGATATGTCGATGAGGTATGTAGAGGGGCTCACAAGACTAATCCAAGAAGCCAACGAGTTCTTCAGGAGCTTGGAGGCATAGATAGTTTTTAGCTAGTTTAACTTTGTAATTTTATTCTTTTTTTCCCATTCGGAGGGGAAGTTGTGAAACCTTTTGGTTTCTTTCCTATAATGTGTTTGCTATTAGAATTTTAATTGGATTTTAGTTGTCTTGCTAGAGGTTGCATATGGAAACCACTGCTCAGCAATTGATAGGTTTGGCTCAAAATCCGATTTTTTTGTAATAGAAAAATTATCATAGACGGCTCAATAAGAACCGCTCTGGACATATTTATCACGCACGTTCTTGTTCGTAACCGCTCGTGAAAATAGATTATCATAGACGGTTCAAAAACCGCTCGTGAAAATAGACTATCATAGACGGTTCAAAAACCGTGCGTGATGACCTCATGTCATCATCGACCCATAAACTCAGATGGCTCACAAAACCGTCCGTGATGGCATTTTTGAGCCGTCTATGAGGACCTTTTCTGTAGTAGTGATAACTTTTTGGAATCATGTAGGTCGTTCATCGCCTATATTGACGAAGGAGGATCATACAAGGGATCAAACGCCACACTAACACACATGACGCGATTTTTGGTATGCACTACAACACAGTAATCCTATATCATACTTCGTAATAATGCGTCTCGAATTGACTATACCTATATATGTAATTCTATTTTTGCAGTGCCGCTAGTAAAAACAAGATCACCTATGTGCATTCTACGTTTGCCATCATATGGAGCAAATCATTACACCTAAGATGAAGGATCCCGAGGTTTGTCAATCTCGAAATAATTATTTCTTAATTATAAATTTAAATATATATGCTTACCACTTTACTCTTGCTAGCGACAGGACTTGATATAAAGAACTATCACAGACGGTTTTTTGTTGAAACCGTCTGTGAAGGTATGTCGGTTCTATTTACAAACCATAAAATTAGTTAGGTATAAAGACCTATCACAGACGGTTTTTTATTGAAACCATCTGTGAAGGCATAGTATCACAGACGGTTTCCATTAAAAACCGTTTGTGATACGTGGGATATCACAAACGGTTCTATTTCCAAACCGTTTGTGATATGTCTCAAATCACAAACGATTTGTAAATAGAATCATCTGTGATATCCAACGTATCACAGATGGTTTTTAATGGAAACCGTCTGTGGTACTATACCTTCACAGACGGTTTTAACAAAAAACCGTGTGCGTTATACCGTATCACAGACGGTTTTTGAACTGTCTCGTGATAATCGCCCTCTCTATAGTTATCACAGACATACAAATTCGCATTTATTCAAAAACCGCTCGTGATGATGGTTCCTCTTAACCGCATCACATCCTGTGATGAGCTCAGATATACTAGTATGTGACTTATCACAGACGGCTCAAAAAATAAAACGCCATCTGTGATAACCGCCGTTATTGCGCATACATAAATTTAGATGGTTAAAAGCTATCAAAAGTGATGACGGTTCCGAACCGTCCGTGATGACCCTCTCTATAGTAGTATTGCATGAACATGACATATTTGCAAATGACAGGTCATGTTGCATTTTACATATTAAATACTGCGGGTATTCACACTTTGGAGTTGCCTCTTAACTTGCATCACATACCTGTTGAATCATATTGATATCCTAAAAGGAAAAACTTTACATTGAAGGGTTGCAAGTTAATTTGGACCTAAGGCATCACTAAGAACAAACATATGAAAGCAAATAAAACTGGGCCATATACATATGTTGATGTTTAAAAAAAAGGAAATAAAAATCTAAAGAGAACTAATCCAAAATTAGTTCTCTGGTATAGGGAGTAATGCGGTATAAGAAACTGGTTATTAGCATATTATGCGTATATAGACATTGCACTCTATATACCAAAAGTTAAGAGTGATGACGGTTTCGAACCGTCTGTGATGGCCCTCTCTGTAGTAGTATTGCATAAACATGACATATTTGCAATGACAGGTCATGTTGCATTTTACATATTAAATACTGCGGGTATTCACACTTTGGAGTTGCCTCTTAACTTGCATCACATACCTGTTGAATCATATTGATATCCTAAAAGGAAAAACTTTACATTGAAGGGTTGCAAGTTAATTTGGACCTAAGGCATCACTAAGAACAAACATATGAAAGCAAATAAAACTGGGCCATATACATATGTTCATGTTTAAAAAAAAAAGGAAATAAAAATCTAAAGAGAACTAATCCAAAATTAGTTCTCTGGTATAGGGAGTAATGCGGTATAAGAAACTGGTTATTATCATATTATGCGTACATAGACATTGCACTCTATATACCAAAAGTTAAGAGTGCATGTCCTTAGAGATTTGTCGAATTAATTAGGTGGTGATTTCTTTCTTGACCGGTTAGTTTTAATGTTTTCTTCATTCGAGCGCATAATAATATTTTCTATAGAAAAAGTCTTTGATTTTTACTGAACAAGAATTATCAAACAATATATATACACATATGTGTCTTCTTCCAATGCCATTATATCTTTAAATAACTACTCCGTACCATACTGTAATATTTTTATGAAGTCATCTCTGTGTGATGCGCGTGCTTGCACGCGTGTTGTGCAAGCGCAAGTTTAATATAGCATAACAAACGTAGATATTAGCTAGAGTGCATGAGTTGCGCAAGTGAAACGGTAAAATTGGTTCGCGCGCGCGCGTATATATATATATATATATATATGAGTTCATAAGCCTGTTTAATTTAAGCATTATGATAAATGGAGTAGTGTCACACAAGATGATACCATGCA
Organism: Phyllostachys edulis; assembly: GCA_036346405.1. Taxonomy (NCBI): domain Eukaryota; kingdom Viridiplantae; phylum Streptophyta; class Magnoliopsida; order Poales; family Poaceae; genus Phyllostachys; species Phyllostachys edulis. The sequence goes on along the minus strand of JAYEVD010000218.1, from coordinate 112,786 downwards.
CATCCCAAGCAAAATATGCTACCTATTGAATCGAATTGAATTCTGAGAATAACCACAACCTAGCTGCTAGCACACCCACCATATTTTGAAATCGAAATTCTCGATTGGTATACTGCATGCACCGGCCAATGAAATGCATTTCTGAGGCTTACATCAATGCAGTTTCTGATTGATTGATTAAAGGTGGTTAAATGGAAGGAGTGGATCCAATTCAATTCAAGCTATTATAAGCTGCAGTAAGATGATAAATGGATGGATGCCATGGGGTAATTAAATGCCATTGTGGAACATTCCCCTCTTTACTCCCCATCTGCCATCCATCCAATTATATGAGAATGTGGATATGTGACGGCATATATGTGTATATGCATATCTACACACACACATATATACTACTGGTACAGCAGCGGTTTTCATGCACGTAAGACAACCCTAGGTAATGCGCAACGCCCTCGTGGGCCCTCCATGCGCGCGCTCCGCGTGCTACCAAGCAATTCACCCACTGAAAGGTGGGACCGAGCAGACATGGGCCCAATTGTCGGTAAGAGGGAGGGTACGGTGGCTGGCTAGCGCTGTTTTTTTTAAATAATATATTTTAATAGAATTACAGAAATAAATGTACATTTAATATAATTACAAAAATTGGCTTCTGTCACAATTTGAAATGGTGATATGGCTTTATCGCCATTTGGATTGGCGACAGGGGCCCCATCGCCTACCTAACATTAGTAAATGTCTATGTCGCAATTTCAAATAGCGATTGGCTTCGAAATAGATACAAATCGCCGTTTGAATGGCGACAGAGATCACGTGACTTCATCGTCACCATTCCAAATGGTGACGAAGTCTTTCTATAAAAGCACAAAAAAAACCAAAATTCACTTTTAATCCAAAAAAAAAAAGAGGGAGATGTCACATTACCATTTTCAATAAATGGAATTTAGGTGCATCTCATGAGCATACATGTTATTTTTGGAGCATGTGCATAAATTGTTGCATTTAAATATTTCAAATCAAGTCAAATTTATAACTCGAATTGAAGCTACAAATGAAAACTGAATTAAATGCTTGTAAAGACCTCTGGAAAATAATTTATTCAAATACTAGAATAATTATCATGATTTTTCTCAAATTTTTAGAGTCTAACTTAACCTAGAGAAAACCCATGCTTAGTTCATAAGCATCTTCATTAAGGATTTTAAATTAAGCAATTAAATCATGATAAGGGTGCTTAGAAAATTTATATTGGCTTTATACCATCCAAGTAACTTCTCTGAAAATTTTCAGATTTTTATAAATTTATTTACTATTTCTAACTGCCGGTCAAATTATGGAAATTTTAATTCAATTCGGTCAACTATTTAGACTCAGGCGAACCAGTTGGACTTGACTCGGTCCAACCCACTCAACCAACCGACCGCACCACACTCGGACTCGTGCCGCTTTGCCATGCCACTGACGGGCGGGACCCACCCGTTAGGGTCTTCTTCTCCACCGCCTCGCCAGCGCTGCACGTGCTCTAGAGCGGCAGTCAGGAGGTGGCGCGGTGATCTCGCTCCTCCGTCCATGTAAATTAACACCGCTTCGTCACTGTCGTAATCATCCTATCTAGTGATGCCACGAAGCGACGCCGTAGTTGTTCCCGTCATGGACTCATGGAAGCTCCTCAATTGTCACCTCATCCTCTCGGCCGCTCAATTGAAACCGACCCGTTCTCCCTCCTCTCTGAAGCTTATGCTCTCATTCCTTCGCCACTTTTCTACTCTTTGCATGCCATTTCCATTCTAGCTAACCCGAACCCTTGGCATTGCTCGTAGCTCCCAAACACCTCAGTGCTATTTTCGTATCCAGAGTGCGCTCTGAGTGCCGCCGCCATGCCATTCGTGTCTCTAGTGAGCTCCTTCCTTTCTTTTGTGCGTCATCTTATGCTTTAGGGTATAAGAAGTAAAACCCCTCAATCAATTTCCTCTTTGGATCATAGGATCATCGGGAATTTGGTTTTTCTTGAACTTCGACCGAAATCGACTCCTTCGTCTCCATCTCTGGCCTGGTGGGCCATTCTTCAATTCCTTCCAGTAATACTGTCTAATGGGTCTATGTAATCTATCCCGATCATTCGTTCCTCTGTTCTTTCCTTAGGTCGTTGTGTCCGCGTTGATCTCTCGTTACTGCCATTAGTCAATTGTCACCGGAGCTCCACCTTGCACCTCCGAGCATCTTCTTGGTCCTGGTAGGGTCCCTAGACCTCACTGATGCTTATGCGCACGATGGTTAGTTGAAAGTACCATCGGGTTGTCGCATGATCATTCATCGTAGTTATGCCACCGCCTCTCACCGTCGCATCGCTGGTACGACTGCGCTCCGACGATGTTCCGGCCACCAGTAGGTTCGCATGAGTACGAGGTTTCCATTTCTGCCCTTGGCTTGCGCGGCCATGGCCCACATCGCTGGCGATGAGTCGAGCAAGCTCGCGATAGTGAGTTCCTCTATTGTCGGAAGTCCCAACAACACCGTAGTAATGATGATTAGCCAAATCGATGTCGATTTAGGTTAAGTAGTCATTAACTTTCACTAATCATTGCATAATGTTCACCGACGTGTGGACCCCATGAACAGAAACTGAGATGTATTAATGAAACCGGTATTGAATAGAGTCAATGACATGTGGGGCCGATGTAATAAGTGCACAGTAAACCGCACGGTGGTCCATGGACCGGTGGACCAGACGCGTGGGCCTTTGGTCCATGTGCTATTCCGTGAGCCTAACGTATGACATGTGGACCCCATATGTTAGATGGTTTTAATCGGAATTTAAATGAAAAAGAGAAACACTCTGCAATGGACCCTACATGTAAGTGATAGAGGCTAGATTAACCTGGGTATAAAAAGTATTTAACATGTTTATAAATTTCGAAATGAATTACTTTTACATCAAAATGGTTTAAACTTCAAAATTCATAAGTAATTCATTTTAACTCCAAATTCAGTGAATTTAATTTTTTTAGTTTCCATTTTTACTGTACTTTAATGTGGAATAGGTTTTAATCATGTATCTGTTACAGAAAATTTTGGTATTTGAATTAATTGCTACACTATTGACTTTAACTTTGAAAATACATAGAAAAGTCATATGAACTCCAAATGAACTAAACTTTTCACCTAAATTCATATAAAATCATGATCTCACTACCGTATAAATTTCATGCATGTTTGAGCATTTTGAATTTATGAGATTTTCTTCGGTGTTTATTTGTTATCGTTTACTATAGATCCCGAAGTGCCAGAAATTAACGACTACGCAATTGAAAGTGAACAATTGGAATATCAGCAAGGCAAGCATCCTCTTGCATCATCTTGATCCTAGCTTTCGTATTTAGTATTTTGAATTGTAATAATAATAGCTTGCATGCTATTTTCGTTATATCGATAATTTGTGAGTCCAGTTAGCTATGACCTAACTCTTGCAAGTTATCCTTGATATTCTCATACAACTATGCTTAAGTTAGATGTCAGTGATGGTATTTACTCTATATATGAATGCTTAGCCATGCAAGTCAAGAGATTTGATAGTTTTAGTTGTCGAGGTTCAGAGGGATCCGATTGCAATCTATAATGTGCAAGGGACCACTTCTTTTATTTCTATTCATTAGGTCGGTATTCCCAACACAACTTGCGTGCCTCGCTTAGCAAGTTCTATCAAGAATTTGTACTAAGTGTGATTTCATCTCGCATGGGTTGTGGGGACCCCCGGTTATTTCCAGAAGACCAAGACATTCCCGGCCATATGGAGATAACGGTGGGTCTCCCATGTGAATGAATTCCAACTTAACTCCATCTAAGCGAGAGGTTTGACCGAAAACTAGAGCCCCGATAATCATGCGCTACACCTCTGCGAGCACTACATGATGATCGGTTCTCCAACAGTCCAAGCACTACACTTAGTGAGTTAAATCAAAATCCACGAACAGCGAGCATGAGATCATGTTGGCTCCCAAGATCAGCGACCAACATGCCCCAAACTCACATATAGCATTGATCATATCCATACAACATTCATACATTCATAGTTCAAAAGACATACAACATAATAGTTCAAGTCTACAACTATTACAAATGGCCGACTGGCCAAATTCAAATAAAATCATAAAGTGACAGTGGAAGCAAGTAAATAAACCAAAAGTCCAGCATGGTATGCCCCATAACCCATCGGCAACTGACTAGGAGTTAAATAATAGCACTACTCGTTAGTGTCGCCTAAATCGACACTAACGAGCTCATCGGGCTCAAAGTCTTCCTCACCTGAAATTATAGCATTCGGGTTGAGTACAAATGTACTCGCAAGTCTTACACAAATAAAAATTAGTTATGCTAGAGGTTGTTCCAAAGGATGGCTCATATTGGCTTAGTTTTATGAAAAGACGCAACAATTTTCAACCTACACATACTAGTTTATCAATTGCCATTTTAAAAACAGATTTGAAGTAGAAGTAAAGCATGTGAATAAGTGATAAATTGAATAATAAATGAATCAAATAAACACCAAAGTGGTAGCCCACTTTGATACAACAAAATGCATGAACATCCCATTCATGTCTAATACCGAAGTTTAGCCATAATTTAAATACAAAGTCTAACGATACTAACTCCTAACTCAAGTGGTTGTCCATAATTGTGGATACGACTATTCAATAGTTTTAACTCTGAGAGGTGTACTACTTTACCCACACGACTCGATTAGCCCATAAGCCTCCTAATAATGACACACTTCCTTTGGTATGTCGATGGGGAGAATCGAGATACGATCGCTTTTGAAGAAAATTCTATTGAGTTAGGTCCCCATGTGAGATGTTTCCGCACCTAGTACAAGCATCCGATAGCACTTGCTAGGGGCTCACAAGTTATATTGGCAATACCGAGGTAATGTAAATAATGAAAAATGGTGCTCCTATGCACACTATAGAAAATTACCTCGGCTCCTACGGACAAATGATCAACACAAGTGACCTTACACCACCATGAGACTTCACCCAATAAAACCTTCCCTACTTGACCACACAAGACCCATATCCCACGGTGGTAGCACGAGTGTACTTGAATCAACGACGTTACCAAAATTCGGTCCTTAATGGTCCGAACAAGACAACCACATACCCAATCTCGTGCACGAAGGCACCCTCACTAGAAAGCACTTGTCTAGACCCCAAAACTCATTTAAAATGACAAAATTTATTTCATAAAACAGATACGAAGATCTGAAATAAAATGAATATAAGAAAATGAGTGTTTCCCATAATTGTCGGGTTATTCCCGACAATCAAACTATCATTTCTAGACTTGCATGGCTAAGCAAACTCAAACAATATAATTCACACATTCCTATCTTAAGCATGTGGTACTGGAGTAATTCAAAATTGACCTCAATGAATAGGATATAACTATTCTACACATCACAAAAATAGCGACATTATCAAAATAGCATGCAAGAAATTATGATGCAAAAGAAAGTTCAAATGATGCTTGCCTTGCTGGTAGTTCAGTTTTTCACTCTCAGTAACGTACGAGTCAATATCAATAGCCTCGGAATCTATAGAATTAACGATATCGACAAACACCGAGAAATACTTCAAAAATAAAATTGCTCAAAAATGTATGAATTTCCTACAGTGGCTTGTGCATGATTTTATATGAATTTATGTGAAAGAATTATTCCATTTGGATTTATTCCATTTGGATTTTATAGCAATTCGACTTTCAGGTTCCAATATGTCTTAATTCATGTAGTTTAATTATTTGGTCAAAATTTGTAGAGCAGTAGGATTATACAAATAAATAGAGAATAATATTACAAGTCCAAATTATCCGAGTTCATCTCATTTGGAGTTTTTATGAATTAGTTATGCATTTCTTAAGTTATCAGTCCTTTTTCTATTGTAAAAAATAATAGGTTTATGGATCACTCTCCAAAATTATATTCTCTGCTATAGAGACAAGTTTGAAACCAATTTTAATATAAATGTTATTAAAAATTAAAATTATCAGCATTGGTTTCATCCATTTTGGAGTTACGAAGAATTAGTTATGTATTTTTGAAGTTGTTCACATTTTTTAGTGCACAAATTAATAGACTTCGAATTTCTTAACGCTTTTAATGCTTTTCTTACTCACCACTGTGCTAGCCACAGACGCTAATGGGTGGGGTCCAGTGAAAAGTTTGTTTTCCATTTAAACTCCCGATTGAAACTGCGAACTGACAAGTGCGGCCCTAAAATCAGTGACTCGGTATCATGGACTGAGTCTACGAGCGTATGCGCATGGCACACAATGCTAAAGTGGCTAGGCCCACTTGTCAGGCACTCAACGGCTTTCACTAACTCCTCAGATTTCTGTGCGCGGTCCGATGTGTAAGTGACATATTACTTTCGCTAAGACAACCATTAAATGCTAATGATTACCGCCTACGCCTAATGACCTTGCTACAAAGGCGACAATGTGTTAAGCTAGTTTGCTCAGCTGCTCGCCGACGCTACGCTACTGCCGTCGTGGAGCTGGCTAAGGATCAAGTTAGATGCGCAATAGTGTTGCGCACCTAGTGGAAGTGTGGAAGTGGTGGCGACATCTGAGGTGACCTGTAGCGGCGGCTAGCTGGAGATGGGCGGTGCTACAACTACGACAATCATGCATAGCACAAACAAGCTCCGCAGCGTTCAAAGAAGCAGGTGCCCAAGCTTCTAAGGACTATAAGGAAGCTACCTGAGCTGGATGGGTCCTTAGAGAGGCTTGGAGCAGCTTGGAGCTTGGTCGTCAAGAAGATGACGGCGGCGGCACATTACCACGTGGAGAAGTGACCCCGAGCAGATTTAGGACGCAGTGAATGCTCGGGATAGCTTAAGGACCTTAAGAGCATGATATAGGCGCAAGGAATCATACAATGGCTTACCGAATCAAGTGGGAGATGAAAAGTTAGTTCTCCGGCCGAAATGGGAAGAACTTCAATTCACCTCAATCCTGTCGTGCATTATCAAAATTGAGTAGCCGTTCTCATTGTAATGCTAAATGACACGAGATGACACGAAAGACGGAGCAAGGAACTCACCGAAGATGATGAAGACCCTTTGGTGTCTTCGGGAGCGTGCTCTGAACAACCCTAATGGCACTGAGTTGGATTGAACACTACAAACAACCGTAGGAGATGAGTATAACCAAAATGGAAAAGGCATTGAACGTGAAAGAGAATGGCATCACCCGGTTGAAGCTTACCCGAGTGATGCACATGAGAGAGCTCCTCCTTCCTCAGCCATCGAGAGGAAAGATGGCAAAAATGGATGGCAAGGAGGGGGTATTATCCTCAGTGAATGACGGAGATGGAGGCGGCGTTAAACGGAGGAGCTCCAGTATTGGTTTCCATGGGCGGTGGCTCACGGCGGTGACAAAGCAGCTCAAAGCATGGCCGCGACGTGGTGCGGCACTTCTGCGCGAGCGCCAGCGTGAGGAAGGAGACAAAGCTGACAAGCGGGCCCGCCTCGTCAGCGATACGAAACGGCGCACGCGCGAGTGGGACATTCGGACCATGCGTCTCGACGGTCCGATTAAGATCCAACGATCCACAATCGTAGCGTGTTTGGATGGTCCGAACAGCCCATTTAATTTGGATCGTTAATTTCGCATCGGACGGTCCAAACGCGAGTGAACGTTCAGACCGCCTAAGCGATCACGAGATCTGGGCACGCCGTTGGTTTTCCATCGGACGGCCCAAATTTGCCCTAGTTACTTTTGGGATGACCCGGTGTGGATCGGACCACACGTATGAGCTGCTCAATTAAGATTGTACGGTTCATAAAAGCCCTAGTTAAACTCGGTTGACTGATTTTGAAATCTAAACTGCTACTTTGACTAGGTCACTAAAAATAGAAATAAAATTCCTAAAAATGTAAAATAATTCAATGGTATTTCTAGGATGACCTAATACCCATATAAAATTTGAAACCCCTTTGTTCATGTTATATTTTGTGCAGTTTAAATTCAAACTTGAATTAGGTTGTTGGGTTGTGTTAGAATTTTCTGAGGGTCAAAACTAATCCCAAAAATTTGAGAAAAATTATATTAATTCATGATAATTAATGTAGTATTTGAATAAATTATTTCTAGAGTAACTTCAGTAGCATTTGCTTTGGTTTAAAATTGGAGTGTAATTTGAAGTGTAGGTTTAACATTGTGTTTTTAGATTTTCCAAGTGCAATATATAATGCAAATACATTGAAACAATGATGCATGCTCATGAGATGCATGGTAATACTCTTTATTAACTTGGGGATGTGACATGGGTGTTTCCACTCAATAAGATCATCTTGCTGAAAAATACCGAGTCTTGATTTCCCCAGCCGGCATACCCAAGGAAGTGTGTCCTTATCTGGAGGCTTATGGGCTGATCAAGTCGTGTGGGTAAAGATTGTACGCCCTGCAGAAATTAATCTATTCAATAGCCGTGTCTATGGTTACGACGACACTTGGTTTTTGATTGTCACCATTGTAGACTCAAAATTAAAATTGACGTGGGCAATAACATGGTATCGGCATGACCGGTTTGTCATGCATTTTAGTTTATCAAAGTGGGTTGCCACCACTACTACAAAATAGGCTATACTGGATGCCTCATCATAGACGGTTCCTTTGGAACCATCTGTGATATGTAATTATCACAGACGGTTTATAAGTCACTTTGGTATTGTTTGATCTATGTCTATATCTATGTCACTTAAATCCTTTGGTCCAAATTATGTTTGATAAATGGCTTTTGCAACTTAGCAAGTGTAGGGCTGAAAATTTGCTTTTATGCAAAACTTATGCCAATACAACCTTCCTTTGGACAGCCACTAACATGTATACTCTCATATCCTTTGGATAGTCTCTAGCACACATAACTTTTTTTTTATTTTTGTGTAAGACTTGCGAGTACCTTTTGTACTCAATCGGATTGACCACTTGTTTCAGGTGAGGAAGAATACGCTATCGATCAATTCATTAGTGCCGATTTCAGCAACGCTAACAAATAGCGTTGTTTCTAACTCCACTCAGTTGCCTCTGGGTTTGGGCACACTTTGTTAGAATTTTTGCTACTTAACACTTTGGTTTTCTCGCGTATTCTTTGATGTTTAAATTTGGTCGGTCACCACTCATGTAACTTATGGACATAAGTCCTAGCTTTGGATGCCACGTTGTAATATTATGTATGCCTTGTGTATGATGAGATCAATGTTGCTAGAGATACATGCGTGTTAGCCATTGATCTCAGGAGCTGACACAGGACACATATCTAAAGATTTGAAATGCTATTTGATTCATGTAAGTATGGACTCGAACTGCTGAAAATCGGCTTGGTGAATACGCCATCGAGTGATATGCGAGTTGATTCTCTAGTTGTTGTTATCCGAGTCTTCATATTTACATGGATTAAATTGAATTTTTGATCTTGGAGATACCGAGTTCTTTTCATATGACCTGGAGGATATTGGTCACATGTAATTAACTTGGGGACCCCACAAGAGAGGAGGGAAAGGAGGAGAGGGAGGAGAGGAGCTAGCGAAGTGTTTCTCGTCTGTAGCGGAGGAGGTGAGAGAGGGAGGAGCAGATCCGGTGGCCCACATTGCAGGTAATTTTTTTGTAACTTTATATTTAATTTTGAAACCCTGGTAGGGTAGCACATAAAACTAGCAGGTTCGTAATTGAATGGATTAGATAGTTTTAGATGTATGGTTATGTAGTGTAGTTCGTTGTAGTGCATCTTTTTAGGTGTGTGTAGTTTAGTTATAGAAATGTGGTTAGTCGTAAGTTTTTTTTATGGTGTAGTAATTAAATGGATTAGATAGTTTTAGATGTATGGTTATGTAGTATAGTTCATTGTAGTACATCTTTTTAGGTGTGTAGTTTAGTTTTAGATATGTGTTTAATCGTGTAGATATTTTTTTATGGTACAGTAATTTAATGAATTAGACAGTTTTAGATGTATGGTTTTGTAGTGCAATTTGTTATAGTACATCGGTTTAGGTGTGTGTAGTTTAGTTTTAGATATGTGGTTAATCGTGTAGATACTTTTTGTGGTGTAGTAATTGAATGGATTAGATAGTTTTAGATGTATGATTTTGTAGCGTAGTTCATTGTAGCACATTTGTTTAGGTGTGTGAAGTTTAGTTTTAGATATGTCATTAATGATTCTTTTTTTAATAATACATCTATAATAGAATATTTCTACAAAAGAACCACAGAAGCGATTCCTTTGGAATAAGCCATCATCTATAAATTGCATTATGTGGTATGACTTTACGAGTACGGTTGTGCACTCATGTTTGCTATAATCAATCAACAGAAGTGGAGGAATTGTTGGTCAACAAGGTCTACTTTAAGGATCGTAGAGGACTAGGTCACGCTACCCCAGCGGATTGCTTGTGGGCATATAGATGGGCTTCTCTGGGTTATTCTCATACGCTCACGCAACTTATTTGAGCTATTCACCTTCTGAGGCATTAATTGTAAGCTTTGACTTTAAGGTCGCTACTCTGATATTTATTACTATTTTCCTATTTATTAGTCATCTTTGTATATGAAAATGACATTTCATCTATGTTGCCACCGTGTGCACTAGCGTGATCCTGGATAAGTGCAGTATACATAGAGGGTCCAGAATTGTATTTTTGGGTCCTGACAGTTCTCCATGCTCGGCGAGACCTAGGGTGGCCTAACGCGGTGGCACGGTGGTGTTGCTATGGCAATGAGCGAATGCTCAAACTAGCAACGTCCTTAATGAAATGATGCACGCTTGAGCATCTACAGGATACTAGGCTCGGAGGTGGTCGAAGAGTGGTTGTCGACAGTGAGCCGAGGCAGCGAGATGAGCTTCACGTGGAGAAGAAGCTCAGGCGAAGATGATCGTCATCCAGTGGTCGGGGATGCTTGAAGATGGTCTGGCGATGCTCCCCGTGTGAGGAATTGGCTCAGGCTATAGAGAAGCTCCGGCGGCAACCGAGGTGGCAGAATTGACCGAAGACGAGGAAGAGAGGAGCTTTAGCAAGATCCTATGAACCAAAAGCCAAATTAGGTGAGGGGAAGGGATAATGGTGTTTGGGAACACGAGATGACATGAGAAGAGTGATGAGAAACCCTTCTGAATGGACGAAGTGGTGGTGGTGGTGCACTACCTAAATGGAGCTTGTGCTCTCTAAGCGCTTGAGCTCGCTTTGAGTGGAGAAGAAGGGAAGGGAGGTGCGACCGAGGAGGAAAAGGATAACGGAGCTCGAGCGCCCTTATATAGACGCATGTGGAGTCATGGGGAGAGGAGGTTGACCGTGGGCAAGGGCGAGAGAGCTCTCAAAGGCTCCGAGGTGACTCTAGGCGGATGGGCGATGAGAGGACAGGATGGGTGCAGGTGGTGGGCGACAAGACCAGATAGTTGGGCGAGGTGAAAACCGTGGGTGTGTGGTGATGCGCCATAGGCATGCTATGCTGCCAAGCGTGAGGTGGACGAAGGTCCCTGCGCCTGGGGCCCACTGTTAGCGAGAGGTGAGAGGAGAGTTAGTTTTAGGAATTTTTAATTTTCGACTGATTTATTGGTCGAATTATTATACTACTCAAATGACTTCAAAAGTTTATGAAAAGTTTTGTGCAGGCTTCTGAGTTTTTTTGCAGGCTTATGAAATAATGTATTTTATACTGTAAATTTTCCAAAAGTTTATACCTTCTGTGAATTTCTCAAAAATTCATACAAGTATATGTTCCTATGTTTTTGTATTTGTTTTTATTAACAAGTTTTTATATAAAAGTTTTGGTGAATTGTTCCTACGATATTATGCCCAAAATAATTTGCTCATTTAATATTTTTACTTTGTTTTATCTCATATCTTTTGAGTACATGTTTGTTTGTAATTCATGTTTTGCTTTTAAAATGAAAAGTCAAATTCAATCATGGTATATTTTCATACGTAAAATGATCAAGGTATTTTCCTAGTGCATTTATATTTCATATTCCCAAAATGCAGATTTTGGGCTGTTACAGACCTACCCCATCCCCCCTACAAAGAATCTCGTCCCCGAGATGAAGAGGACTTTGTAAAGAAGTTGGGGAATTCCGTTCAGAGACGATCTTCTTGTTCCCACATAGCTTCATCTTCAGTGTGATTGCTCCACTGGATTCTCAGCATCTTGATGGCACAGCTACGTGTGTGATGCGTGGCTTCGTCTAGAATTCGAATCGGGTGTTCCCGATAAGATAGATTCGGTTGGAAATCGATGTTCTCCAACTGAGTGAGTTCGGTGGGAGTTCAGAGACACTTCTTGAGCTACGATATGTGGAAGACGTCATGCACATCCGAAAGTTGAGGTGGCAGCTCTAGCTAATAGGCTACCTTGCCTTTCCTTATGAGAATCTAGTATGGACCGATATACCGAGGTGCCAGTTTCCCATGGACATGGAAACGGCGGATACCTCGCAATGGCGAAACTTTGAGATAAAAAAATCGTTTACTTTAAAGCTCAGCTCACGGTGATGACGGTCAGCATAACTCTTCTGTCGCGGCTGTGCTTCCTTCAGGCGTCTTTTTATCGTATCGACTTGCTCTTGTGCTTCTTGGATGACTGTTGACCCAAAGAATTGTCATTTGTTGACTTCAGACCAGAACAAGGGTGTTCTACACTTTCTCCCATAAAGTGCTTTGAATGGGGACATTTGAAGACTGGACTAGAAGCTGTTGTTGTAGGAAAACTCAACGAACACAGAGCATTTCTCTCAATTCAGGCTATTGGACAGCACACATACTTGCAACATGTCTTCCAGAATTTGATTGGTTCTCTCTATTTGACCTCCTGTTTGCGGGTGGAATGTCGTGCTAAAGAATAGCTCGGTTCCCAACAGTTCGTGCACACTATCCCAAAATTAGGAAGTGAACTGAGGTCCTCGATCAGAGGTTATGATCTTTGGCACGTCATGTAGACGAATGACATTATCCATATAAAGTTTTGCAAGCTTGGATCCATTATATGTGGTGCTAACTGGAATGAAATATGCTACCTTGGTTAGGCGATCTACGATAACCCAGATGGAGTCGTGCCCATTTCGGGTCTTTGGTAACCCTGTTCTGAAATTCATACCAATTTCATCCCATTTCCACTCGGGAATATTTAGGAGCCGAAGTAAACCTGCAGGTCGCTGGTGTTCTGCCTTGACACGCTAACACACATCGCACATGGCAACATGTGCGGCGACGTCCCGCTTCATACCGGCCCACCAGAACTGCTTTCGGAGATCCTGGTACATCTTGGTGCTTCTGGGATGAATGGATAGATGAGAATCATGAGATTCTCTGAGGATTAGTTCCTTGATATTGCGGTCCTTTGGAACACAGATTTGTTGTCCACGCATAACTAATCCACTCATGTTCTTTGAAAATTCTGATTTTCCACCATCTCGTAGGTTGAGCTTGATTTCGGCAATTGCCGGGTCCTTGAGTTGAGCGACTTGGATCTATGATTTGAGAGTAGGTTGTAGTGCTAAAGTAGCAACATAACCTTCCTCAACCACTTCTAAGTTGAGCTTTCGGAACTCTTCATGCAGCATCGGTTGATTTTCTTCGATCGATGCACTCATGCAATGAAGTTTCCGGCTGAGAGTATTAACTACAACGTTAGCTTTACCCAAGTGGTAATGAATGCCTAAGTTGTAGTCTTTGATCAATTCAAGCTATCTTCGCTGACTTAGGCTCAGATCTGGCTGTGTGAAGAAGTACTTCAGGCTTTTATGATCTGACTAGATCTCACACCGATTGTCGATAAGATAATGCCTCCAGATCTTGAGAGCATGAAACACCGCTACTAACTCCAAGTCGTGGGTTGGATAATTAGCTTCATGTGGTTGTAATTGACGCCGCATAGGCCACTACTTTGCCTCCAGCATTAGCACACAGCCGATGCTGTGGCGGGATGCATTGTAATACACAGTAAAATCCTTGTGTTTATCGGGCAGAGTAAGCACTGCGGCTGTCGTGAGCCTTTTCCTTAACTCGTGGAAACTTTCGTTGCATGTTGCTGACCATTCAAACTTCTTTTCCTTCTTCAGAAGTTGAGTCATTGGTCTTGTGATCTTAGAGAAGTTCTCAATGAATCGGTAGTAGTATACTACCAGGCAGAGGAAACTTCAGACTTCAGGAATGGTGAGGGCTATTTCCAAGCTAAAACATCTTGTATCTTTCTCGTCCATCTACACCTCCTTTAGATAATACATGGCCTAGGAAGCCGACTTCCTTTAGCCAGACTCGACTTGTTGAACTTGGCGCCCAGCTGATGCTCAAGAACTTGTTGAGCACCAATCGCAAGTGTTGGTCATGTTCTTCTCTAGTCTTTGAGTAGATGAGAAAATCGTCGATGAAGACCACCACGAACTGATCCAAATGCTCCATAAAAATCTTATTCATAAGATTCATGAAATTTGCAGGAGCATTCATAAGTCCGAATGACATTATGGTGTACTTGTACAAACTCAGTAATGACCCAAATTTCAATTTTCAGTTAAAAATAAAATTTAATTATTTTCCGAATTTTAAAAGCTTCTTTCTAAATATTTTAAAACTAAAATAAATTAATTACAAAATTAAAATACCACATATAAGTTGGAAATATTTTATTTAAGTCCAAACCGACTCAGTGAATTTCGTGAATTTTTCCATAATTTTTGGACTTTATTTGCTATTTTCTAAAGCCTAAATGAATTAATAGAATTATTTAAATCGCTAAATCATTTAAAATCCAGAAATAGCCTTTGGGCCGAAGCTCCCTCGGCCTAACCCATTTCCACCCACGCCCGACCTATTTTTCCCTGGCCCAATCCACCCCGCAACCCACCCACACTTCTCTCCCTTTCTTCCACCGCCATGTGACCCCCACTCGTTAGTCTCACCTCTCTCTCACTTCTCTCTCTCTCTCTCTCTCTCTCTCTCTCTCTCTCTCGGGCCCCTTGTCTGCTTTCTCCCACCTTCCTTTCTTCTTCAAGCAAATCGCTCAACTCCGCCATCAACGCCGCACTAGAGCTTCCAAACTCGCCAAATCAACTCGGATTCTTCGAGATTTTGGCGGCATTTAAAGCCTGAATAAAATCCGCGCCCATCATGGCCTTGCCCCTTCCATCTCCGGGCGCAAATAATCATGATTCCGCCTCGACCCTAAGAAGGACCTTCTTGCGCCAAGATGAAGCTCCTACCGCCTCTATAAAGGTGCGCCCGGCCGCCTTTCACGCCATCCCAACCCCGCAAACCCTAGCCCTCCTCCCTATCTCAATCCGCTGAATTCAAAGTTCTTCGCCACGGCTTCTTCAACCATCGATTCGCGCCAATGAGGATGCTTCGTTGCCGCCATCTACATCCTCGACATCGCCTAAATAGCCTCTACCTTGTGCACGCATCATCTTTGAACAAGGACCACCAGAGCTCCATCGCCACCATAGACCTAGTGCCACCGCCGCTAAATGCCTCGCCACCGGCCACCCCATCATGCTCCACTGCCACGAGGTAAAGCATTAGGTTCAGCATCATCCCCTCGTTATTGTGCGCATCTTTGTGTGGCTCATCGTGGGGTGAAGCACCAGCAAGACCATCCCCGTAGCGTTGCCGCTCGTCGGACCTATGTGGCACGTCCACATAGGCTCCACATCAGCACTAGCTCAGCCCTAAGCCTACGTGGCATTCTGCATGGCGCTTGCGCCAACGCCTATGTCAACGTAGACACTGTTGCGCAAACCCGGTTCACAGTGGGCCATTGACCGAACCAAACCTGTCAGTTATTTTTTTTGTAGGAAAATAATTCCACTGAAAGGAAAATCGGTCGCTGATGTCAGCTCACATCATAAAGGGAATTTCCTTTAGAAAAATAAATTGGTTAAATCCAGAAATTGAATTTTAGATAATTCTTTAGGGTTTAAACTTCTTGGGACTTGTTCTCCTTCATACGATCTCCGAATTCGACGATTCAAATTTCTAAATTCATATAAATTAAAGATATAGCCAAATAAACAAAAATTATTTAATTTGGAGTTAATTTTCATTTTCAGTTGAATTTATTTGAGTATTATTTGAATTTGGCTTATTTTCATGTATAGATTTCGACGATTCTGAGGAACTTGAGTTAGTTCAAGAAGAAGAATTTAAGCAAGGCAAGTTACACCTTTTATCATGTATGATCCTATTGTTTTAAATTATTTAATTCTATTTTAAAATTATTGCATGTTTATTTATAGTCCAAGATTTTAAATTCTGTTTTAAATTCCTAGTTAATCCATTTCCTTTGTATGGCCAATGTTGATCTTTAAATAAGTCATTTCCTTATTACCATAGTTAAAATAAAATTTGAAAATTATATGCGTAGACAATGCTTAGACCAAAATCTTGAATTTGGGGAGTTTAGCCAAATTATTCAAATATGATTCAAATTGAGTTTACGGTATTGTTTTACCCTAGAAATTTTTGAAAATGCTTTTACATGTGAAATAAATTAAAATGGTTTAGACTTGGGCATAATGGATGTTATAGTATGGTGCAAGTCAATGGACATGATCGATTCATTTCAATGATCGTGTCCAGGGTTTTGGAATGTTATCCATGTTAGTTAAGGACCAGTCTTCGAGCCGCATCTTGCTAAGCTCCACCGTACTACCACATGTTCTGAATGGGCAAGACTAGGCTTATTAATTTGTAATACTTCATTGTTATTTGTGCCATGTTGATGTGAGGGTGTCGCTTAGACAAGAGTCCCACTTGGCGCAAGAGGGGCTCCTGAGGGTGGTTAATCCAATGGAAGTGAAACCTTAGTGGGCATAAATACTTTGGGGTAGAACATTGTAAAGGCCTTGTGATAATCACTTCATCACACGCCTTCAAAAGTGTGTCATGGCCGATAGTGAAAGTTGATTATCTTTTGTGGGTAAAGTTGTATATCCTTTGCAGAGTGTCAAACTATTCGAATAGCTATGTCCACGGCCATGGACATGCTGAGCAAAGCCAATCAAGTTAGAATTTGGTTTTGGGTTTAAAATCAATTTAGCAAATATTTTTAGGATGGTTAATCCTTGTGGTAAAATTGAGCGGTTAGCCATGTGATAGGAGGGTATCCTTTACCATTCATGTATGGAGGTTATCCAAAGATATAATGGACAATTTAAAATTTAATTTTAGTTATAGATCAAAAATTTCCTTGAAACTTAGTGTGGATACTTAAAACTGAAAACGCTGCTTTATGCAAAATGAACCCTATCAGCCTCACTTGATTACACATGCATGCATTATATTCTATTATTAGGTGTAATTTGCTGAGCACAGTTGTTTGCGCTCACTCTTGCTGAATAAATTATTCAGGAGAAGATTATTACCCAGACGGTGAGGACTTGGAGGACTAGGTCATGCTTCGCATAATTACCTGTGGCGAATCATGTGGCCTA
Organism: Phyllostachys edulis; assembly: GCA_036346405.1. Lineage (NCBI taxonomy): Eukaryota > Viridiplantae > Streptophyta > Magnoliopsida > Poales > Poaceae > Phyllostachys > Phyllostachys edulis. The sequence continues at coordinate 95,322 of JAYEVD010000218.1, read as the reverse complement.
CCTGTTTATTTTTGTTTTTCACAGATCTTTTGTTTGGCCCAGTGCCCAATTGTAATAAACTCTTATTATCAATTAATAAATGTGTGACACGATTTTGCTATCACTTTTAATTGATCGTACACTAGCTATTCTCGACTAATGTATGAAACACAGAGAATCCGAGATCTTTCGTGCTCGGGTTCGACAAAACCGTAACAGTTGTAAATGAAGTCTTTGGAATATCTTCCGTCCGACCTCGAGTTGAAAATATACGAGTCTCAAGTCAATCTTGGAGAAGATCGGGAGAGGATATTTGTTCTTGATGGTGACTTCATTCAGAGAATGATAGTCGACACAAATCCGCAGACTGTCATCTTTCTTCGTTACAAACAATGTAGGGCTTCCCATAGAGATGTGCTAAGGCTAATGAATTCCTTGTCCAATTGCTCTTTGATTTGTTTCTTCAATTCAGAAAATTCGTTGGATGCCATTCAATAGGGTCTTGGACATAGGTGTTGTCCCTGTATCAAATCGATGATAAATTTCATGTCTCGATCCGCGGCATTCCCAAAGAATTCATCGGAAACACATCAGATACTCGCATACCACGTACACTTGACTAAGCTCTGGGATTGAGATGGAATTGAGCTTGGGCTGTTGCGATGGAGCGGCAAGTGTGGAAGAAAAATGTTGCGCTTCTCCATTAGAGTTGACTAGAGAAACAAATTTCGCCGGCAATCGATTACTCCTTAGTATTTGGCTAGCTAATCCATCCTAACGATTATATATAACCCAGGTTATCTATCATGATGAGGTTGGCTTTAAAATTTACTCCATTTATTTCTATATGAATTTCAAAACATCCGAAGTTTCACCCTTAGGATGGACCCGAGTGAATGAACTAGCATAATGCTATATAGTGATGTAGTTTCCAGTTTTTGTTGCATGGAAAACTTCTTAGAAACAAAGGAATGAGTTGCTCCAGAATCAAATAACGCCAATGTAGGCACGGAGTGAACGAGAATGGTACTCGTCACCACATCAGGCGATGCGTCAGCCTCCTCAGCAGTTGTGTGGTTCAGATGGCTGCGTCCAAAACCTTGCACCGGCTTGGGTGCTTGCTGTCCTTCCTGACCTTGGGCGAGGCCCTGGGGTCAATACTAAACTCCAATAGGTTGTGGTTGAGGCACTAGAAATTTTTTCTTCAGGCACACATTGGCATAGTGCCCACATTCTTTGCAATAGAAGCAGGTGACGTTTGCTATCCAATTTGGTGTATCGGATGGCTGACCTCCGTGGTTATATTGCTGAACTGATGCTGGTTGAGGGTGGGGCACTGGTGCTTGGAACCTCGGAGGTGGCGGTGCCAAAGGGCGAGCGTTCGACGGTTGCCAAACACGAGGTCTCGCAGATCGCCGCTTGTTGATTGTTGTACAAGCCAATTGCACTTGTGGCTCTCCACGATAGTCCGAAAAGCTATCTTTGACCTGGATCGCCTTGTTGATTAGGGTCTGGAAGTTGGAGATGTCATGGGCAGTGAGTGACCAATTCATCTCATCATTCAGGCGCTCCCGTAATAGGGCGACCTTCATTGCTTCGTTTGGTATCTCGGATGCAGCGTAGCGAGCGAGATAGTTGAAGCGGTGCAGGAACTCCATCATGGTCAGGTTCCCTTGCCGAAGTTCATAGAACTCCTTCCTCTTGATGACCATAAGACCCGAGGGAATAGTGTAAATAAAACGTTTGCAAGATAAGAGGGAATAATCATAAGTTGAGTGGGTCAGCAAATAATATCATCCCAATCTAACTTAACTTGTCCTAAACTAAAATGGTGCATATTTTAAACTTGGGGTAGTACACATGAAGTTTCAACAAACAGTCAAACTTTGCATGGTGCACATGCCCATTGTTCGATATTACAAAAGAGGGCAAAATAACATAAGTAGCATATTACACTAAATTTATAGTGAGGTCGCATATACTTCCAACCCAACAAAATGTCCAAAAGTGCTCATGCTAATTCCTACAGGTGAGCTCTATACTAACTGCTGCAGTCCAGAAATCATAATCACGCTGGGCAGCTCCTAAGGACTCGGGGACAGCGGAAGGTGGAGTACTCTGGTGCTCAGACTCCTCATGTCCGGTGTGAGGGTGGCGGTAGTGCTGGACCATCCACGAGGTCTCCTCTGTACTGGTGCAAATGGCCATCACCCGACGGCGGTTGTAACATCCCAAACTTAAGTGTGTGTCTCAAATGTAATGAAAATGAGGAGAAATTAAAACTTTTTCTTCAAATGAGAATACTTGCCCAAATCTGTAATTCTTGCAAGGGAATTATAGAAAATCAAAACTCAAAAATCAAATTCTCCAATTCACTCCTGTCAAAAACCTCCTTGGGAAATCTTGTGCCAAACCTCGGTAAATATTTTTCCTAAGTTCCTTGGTGACTTGAAGCCCTCTGAATTTTCTTACAATTTTTAGAAATTGTTTGAATAATTTTAGAGGCAGGTCAAACCAGTCAAAAGTCTGGTCAAACCCTAGTTTCTATCCTTCTGGAATTTATTGAGGGAAATATATTGCACAAACATCTCTGAAAATTTTATGGAGGTTAATATGTTAGTCATAGAGATCCTGTAAAAATTTCATAATTTTTAGAGTTGGTTTGATGCCTCAAATAAATCTCCAAAGTCTGCTGTACATTCTAAACTCATTTAGGGTTTCACTGCTGTTTCTGCTCGAGCCCGTGTCCGACTCAAGCCATCGGTCTTGGTCCAGCCACCTAGTTGCACCGAGCGGCTCGGCGCTGGCGCCACTGTGGACCGTTGATTCTCATCGTGGCCCACGATCGCATACCCTTCGCCGCCTATCTATCCTCACCACTCGATCAAAATCGGAGGGTCGCCGCTTGCCGTCCTCTCTTCACCAAGGCGACGAGAGCCCGCGGCGCCATGGGCAGAGTAAGTCGTGGGGCGCAGCGTCTGTCGCGCTTCGTTTCGCCAACGGACTTCGCATTAAATGCGCGCAAGCACCGCCCCTGTGGTCGCCGAGCTCACTCGCTCCCATCGCCTCGCCGCTCTCGACCTGGCCAGAGCACCCGAGGCTCCCTACCGTTGTTCTCTCCCTCCGCTGTTACTTAAGCTCCTTGGCATCCTCCTTGGGCTTTTTTCGACACCCAAGAGCTCTAGCTAGCACCCACTCGCCTTTGCCGAGCTCCAAACAACCATCGCACTCGCCGCCATTTTCGCTCGTGAAGCTCGTCGGTGAACTGGTGCTCTGTGGCGCCTTTGCTCCCTTCTCTGTTTCCTTCCTTCCTTCTTCCCTCCCGAGTAAGCACCTAACTCCGATTGGTTTGCCTCTCCGTAGCGGCGAATTCGGATTTCTTTTGCGGTCGTGAGCACCCTCTTCGCTCCAACGACGGTGAGTGCTCCTCCTTCGATTCCTCCTCTGGTAGCATCAGAGGAGGTGCGGATGACGCGGTCTCACCGACGGCCCAGTCACTCTCTCCGCGTCTTCGCCTCCACCGCCGCAAGCCTCCGCCGCTGCTCCTCCGACCTCTCCGCCCTCCGCGACCTCCGTGTATGCTCTCGGTAGTCCTTAGTGGCTTTGGCACCACCGGTTTAGCCGCCATGAGCTGAATGTTGCTGCTGCGCTTCGTCAGCGCCGCCGCCTCGCCGCCGCCGCTGCCGCTTCCACCACTCCAGCGAGTGTGAGTGGTGCGGCGTGACCACTGCGCTATTGTGCACCAGAGGTAACCTTGGCACGCCGCGTGGCTCGTCGCCGGCGATGAGCCGTGGAGCGTCGCTGGTCGTTGTCGGACGCGCCGCTGCTGCTGCCAGTCGACGTGGCTCCTTGTGCCCTCCATTTCGTGGATGTGCGGCTTAGATCTCACCGCGTTTTGTTCTTTGTCCACTATGGACCGTCTGCTTCGCGATCCGTGGTTGAGATTCGCCGACATTTGTAGTTCATCAGGCGTGGTCGTGAGCCGCCCATCTCAAGATCAACGCCCACGACCATCGCTTTCGCTGCTGCTGAATCCAAACGCGTCGCGGTGGATTCAACGAGGACCGTTGGATCCAAGATCAACGGCCCCGCTCATCGCTTCCACGCGCCGCTTGCGGCTGTTCCGTGGTCGTTGGACCGTCCGATCCAGGATCGACGCCCACAATCGCCCACGAGATTTCAAGATTTAGAATTTCCGATGGATTTATTTATGAACCTAAAAAGGTATTAATCTTTAGAAATGCATATCTTTTTCATGTTAATTCATTTTAGATGATTCCAGTTGTGTTAATCCTGTTATAACCTCAACTTTAATCTAAAAATGTTTAGGAGATTAATATGACTCCAGAAAAGCATGAAATTAGATTTTAATCATTCTCAGCTTTATTAATTGCAATAAAATTTCTGTTAAATTGAAAAATGCATAACAAATTCAATATAAATCCTTTTAGCTAAACTCAACTTTGTTAATTCTGTTATTACCTACACTTCAATCTAAAAATAGTTATAATTATGTTTTAGTTGCAATAATGTCCAGAATTAACTTTGACTTTGCATAGGCTTTAATTGTTTCTCTAAAAATCATTGTAACTTATAAAATACATAACTAATTCTCTGTAACTGATTTTGGAGTGAATCCAAGTTTGTTGGATTCCTCCATTAATGAACTTGCTAGGAAAAATAGTTTTGAACATGTTACTGTGTCTAGGAGAAATAATTATGCATTATAATTTTGTTCAAGTTCTTGTCTTTAAAAATTGTAGAAGTTGCAATGTAACTCCAAAAGAGTTGAAACCACTTCCATTAGTCTTAGAATGTCATTACCTATCTACCGTAAAAATTTCATGTCCAGAAGACCCCTAGAAAATATTTTATGAACAGTAGCCCTTTTTAATTTAAATTGGATTTTTCTGGCCGAATTGAATTGTTTTGATCATATCTTTTGCATTAAAGATCCAAATCAGTTGATTCTTGTTTCTATATTCATGTTAAATCAATACCTTGCTGCTATAAAAATTTCAAATCATTCGGAGAACTTTTGCTGTTGGGTCTTGTTGCTTTTTCTTTACTCTTATCGACTCTTTATCGCCTTTTCGTTAGGATTCGACATTTGTGGTAATCCCGAGAACGATCCTCCGCAACAAAGTGACCTCAACAGCCAGGCAAGCAGTTTGACCATGATTCATCCTATATTTGCAAGTCTATTATGTTGTTTAAACTCTATGTATGCATTGCTACTTTGTTTTAATTATGGTTAGTGGATCCTATAGTTGCATAATCTGTAGGAATACCATGTCTTTACTACCATGAGCCTAGGTTATTTGCTGTGGTTGGAGTTCGTGGATGAACTCCTATCACTTAGTAGTTGTGATTTCAAATGCTTAGCAATGCTTAGATAACGGTAGAAATGGGCGATCATCGGCTTAGTCGATGGTCTTGATCACACAAATCTAAATATTACTCCTTTATGTCCAGCACTTGTGCTTTGTTAATTTGTAAAGTAAAAATCTGAAAATAAAAGATTGTTTAGACTTGGGCATATTGGATGAATGGTGTGGTTTTTGGATTGTGGAAGTATGCCTAAGTCCCTAAGGACCGAGTTACTTGCGCCTCCGATCGAGCATATTATGCGACTAACCACACGAGGGGGAAATGGGACCCTCTTGACTAAGTACTTTGGAGGGTGTTAATTGGGGTCGCTCGTTGGTGGTTTTAAAGATAAAATGTGTGTGTGTGTGGGAGGGAGCATTAGCTTCCGGTAGGTCGCCTAATGTCTCCTTCTCCCGTGGGTTGTGCGACTCAGAATTAGCATTGTCCATTGGAAATGTCTCAGAGGACTTAGCTGCAAGACACCTTTGGTAGTGTGCGTAAAGGAAAGGCGGTCTCGACGTGTGGGTGCAGTGGTACACCCTGCAGGGATAAAACTATTCAATAGCCTCGCCCTAGGTTATGGACACGCCGGATACGCCCGTGAGAACTAGACTACAACATTTAATTAAAACTTGACTTGGTTGGTATGAACGGGGAGTTCATGCTATTGTTGTGGTGACTAATGGGTTAGTCACTTCTAGGTTGTTCATGTTGTTGTTATTATGTATTATCACGTTGTTATTTCAACAATTAAAAATGCTTTGCCAAATTGCCTTCAATCTATTATGTTATTGCAAATAAATGTTGCTTTATGCTAAATGAGACATACAACCTCCACTTACATAAAGCTTGCATGTAGCATATGTTATAGGCCTGTTATCTTACACGTAAGTCTTATGGAGTACTTTATGTACTCATCTGCCCGTGGTTGTGGCATTTTTGTGGCTTTTGTTGCAGAGGGAGAGGGTGAGATCCTAGAGCCTCACTTTTGTCCTACGTGTTGCAGCTTCTTCGACGGCTAGCTTGGCGGTCCGGTCAGATGCCTAGGGGTTAAGGCACACTGATTGGCTTTGTGTTATAGCCATCTTTATGGCACTTTTGCTTCCATGTTATCTTTTTAGAATTGTTGCTATTTGGCCTAAGGGCCCCTCTGTTGTAATAGCTATTCCATATTAATATTAACTTCTGGTTTGTTGCTTATGTACTATGTGTTGTATGGAATTGATACATTCTTTTGTTGTGAGGTATGTATACTGCATCCTGGGGAGTATACATCTCTCGAGACCGGGGTTATTTGGTTGATAATACTAGGGTCAATTGGATGACTAAGTATTATGAGCCTAATAAACCGGTGCTCACAAAAGTTGGTATCGAGCCATTATGACCGTAGTAACGCAAGCTTGGTCGTTTTAGGATATTTTGAAAACCTATTTTCAAAGTATAAATGAGTTTTGAAAACTTAAGTAATTCTCGGATTTTACTCCTTACCTATCTTAGCTTTCTTCTCATCACACTCTAATTTGAGTTTTAAAAGTCGCTTTCCTCTCTTCCTTCTACAAAATAGTCGTTATCGATTAATTGGGTTTTGGATAACATATGAGAGTTCTAAATTGATGTCTTGGCTACCTTTTGGTGAAGAATAGAAGTATTTGGAGGTGAAACTCAAATCTGAAAATTCTGGACAGCAAGCAGGCACTTTAGGACAGCAATGCTTAAGTTAGTAAATGAGGTAGAAAATGAGAGGTTAATCAACTAAAACTTGTGGGAATAAAAGGGTAAGATGTGATACTAGTTAGCTAAGTATCTAGCACTTATCTCGCTGTTTTAACCTTGCTCTTTAGTAGCATTAGATCTCATCTTACAATCTGATTTTTTTAATCTTCTTGATCAATTACTCGTTCATTCAATACGGGTTAGTTGAGTTGAGAAGTTGAGCCTTGCTTTTGGTGTTTATTGGCTGTTTTGAGAGTGTTTTAGAAGCTTCTAAAGTCTTTTACTTGCTATTTTTGGCTTTCGTTTAGGGTGATATTCTATTCCCCTAGTCGATCGCTTCTTGCCTTCTTTAAAGGCTTTATTTTTCGAGTCTAGTTGCTAACCAAAATTTCTTGTAACAGGATGGCTGGACGCACTCGTAGCGGCCAAGGCCAGTCAGCTGGTCCGGACGAGGAGCTTCCTCCTCCTCCGACCATGGCCGAGGTCCTTCTGCAGATTGAGCGCAACCGCGCGGATGATAGGAGAGTTCTATCGACGCCATCGCCGCAACACCACCGCACTTTCCGGAGCTTCGTGATCTGGGCAAGGAATGCCCATCGGTCTCGTGGGGTCTTGCTGAGTTCCTTCGCACTCCAGCCCCTACCTTTTCCCGGCCCGAGGACCCGCTTGATGCGCATTTATTGGCTTGCCCGGTGGAGCGAAGCTCAAGATAGCGCAGGCCAGAGCACGAGAAGGCGCTGCTCGCATCGCACCAGCCTTGAGGGTGCAGCTTTGTCTGGTGGGAGAGCTATCTCGCCATGCAGCCCGTGAGACCACACCGCCTCTTGGGAGGAGTTTCAGACGCCTTCCGTCGGGCTCACATCCTCGCCGGCTTGATGGAGATCAAGAAGGGAGTTTCTTGCGCCAAGCAAGGGCGAGCTCACCATGGAGTATGTCTACGAAGTTCAACCATCTAGCTCGTTATGCTCCCGAGGATGTGGCCACCGATATGGCTAAGGTGCCAAGTTCAGCGTGGCTTGTCCGAGGAGTCAAGGACAAGCTATCCATTGTCGACTTTCTCGATTTCCGTGCCTTGGTCGACAAGGCCATCGTCGCGAGCATGCGGCTCGAGAGCTTATGGATTCCGTAAGCGCAAGTAGGAGACTTACAAGTCTTCCAAGTCCGCCTCCCGCCTCGCTTCGCAGCCTCTCGGGTTCCAGCCTCGCCAAGACCCCGAGGTCACTCGCCTCGTTCGTTCGTCGCAGTCGCGGTGCCCGACCACGCGGCGCCATGAAGTCACAGAGCGGTTCCGCAACCCGCGCCAATGTCACTTGTTTTGCATGCAACCGAAGGGCATTATGCTAACCAATGCCCTAAGAAGACGGAGCAGCCCTCGCCCCAATGGAGGACGCGGCCAGAGGTGGATCTTCGCAGACCGAAGATCGTCCCGCTACCCAAGGCGTGGGTAGTGGTCGCGTCAACGCTATCACCGCGGAGGAGGCTCAGAGGCACCCGACGCTGTGCTAGGTACGCTTTTGTTAACTCTCATCCTCGCCATCGTTTTGTTTGATTCAGAGCGCCTCATTCTTTCGCTTCGAGTCTTTTGCCGCTGTTGGGAGCTTTTTTCTCTCCATTGTCGGTCCTGCTTCTCATTCGCTCTCCGGGTCGGAGTTGAGAGCTGAGCTTGAGTGTAGGATGTCCCCATCGAGATTGAGGGAGTTGGATTCTCAAATAATCTTATTCTCCTCAAGTCTGCGAGTCCGACGTGATTCTGGTATGGATTGGTTGTCTCGTCATATGGGGCAAATCGATTGCGCCAAGAAGTCCGCTCTCTTTCTAGTCCCTTCGGTGTTCGCGTTTCCTTCTCGCCGGTTGCTAGGTCCACATCTCTTCGCCCTCGGCTTAAGTCCGTTTAGATATTAATGAAGTCCCAACAGTTTGTGACTTCATTGATGTCTTTCCCGATGATCTTCCGTGGATGCCACCAGCTCGAGATCTCGAGTTTGTTATTGAGTTGGCTCCCTGCATCGCCTTATTTCTAAGAGGCCAGACGGATGCCTCCGAACGAGTTGGTAGAGTCAAGAAGCGCTAAGTGAGCTGCAAGAGAAGGGTTTCATCCGCCTAGCTCATCTCCTTGGGGTTGTCCAAAGAATCTTCGTAAAGAAGAAGGATTCGTATTTTACGCATGTGCGTTGATTACCGCCCGCTTAATGAAGTGACTCAGAAGAACAAGTATCCGCGTGCTCAAGATCGACGATCTCTTCGATCAATTAACTGGAGCTCGAGTTTTCTCCAAGATTGATTTGAGAGTGGGATATCATCAAGTTCGGATTCGACCGAGGATATTCCAAAGACGGCGTTTCTACTCGCCCGGCTTGTACGAGTACACCGTCATGTCATTCGCTTAACCAATGCTCCTCGCTTTGTTCATGAACCTCATGAATTCGGTATTCATGGAGTATTTGGATAAGTTTGTCGTGGTCTTCATCGATGATATTCTTATCTACTCCAAGAACGATGAGGAACACGCCGAGCATCCGAAGCTTGTGTTGAGCAGTGCGGAGCACCACCAGACGCTGAAGTTCAGAAGTGCGATTCTCGTTGAAGGAAGTAGCCTTCTTAGGCCATGTTCTTTCAGCCGGAGGCGAGCTGCTGATCCTAGCAAGGTCGACGATGTTCTTTCTCGAGTCCGCCCACTTCGTTACCGAGGTGCGGAGTTTTCTTGGTTTAGCGGGATACTATCGCCGCTTATCGAGAACTTCTCCAAGATCGCTGGCCGATGACGGAGTTGCTCAAGAAGGACCAAAGTTCTTGTGGTCTAAGGCTTGTATGGAAAGTTTCCAAATACTCAAGAAGTGTTTGACCACGCCTCCGCCCTCGCTCTTCCCGATATCCATAGCGCCTTCGATATCTATTATGATGCTTCGCCGAGGCCTCGCTATGCCCTTATGCAGAAGGCAAGGTAGTGGCCTATGCATCAAGGCAATTGAGACCTCATGAACTCAACTACCCTACTCATGATTTGGAGCTAGCCGCCGTGATTCATGCACTTAAGATTTGGCGACATTACCTAATCGGAATCGCTAGAAGTGTATTCGATCACAAAAGCTTAAAGTATTTGTTCACCCAACCCGACCAACCTCGTGCAAAGGAGATGGTTGAGCTGATCAAGGATTATGATATGGGTATTCACTACCATCCGGCAAGGCTAATGTCGCTGCGGCGCGCCAACAGAAAGTGCATTGTAATGCCTTATTGCTCCGTGAGCGTCGCCCACTCTTCAGAGGAGTTCCAATGTCTTAACCTTGGGTTAGTTGAGCATGGTTCCTCGCTACCTTGGTTGTGCAACCGACCTTGGTGGATCGGATCAAGTCCGCCAGCAATGGACGATGGTGTGAGCCACATCAAGGAAAATGTCAAGAACGGAACAACTAAGTGCTTTTCCGAGGATGAGCATGGTGTTGTGAGGTTCGGCAACGCCTTGTGGTTCCAAAGGACATGGGGTTGCGGAATTTGATTCTCCGCGGCCCATGATTCGCTTTTGTCTATTCATCCCGGCCACCAAGATGTATCAGATCTCCGCCAGAGATTTTGGTGGACTCGCATGAAGAGGGAGATCGCGGTTCGTTGTCGAGTGCGACGTGTGTCGTCGCAGTCAAGGCCGAAAGCATCGGCGTCAGCAGATCGCTTGACCTTTTGCCTATTCCTCGAGTGGAAGTGGATTCGATCGGTATGGATTTTATCACCGGTCTACCCCAACACCTGTGGGTAAGGATTCCATTTGGGTCATCATCGATCGGTTGTCCAAGGTGGCACATTTCTTGCCGGTGCGGACTAAGATTTCTGTTAGCCAATTGGCGATCTCTATGTTTCTCGTGATCGTGTGCTTGCATGGTGTGCCCAAGACGATCGCCTCGGATCGTGGTTCTCTTTTCACCTCTCGCTTTTGGCATAGTTTGCAAGAGGCTATGGGGACCGTTTGTTTTCAAAGACAAGATATCATCCCCAAACCGATGGTCAAACCGAAAGGGTTAACCAGTGTTTTGGAAGACATGCTTCGTGCTTGTGTCCTTTCCTATGGGAGGCATTGGGAGAAATGCTTACCATTCGCCGAAGTTTTCCTACAACAACAACTTTTCAAAGCCGCCTCGGATGGCACCTTTCGAGGCCTTATACGGAGAAAGTGTAGAACCCGTTGAACTGGTCGAGACCGTGAGAGACCTCTTTTGCCCGGACTCGATCAATGAGGCCGAGCGCCAAGTCCAAATTTTATTCGTGGCTGCTTGCGCACAGCTCAATCCAGCAAAAGAGCTATGCGGATCGCCGGCCGTGAGTTGAGCTTTGAGCCCAATGACTTTGTTTATCTCAAAGTCTCTCCTTTGAAGGGCCATCAACGCTTTGGCGCCAAGGGCAAGTTAGCTCCTCGATATGTCGGTCCCTACCGCGCTATCGAGAAGAAGGAGTCATTGCCTATAAGTTGGAGTTGCCATCTGCACTTGAGGGGTACATGATGTGTTCCATGTGTCCCAGCCTAAGAAGTGCCTCCGTTCCAATCGAGGAAGCTCCGCTGGAGACTCTCGATGTCCAACCAGATTTGACCTATCGCGAGCACCCTGCTCAAGATACTCGATGAGGCCGAACGAAGAACTAGGAATCGCTCCATCAAGTTCCTTAAAGTTCAGTGGTCAAACCATTCTCGAGGATGAGGCTACTTGGGAAAGGGAAGATCGCTCAAGGCGGACTATCCTCTTTCTTCCCGAGTGAGCCAAATCTCGGACGAGATTTCGTGAGGAGGGAGATTTTGTAACATCCCAAACTTAAGTGTGTGTCTCAAATGTAATGAAAATGAGGAGAAATTAAAACTTTTTCTTCAAATGAGAATACTTGCCCAAATCTGTAATTCTTGCAAGGGAATTATAGAAAATCAAAACTCAAAATCAAATTCTCCAATTCACTCCTATCAAAAACCTCCTTGGGAAATCTTGTGCCAAACCTCTGTAAATATTTTTCCTAAGTTCCTTGGGTGACTTGAAGCCCTCTGAATTTTCTTACAATTTTTAGAAATTGTTTGAATAATTTTAGAGGCAGGTCAAACCAGTCAAAAGTCTGGTCAAACCCTAGTTTCTATCCTTCTGGAATTTATTGAGGATATATATTGCACAAACATCTCTGAAAATTTTATGGAGGTTAATATGTTAGTCATAGAGCTCCTGTAAAAATTTCATAATTTTAGAGTTGGTTTGATGCCTCAAATAAATCTCCAAAGTCTGCTGTACATTCTAAACTCATTTAGGTTTCATCTGTTTCTCGCTCGAGCCCGTGTCCACTCAAGCCATCGGTCTTGGTCCAGCCACCTAGTTGCACCGAGCGTCTCGGCGCTGGCGCCACTCGTGGACCGTTGATTCTCATCGTGGCCCACGATCGCATACCCTTCGCCGCTCTATCTATCCTCACCACTCGATCAAAATCGAGGGTCGCCGCTTCGTCGTCCTCCTCCACTCAGGCGACGAGAGCCGCGTCGGCGCCATGGGCAGAGTAAGTCGTGGGGCGCAGCTGTCTGTCGCGTCTTCGTTTCGCCAACGGACTTCGATTAAATGCGCGCCACAGCACCGCTTCTGTGGTCGCCGAGCTCACTGCTTCCCATCGCCTCGCCGCTTCTCGACGGTGGCCAGAGCACCCGAGGCTCCCTACCGTTGTTCTCTCCTCCGTTGCTACTTAAGCTCCTTGGCATCCTCCTTGGGCTTCTTTCAGACACCCAAGAGCTCTAGCTAGCACCCACTCGCCTTTGCCGAGCTCCAAACAACCACCGCACTCGCCGCCATTTTCGCCTGTGAAGCTCGCTTGGGAACTGTGCTCTGTGGCGCCTTGCTCCTTCTCTGCTTCTTCCTTCCTCTTCCCTCCCGGAGTAAGCACCTAACTCCGATTGGTTTGCCTCTCCGTAGCGGCGAATTCGATTTCCCGCTGCGGTCGTGAGCACCTCTTCGCTCCAACGACGGTGAGTGCTCCTCCTTCGATTCCTCCTCCGTAGCATCGGTAGGAGGTGCGGATGACGCGGTCTCACCGACGGCCCAGTCACTCTCTCCGCGTCTTCGCCTCCACCGCCGCAAGCCTCTCCGCCAGGTGCTCCTCCGACCTCTCCCGCCTCCGCGACCTCCGTATGCTCCTCGTAGTCCTTAGTGGCTTTGGCACCACCGGTTTAGCCGCCGCGAGCTGAATGTTGCTTGCTGCCGCTTCGTAGCATCGCCGCCGCTCTCGCCAAGGCTGCCGCTTCCACCACTCCACGAGTGTGAGTGGTGCGGCGTGACCACGGCAGCTATTGTGCACCAGAGGTAACCTTGGCACGCCGCCGCGGGCTCGTGTCGCCGGCGATGAGCCGTGGAGCGTTGCCGGTCGTTGTCGGACGCCGCCGCCGCTTTTCGGTTGTGTCGACGTGGCTCCTTGCGCCCCATTTCGTGGATGTGCGGCTTAGATCTCACCGCTTTTGTTCTTTGTCCACTATGGACCGTCCGCTTTCGCGATCCGTGGTTGAGATTCGCCGACATTTGTAGTTCATCAGGCGTGGTCGTGAGCCGCCCATCTCAAGATCAACGCCCACGACCATCGCTCGCTGCGAATCCAAACGCGCGCGGTGGATTCAACGAGACCGCGGATTCAAGATCAACGGCCCCGCTCATCGCTTCCACGCTGCCGCTAGCTTGCTTCCGTGGTCGCTGGACCGTCCGATCCAGGATCGACGCCCACAATCGCCCACGAGATTTCAAGATTTAGAATTTCCGATGGATTTATTTATGAACTGAAAAAGGTATTAATCTTTAGAAATGCATATCTTTTTCATGTTAATTCATTTTAGATGATTCCAGTTGTGTTAATCCTGTTATAACCTCAACTTTAATCTAAAAATGTTTAGGAGATTAATATGACTCCAGAAAAGCATGAAATTAGATTTTAATCATTCTCAGCTTTATTAATTGCAATAAAATTTCTGTTAAATTGAAAATGCATAACAAATTCAATATAAATCCTTTTTAGCTAAACTCAACTTTGTTAATTCTGTTATTACCTACACTTCAATCTAAAAATAGTTATAATTATGTTTTAGTTGCAATAATGTCCAGAATTAACTTTGACTTTGCATAGGCTTTAATTGTTTCTCTAAAAATCATTGTAACTTATAAAATACATAACTAATTCTCTGTAACTGATTTTGGAGTGAATCCAAGTTTGTTGGATTCCTCCATTAATGAACTTGCTAGGAAAAATAGTTTTGAACATGTTACTGTGTCTAGGAGAAATAATTATGCATTATAATTTTGTTCAAGTTCTTGTCTTTAAAAATTGTAGAAGTTGCAATGTAACTCCAAAAGAGTTGAAACCACTTCCATTAGTCTTAGAATGTCATTACCTATCTACCGTAAAATTTCATGTCCAGAAGACCCTAGAAAATATTTTATGAACAGTAGCCCTTTTAATTTAAATTGGATTTTTCTGGCCGAATTGAATTGTTTTGATCATATCTTTTGCATTAAAGATCCAAATCAGTTGATTCTTGTTTCTATATTCATGTTAAATCAATACCTTGCTGCTATAAAAATTTCAAATCATTCGGAGAGCTTTTGCTGTTGGGTCTTGTTGCTTTTTCTTTACTCTTATCGACTCTTTATCGCTTTTCGTTAGGATTCGACATTTGTGGTAATCCCGAGAACGATCCTCCGCAACAAAGTGACCTCAACAGCCAGGCAAGCAGTTTGACCATGATTCATCCTATATTTGCAAGTCTATTATGTTGTTTAAACTCTATGTATGCATTGCTACTTTGTTTTAATTATGGTTAGTGGATCCTATAGTTGCATAATCTGTAGGAATACCATGTCTTTACTACCATGAGCCTAGGTTATTTGCTGTGGTTGGAGTTCGTGGATGAACTCCTATCACTTAGTAGTTGTGATTTCAAATGCTTAGCAACGCTTAGATAACGGTAGAAATGGGCGATCATCGGCTTAGTCGATGGTCTTGATCACACAAATCTAAATATTACTCCTTTATGTCCAGCACTTGTGCTTTGTTAATTTGTAAAGTAAAAATCTGAAAATAAAAGATTGTTTAGACTTGGGCATATTGGATGAATGGTGTGGTTTTTGGATTGTGGAAGTATGCCTAAGTCCCTAAGGACCGAAAGTTACTTGCGCCCCGTCTCGAGCATATTATGTACTAACCACACGAGGGGAAATGGGACCCTCTTGACTAAGTACTTTGGAGGGTGTTAATTGGGGTCGCTTGGTTGGTGGTTTTAAAGATAAAATGTGTGTGTGGTGTGGGAGGGAGCATTAGCTTCCGGTAGGTCGCCTAATGTCTCCTTCTCCCGTGGGTTGTGCGACTCAGAATTAGCATTGTCCATTGGAAATGTCTCAGAGGACTTAGCTGCGCAAGACACCTTGGTAGTGTGCGAAAGGAAAGGCGGTCTGACGTGTGGGTACAGTGGTACACCCTGCAGGATAAAACTATTCAATAGCCTCGCCCTAGGTTATGGACACGCCGGATACGCCCGTGAGAACTAGACTACAACATTTAATTAAAACTTGACTTGGTTGGTATGAACGGGAGTTCATGTTATTGTTGTGGTGACTAATGGGTTAGTCACTTCTAGGTTGTTCATGTTGTTGTTATTATGTATTATCACGTTGTTATTTCAACAATTAAAAATGCTTTGCCAAATTGCCTTCAATCTATTATGTTATTGCAAATAAATGTTGCTTTATGTTAAATGAGACATACAACCTCCACTTACATAAAGCTTGCATGTAGCATATGTTATAGGCCTGTTATCTTACACGTAAGTCTTGCGGAGTACTTTATGTACTCATCTGCCCGTGGTTGTGGCATTTTTGTGGCTTTTGTTGCAGAGGGAGAGGGTGAGATCCTAGAGCCTCACTTTTGTCCCACGTGTTGCGCCTTCTTCGACGGCTAGCTTGGCGGTCCCACGATGCCTAGGGTTAAGGCACACTGATTGGCTTTGTGTTATAGCCATCTTTATGGCACTTTTGCTTCCGCTGTTATCTTTTAGAATTGTTGCTATTTGGCCTAAGGGCCCCTCTTTGTAATAGCTATTCCATATTAATATTAACTTCTGGTTTGTTGCTTATGTACTATGTGTTGTATGGAATTGATACATTCTTTTGTTGTGAGGTATGTATACTGCATCCTGGGGAGTATACATCTCTCGAGACCGGGGTTATTTGGTTGATAATACTAGGGTCAATTGGATGACTAAGTATTATGAGCCTAATAAATCCGGGTGCTCACAGCGGTGACCAGTCAACGACATGCGGGGACGTCGGGTACAGGGCTAGATGCAGATGATGGGCTATGGCAGCTCCTCAGCGGGTGCCAGTATGGCATCCTCTCCATATAGTAGCTCCCAAGAGATGAACCCCTGAGCCACCATCGGAGTGATGCTGTCCTCCAGGGTGCAGATCCTCCAGTGAGCCTCCAAAGAAATTGTTGGACACCCGATGGAGATATCCATCGAGGACCTCACAAGGCCGGTGAGGTGCAAGTGGGGAGTGAGGAACTGCCTCTCCTCCACCCGGTAGGTGTGCTCCTCCCAGTCCGGGGTGCGTGCTGGGAAATGGAAGAATGGGTCCACCATCTCCGGCAGCTCATGTCGCAGACGGACTATCGCGATGTACGTTGCATCATACAGCGACATCAGGACCGTCGAGTCCCTCCTTTAATAATGGAAAGCGGGTCTCAAGTTCCGTCCCCTCGATGAGCACTTGAGTGAGGTACTCGAAGGATACTGACTCACAGAAACCGTATACTAGGGCATATATGCCACTGACAAGCACGGCATCACCCACAAGGTGTTTTGTAGCGTGCCTCCTCAAAGGCACTTGTGCGGCATCGAGGCTCCCATGATTTAGGGAAAAGGAGAGTTAGTGATCATGTGACAAGAGATATGGATAAGAAATGATATTAGACAGAAAAGAATTCCAGACAATTAGCTTTTACCCATTCTCTAGTTTATTTATCTAATCCTTATGGCCTATAATCGTAATACTACCCCTTGGTCTTTATATAATATTAGACCTTTATAATATCACTCAATTAAACTCCAAATGAAGGTAGGAGACGTTTTAAAGGATGTTACATCACAAAATTTCAGCAAATACATGTTCTAAAATTTTTGGGAAAAGAGGTATCTAGAGTGATATCCTTAGTAGTTAAAAGAGGAATTATCAAAAGAACTTTGGGTAGGATGTTTAATGACTTTTTGAAATCATTTTAGCTCTGTTTTAAAGTCCTAAAAGTAATTAATACTTTTATTTTCAGAGAGCATCCCTTCTCTCAAATCTAGAATTATTTTGAACAAGATAAGAGGAGATGATCAAAAGAGACTTTAGATGGGAGGAGAATGCTAAGAGGGATAAGATTAGCAAAATTTCTTAAATTTTTAGAACCATTCCTAAGGTTAGATTACGTTGCATTTTTTATTCTAAGTCCTAATCTAACGACCATTCTATCTAAGGCTTGTCCTACAACAAGATGACTCGATACTGCGCTATCGGACCCCGTGCATGAAATACTCGAAGACCTTATGTGTATACTGCACTAGTCCCATGATCAGTGGCTAGTAAACACTTCACAACATTTTGTATTTACATCCATACAATCAATTGTAAAAGTAAAGCAAAAAGGACACTTACTTAAGCTATTACAAGTTATTACATACACGGCCGACCGACCAAATAAAAATAGTCATCAGAGTACAAATATAGCAGCGGAAGAAGTAATTAAAGTAGCAAAATTCCAGTAGCATGCCCATCTGAACCCACAGGCAACTAACAAGGAGCAAGGCCTAGGTAGACCTGTCACCGAACCCTCCAGTTCTGGGTGCAAAGAACATGTCATCAAGCATTGGCTCATCTTCAATCTCTGAACAACAACATTAGCAAGATTTAGTACTTGTGTAGTCAACAAGACTTGTAGTGTAACGTGACTATAGCCCGATCTTCCGAAATGTAGTGATATGTCGATTGTGGAGAACACGACGTTGATGATCCAAAGGCAATGACCAAAACGGATCGAACCCCTCGCAATCACTACACCATTGCTCCGATGGTTGTCAACCGTGCCGAACGCGGTTGACCTCGCTAAGAAGGCTCTCTCTGCAAGCGAATCGAGAACACAAGCAAGAGAGTAGAAGATGCAATCTAAAATTGTATTGCGAATAATGATTAAGCTCACAAAGTTGGGGTTCCTCACCGAACGTGTGGCAAAACTACTATGTAGAATAATCTAAAAAAGAAACCCAAATTCTACTAAAGGGCAGAGGCTCCTATATGAGGAGAGCGGCCAGGAGGTGGAAACCAGCAACATCATAATAGGACCCAATGGAAAAATGCACTCTCGCAGATTGTGTTACCTTCAGCTTATCACTATTGTTGAACCACAGAATGTGGTACGGGTGAGGATGTGCACATGTGGTCAAGCCAAGCTTCTTGACCAAACCTGAATTCACCAAGTTATTACAGCTCCCACCATGAATTATGACACGAACACAGCAATCCTTGACAATGAGGAACATCTGAAACAAATTATGGCGCTGTAGCTTCTCCGCTTGCTCCCTTTGAGTGCTCAATACTCACTGCACAATTATGGTCCTATAATTCTCCGTAGCAGTGGCACCTAAAATTTCCTCACCATCGCTATCTGCCTCATGATCATCATCATTACCTGCAAGGTTAGCTGCAAAAGTATATTCATCCTCAACATCACTAGCACTTACATAACCATCGTCTTCTATTGCAATGGACGCTCGCTAACTTGGGTAATCTTTCATGACGTGGCCCATCCCTTTGCAACGGTGGCACACAATCCCCATCGTACGACCCATGGAAGCAACCGATGAAGAGCTCTACGCTGGTGCCTGCACACTAGTAGATTTACTTGTCTCGGGTGCGTGTGATAGTGGTGGCGGTGCTGCTGAATGCTCCCTACTCACGGAGGGGGCAGCAGACCGAAAAATAAGAGGTGGGGCTGTATTGGCTTGCCTCAGCGTCGATCTCGATGTAGACATACTTCCAAAGTTGCTCCTTGTCCTTTGTTGCCTACCCTGCAATTCCTTTTCTATCAAACAAGCATGCTGGAACAACCTATTGATATCATTATACTCTTTGTAATCAACTATGTCCTGAATTTCACGCCTTAAGCCCCCATAAAAGCAAGCCATCTTATCCTCCTCATCCTCAACAATATTACAACGCAGCATGCCTATTTGTAGTTCTTGATAATATTCCTCGACAGATCTATTACTTTGGTTTAAGCGCTGCAATTTCTTACGCATATCACATTTAAAAGCAGGAGGAACAAATCTAGCATGCATAGCTACCTTAAATATATCCCATGTATTAGGTGTTAAGCCAGAATTAACTACTTGATTCCACCAAATGGCAGCAAAATCTTTAAATTCACTAGTAGCTTGTCTGACTCTATGCACTTTAGGAACTAGGTGGGCATTAAATTTTTGTTCAACTATCATCTCCCAATCTAGATAAGTTTCAGCATTATAAACACCGACAAAAGATGGTATGGTAAATTTAACTTTAGCAAATGGGTCATCATTAACATAAGCGTTGTTCATCCAAAAGCGTCATGAGCTCCCCCTTTAAAACACACTCTTTCTCATTAGACGAGTCACCTGTCATGGTTAGTAGAAAACAAAAGACAACACAAAAGTATTATCCCTATTAACTACTAGGTGATGCAAGGTGGAATCACACACTCTCAAGCATCTTACCACACTCTTACAAGTGTTCTTACCAATGCAAATAGGGTACAACCGGTCGTGATACCGTGTCGAGCATGGGTACAATTGCAAGAGGGGACTTGTTCTGATCAAGAGTAGGTGGAGCTCGAAGGCAAAATATGTAGCAAGGATTAGCAAAAACCATAACCCAATTAGCAAAGCTGAATAAGGGTCCAAAGTACTTGTCATGGTTGCTGGCCTAAATAGTGTCCCTAGCCCTAGCACAATGTTGACTGAAACAGGGGACCAAACACAAAGGCAGCAAATCTGATTGCTTCTCTTTTCTTTTCTATTCTTTTTTTCCTTTTTCTTTTTTCCTTTTTTTTTCGAATGTGCACCGACTCAAAACTCTTCAAATTCCTCTTCCAAGCTTAGGAGGTATATGGGTCACAAACTTTTGTAGAGGATAGTGGTATAGAGGTAATTAAAAGATGAATCTCTCTGTGTGTGTCTCTAAACTTTGATTTTTTTATCGTGTTGCCGGGTTATATGAATCCTTCTAGCAGATGAAAACAACCTCTTTTTTTTCTTTTATTTTTTTCTTTTTCACAAACCGAAATCAAACCTGGTTTGGGTTTGCTGCAAAGATGGACTTTGGTCATTACGGCAGCATGAGGTGCAGTGGTGGCAAGGTGTTGGAGTGCCCCAGCAGTAAGGGGCTAGAGTGCCACAAAAAGTGGTGGTGGTAGGGAAAATTGGTGGCCGCGGCAGGGATGAGCGGCGCGGCGATTTGGTTGGTGTAGCAGGTGTTTGGTGTGGCGCGGCAAGGATGGGTGGTGGCGCGGTAGGCGGCGATGTGGCACGGCAGGGGTTGGTGACCACTAGAGACCAAGAACACAACTCTAAACCAGCAACACGACTTAGACAAAGGACACAAATTCAACAACGTGAATCTAAGAACGGAAATTGCAAAGGCACAAAGGGTGATGGGACAGTGGAAGAACACGACGAACAGAATATTTTTGTGGGGCTAATTTTCTGGAGTTTTTAGGATGATGAACAGGAACTAATCTAAAAGGGGAAGAATTGTGATTACCTATCGGACAACCTTTGCTTTGATACCACCTAATGTGACTATGGCCTGATTTTCCAAAAGGTAGTGATATGTCGATTGTGGAGAACACGATGTTGATGATCCAAAGGCTCTGACCAAAATGGATCGAACCCCTTGCAATCACTACACCATCGCTCGATGGTTATGAACCATGCCAAATGCGGTTGACCTCGCCAAGAAGGCTATCTCCTGTAAGCAAATTGAGAACACAAGCAAGAGAGTAGAAGATGCAATCTGAAATTGTATTGGGAATAATGATTAAGCTCACAAAGTTGGGGTTCCTCAACCGAACGTGCGGCGAAACTGCTATGCAGAATAATCTAAAAAAGAAACATGAATTCTACTAAAGGGTGGTGGCTCCTATATGAGGAGAGTGGACAGGAAGTGGAAACCCTAGGGGGGTACCGTTCACATAGAGGTTACTATTCATGTGAACAGTACGTGCTCCCTGGGGTGGCCTGTAGCATATGCGCCAAGTCAGTCCATTTATTACATAGCCCATAGACCAACAAGAGGTGATGTAGCACCAGGGCATGTAGACATAGTATGATGGCATGTAGACGTAGTACAATGGCATGTAGACGCAGCTCGGCTCATAGGAGTAGAAGGGTCCAATTGGAGAATATGGCATTGTAGTAGCCGAAAGTCCTATTGGAGATGATGTGGTTGAAGTAGAGGATGCAGTGCAGCGGGTCGAAGCAGTGGTTGCATCCTTAGGGTTGATGTCCTCATCAAAGTGTATCGCAAAATTTTGTTAAATGCAGGGCTATCAAAGGAAGAGACTCTACTCTACAAGTTATTTTGCTTAAAGCCATTTTTATTTACAATATCCATTAGTAGTAATTTACAATGGAATTTGAAAGAGCAGTTTAATTATGTACAGGACAGTAAGTAAAGATATCGAACAAAAATAATAACAGCATCTTGTAACCCTTCTTGCCATTTAGCACAAAAAAGTATAACAACAACTCGCAACCCTCCTCGGCTACAAGCCACATTTCATGTTCGGCCATACACATGTCAGTTAACTCAACAAAATAAAACCCCATGTCATTACCCAAGTTTGGTGACAAGACAGTTTTTGAAAATCAAAACTAGAGCCGTACCAGCCGCAATAAGCATGCTCATGACCGCGAGCATGGCTATTTAAATAGATTTTCACTCTGCAGAGGTGTACAACTTTACCCATAGTACATGAATATTCCAGATATCCTATAATTCTCTATATCACTACTCATTACTGTAGGTAAGCAGTCTACAGCTCGTGGCACAACTTTTACATCACCTAGTCCTAACCTTGCACTCGCCCTAACGAATGTTTCCTCACTTACCCAGATACCCTCCGTCGAGTGTGGCTCTCACTTACCCAAATACTCTCCATCAAGTGAGGCCCTTGCTTACCCGGATACACTCCGTCAAGCGAGGCATTCGTAGTTATGTTGGCAAGCTTTGTGCCCAACACCGTGGTGAAGGGAGCCCCTTCGAACATGCCTAACTGGTCATGCCCACACTCTACGGTCTACCTACATGCAAGGCTATTTTTTCAATGACTTATTTAGCTATGACTATCCCATACTAGCACATACGGTTGTACGATTAGGTCTTAGTCCCGGAGTTGCTGGCTTCAATCCTTAACTAACCCAGGTGAGGATCTCCACTCTAGCTACTTGTGAGTCACAATCCTCACTTTTTCAGAATACATTATAACTCGCCCGCATCTAAAACTAAGTTTTTCATTTTAATTTCATACAAAATAACAGAGGTATTCTCCGATATTTTTCAAAATATCCCAAATTCTCAATTAATATGTTGTGCGATGATCGCACTAAAAATTCTCAAATGACATTATATAATGTGTAACACATATTCTAATGGCTACAATAGTAAAGGATCAATATTACAAGGAGATATTTGCAGAAAATAGGATTACAACTACCAATTTCCCAAATATAGCATTTTCATACAAAACATACACGCATGCATAATAGATTTTAAAAACAAGGTACAATAAGTAAAATAATGGAATCAACATGATCAAAGGAGGTACTTTCCTTGCTCTTGTTGTTTTGGAAATATGGTTGATTGGTTGTCGAAATAATTACTAGGGCAATCAACGTCTAAATCAAAAAGAGCTGGAAATGAATTAAATAACGCCAATAAATTCAACAGTGGCCAACATCAAATATTTTTACATATTCAGGTATATTATGATTTTAGATGAATTTAGAGACAAAATTCATTTAATTTAGAGTGTTGTAGCAAAAGTTATTAAGGATTGAAATTGGCTTGGTTTGGAGATTCCTGGAAAAAGAAAAGGGTGAGAGAATCTCTCTCTGACGGGTGGGTCTCAAGAACCTTTTCGCTTTTATTTTTGATTTATTTTTCCAACCGAAAAGCTCAGTGTATGACAAGTGGATCCCAGGGATTTTATTTTCCTTTTTCATTTAAATTTCTAAAGTAAATACCTACTAACATGTGCGGTCCACTTGTCGGTGGTTCGGCCCACGTAATAGTGCATAGACCGAGGGTCCACGTGCACAGTGCACGGGTTCACTAAGGCGTTCACTGTGCACTTAAGTTGTGGGACCTGCATGTTAGTGAGTCGTTTAGGAATACCAATTCATTTTAGTTTTTCTTGATCTTTTAATTTGGTCCCACATGCCTACGACTTATGTATTAACAATCCGATAGCTAATCATTGCTTTGCGTTTAATGACCGAGATTTGGTCTTAATTATGTTGCTACAGTGTTGGTCATGTTCGAACAGCGTAGGGTAGCACGATGGCACTCGCGCCCGCCCTTGTCGCCGGTGTGGTGGTGCTCGACGGTGCCAGAGAAGACCCAAAATGGGTTCTCCGTGCTACTGCGCACCTGCCGACACCGACGGCGAGGCCTGGGGTGGCCTGACGCGGTGGCGCCATGACATTGAGCAGCGTCGTTGCTACAGCAACAAGCAAATGCTCAAACTAGCAACGCCCTCAATAAAATGATACGCGTGTGACCATCTACAGGCTACTAGGGTCCTACTAGCACGATGCGGTGGCTCGGAGGTGGTCAGAGAGTGGCTGTCGACGGTGAGCTGAGGCGGCGAGGTGAGCTTCACGTGGAGAAGAAGTTCGGGCTAAGATGATCATCGTCTAGTGGTTGGGGATGCTTGAAGATGGTCTAGTGATGCTCCCTGTGCGAGGAATTGGCTTGGGTTGCATAGAAGCTCTGGTGGCAACCGAGGCGGCGGAATTGACCGGAGACGAGGAAGAAAGGAGCTTCAGCAAGATCCTGTGAACCAAAAGCCAAATTAGGTGAGGGGAAGGGATCACGGTGTTCGGGAACACGAGATGATGTGAGAAGATTGACATGAAACCCTTCTAAATGGCCGGAGTGGTGGTGGCGGCGCACAGCCAAAATGGAGCTCGCCCTCTCAGAGCGTTTGAGCTCGTTTGATTGGAGAAGAAGGGAAAGGGAGGTGCACACTGAGGAGGAAAAGGGATAACATAGCTCGGGCATCCTTTATATAGATGTACGGGCGGAGGAGTTGCGAGGGAGAGGAGATTGACCACTAGCAAGGGCAGCGGAGCTCTCGAAGGCTCCGAGGTTATTCCGGGTAGGGATGGGCGACGAGAGGGCAGGGGATGGGTGCGGGGTGACCGGGTGACGTGATGGGGGTGGTTGGGCGGCAGAAAATAGTGGGTGGCGAGGTGAATGAAGGTCCCTGTGCCTAGGGCCCACTGTCAGCGAGAGGTGAGAGGAGAGTTAGGTTTGGGGATTTTTCATTTTCGGCTGATTTATTGGCCGAATTATTATACTACTCAAATGACTTAGAAATTTTATGAAATTTTTTGCGCAAGCTTCTAACCTAATTTATTTTCTCTTGTAAAGTTTTTAGAAGTTTATACCTTCTGTGAATTTCTCAAAATTCATACAAGTTTCTGTTCCTATGCTTTTGTATTTGTTTTTCTTAACAAGTTTTTATATGAAAGTTTTGGTGAATTGCTCCTGGATATTATGCCCAAAATAATTCTCTCATTTAATATTTTTACTTTGTTTTATCTCGTATCTTTTGAGTACATGTTTGTTTGTAGTTCATGTTTTTCTTTTAAAATGAAAAGTCAAATTCAATCATGGTATGTTTTCATATGTAAAATGATCAATGTATTTTCCTAGTGCATTTATAATTCATATTCCTAAAATGTAGATTTTGGGATGTTACAGTTTATGCAATATGTACGAAGTAATTTTCGTTGTCTATAGAAGCAGATTCATATATCCATGATGATGTAAGCTTATGTTGTGCCTCTATTCTATGAATTGCAAGAGTCTTTTAACTTTCAGCTACTGGATTTTTATGAACATAACATGACAAGGCACAATTGCATTGCAATACCACAATATGGAAAAATCATAAGTCCAAGAACCAAATGTTGAATAGCATTACAATACAAAAATAAAACTAAGTTATCAAGTCATGTTCAATTCACATTACAATACCAAAATTAAATTAATCTATCAAGCAAGGTTCAATTCACATTAAAATAGCAGAACATTGCACCCTACCTCCATTCTAACCTTTAGCACATTTTCAGGCTGAATTGACCACACTCTGTCATGCCTCCTTTTCATACCAAAAAGACAACCTAGACCGGCTTTTCTCAGTGAGTAGACATCACACACTAGCCATTCCATCTTTTTAGACTGAAAAGACCACATCTTGCCACACCACTTTTTCAAACTGAACTGACCACACCCTGCCACGCCACCTTTTCAGACTGAAACAACAACCCGGACCTACTTTTCTCAATGAGTAGACATCACTAACCAGCCATCCCACCTTTTCAAAATGAAATGATTATACCGTGCCATGCCACCTCTTCAAAATGAATTGACCTCACCCTACCATGCCACCTTTTTAGACCAAAACGACAACCCGAACCGGCTTTTCTCACTGAGTAGACATCACTCACTAGCAGTGGCGAAGCTAGGATGAAAATAGAGGGTGGGCTCAAAGCCTCAAATGACTGAGTTAATGTGGGACAAACATAGTCTTGTATTCTTGTGCAATCAAATTCATACATGAATAAAATAAAAACAAAAAAGAGAGAAATACATTGAAGGTACCTAGCTAATGGAAAGCGCATCTCAAAACATTTAAATATGGTTCCAGTGGGTAAATGACCTGTACATCAAAATTAGCAAAATTAGTGATACAGTAGCAAATTGTACTGAAATGATCATGAACATTCAAAATAAACGAACCATACCACTAAGCTACTTTGGGGTCGCTCAGAATAACCCAAATTTCAACATTGAGCCTAAAATGCCACTAAACTACTCTTACAATTTAATTTACATCAATTTCCAATAAAATTATAGCAAGCAACTCAATAACAAAACCCTTCCATGGCTCACAATTAAAATATGAATAAAGATTGGACTATCATAGGTAATTAAACAAGAGGCATAGCATGATAAGTAACCAAAATCAGCATAAAACCAATAGAACAAATTCTATCGAATGAATAAACAAGTCTTAATCAATTACCTAAGATTATTCATTATTTATTATATTCTAAAAGTTATTCCATCATAATGAAGTAAAGGTTTCTCGCATACAATCATCAAATAATTTCTTTTCAATGCATCTCTACTCTACATGTCTACATGCATTTCTTTCATGTATACGGTATAGCGTGAGTGAACACTTACGACAATATTCACTCCCAAGCCCGCCCTTATCAAGAATCGGGACCTCCTCTACTCCCGTGGAGTTGTGATCAACATGATCATTTTCTCATATGCAAAGATGCTTATGAATGCACAGCTTATTCATAGTTTCAACAATTTCATCATCTACCATCATTTTTGTATCCAACAATACGAAATAATTCAATACTATTCACATTGCTTGCAATTAAAATAAAATATAATCACAAACAATAATAGTAATGAGTGATAAAGAAATACAGTGATCAACCATTGATCGCTGTCAACCATGCACTTGCCTCTTCTAGTAACGAGAAGCGGTTTGATTAGAAGAAGGAGACAACAAACCCGATGCCACTCCTCCTATAGTAAACACCAAACCTCAAAACAAGCTACAAAAGTACAATAACAACAATCAACGACATCGCTTCTACACGTTTCCCCAACCGCAACACTCTACCTTTACTTGTCAGCCAACCCTAGCTGACCTGGCACTAAAACATCAATGGTTTCTGAACATCAGTCTTCCTAAAATCATATCTTCTATTCTACCCAACCAAAATTCATGTTCTTAGAATCCCTAGAATCCTTAGACAATTATCTACACTTTTCATGTAGAGAAAAAACCTTAATTAGTTCATTTACTAATTTTATTCTACAGTCTACCAAGATGCTGCCAAAAGAAGACAACTCACTAGACGGCAGGCTTACAAAATTCGTAACTCAAAATTAACCATCCAATCAATATGATTAAAAATCCTAAAAAATCTACCAAAATTCTCTACAATTATCTAGTAGATGACATCCTCAAATAACGCCCATACAGTACCTGAAATAATTGTACAACAGTACAACAAATTAGACCGATCTATTAATCATTTCTGTGATTAGAAATTGCCACTATCCTTTCAAACCTTGATTCTAATATCTAATTAAATTAATAAAATAAAAAGAGAAATAACTAGATTGTTACCCACATGACGAAAATCGAGATCCCGACTTCTTCAAACTAATTTTCCTCTGCTGTGGTGCTTCTTTTTGTCATTTCTATGCTCTAGATGATCGACAACTCCCAAACACCACATGCTGGTCAACCTCCCAAGGTCTCCACGCTCTGGCCAAACCAATAGCCGAAGGCCTCCACGCGCTCGAGTGGCGTCGTTGGCCGAAGGCTGAAGCGGGCAAGGGGCTTCACACGGGCGGCTCAAGCGGGCAGGTAGCCATGCGCTGGCGGATGCATGCTGTAATACCCCAAGTGTTTTCAGAAGCAAATAATTAAATTTGGAAGACGGACCAATTAACAAAGTGTTTTAATAGGGGAATTAGAGGGGGTTTCTGCGAAAACTGGGCAACCTAGGCTTGGGCTTTGGCCCAGTAGGCCATGTGGTGGCTAGCCATAGGGGGGGAGGCGCCACCCTCCCCCAAAACCCTAGCCGCCACTCCACCTCCCCCCTCCTCCCCACTTGTGGCCACCACCCCCTCTCACCTTCCCCCTTTGGCCGCCTCAACCAGCACCCCCTGCGCCTCCCACCACCTCTGATCAGCACCTCCAGCAGTGCCATACCCTCCTGGTGAAGCTCCTTGCTACTGGCCAATTAGAGGACGGAGGAGATCACTCTTGTGGAGGCCGGCCAAGGAGGAGGAGGAAGGAAGAAGAAGGAAGAAGAAAGAAGAGGGAAGGGAGGGAAATAGGGATCGCGTGCTGGAGATTGTGTTCTTCAACAGTTCTTCAAGGGTAAGCCTGATCCCCATTCGTTTAGTAGTGTAATTGGGTAATTAGGCGATGTCGGTAATAGATCTGTTTAGGGCAGATAGTAATGGCCGACGGCTTTGAAGAATATAACTGCGGATTCTGACCTGGCCGCCTCCTAGAGAGTTGTGGGCGACGTCGCTATCTTTCCGTAGAGTATTTGATCAAGTTGTCTGGATGAGCGGATTAGGAGATATGATTTTTGTAGCGCTGTTGTTCTGTAGTTCTATCATAATTCTGACAGTTAATATTAATCGGTCATTAGAAATTAGTTAATAGATTACTAGGAAGATCTCACTATAACGAAAGTTGTAGGTATTTTGTTAAGATTTCCATAAAGCTAAAGAATATAAAATTTTGCCTTGTGTACTGAAAGTTGCATTATATTTAGTGTCGCTGTCCAGAACTCCAGACGAGGTTTAGATGTTCTTTTAATCAGTTTGGTAAGGGTAGAAGATGGCCGAAACTGGAATGCTCACCAAATAGGTTTAGGTGGAGAATTTGATAAGATTTCCATAAAGTCTAAGAACGCCACATTTGGATCTCTGTATGCAAAGTTATGGATTTTTGAAGGGGACTGTCTGTTGAGGGGACAGACTGGTGTTTAAGATTTTGGAGTTGGGATTGCGCTAGAGAGTGTAGCGAATTCGTATTTGCTTCTAGCTTTGTTTTTGTCTAGAATTGCTATCTTAGAGTGCTTGTTAAATTAATTCAGGTAGGCGTTTGGTCCCGGGCAGCGCCCTCTTCGCGTCCTCCATCTTCGCATGGTTGAGGCAAGTACAGTTAGTGATGGATTACTTAGAAGAGATTGTTCTTGTTTACAAGTATTATGTATACATTCGATATTCATGGATGCTAGAATGATATGTATGTCAATGATCATGAATGCTAGAAGTATGAGTAAGTTTTTATTCATGCATGATGCTGTTACTAAAACATGGTTATGATGGATAAAAGATTTGTTTATGTGTATCATGTTATCATATTTGAGGCTTGGTCATGTGGTGACCAAGCATTGATTTGAGGTCCTCGTCATGTATATGACGGGCTTGTGGTCCCCATACTTGTGGAGTGTGGGCTTGTGGTCCCCATACTTGTAGAATGTAGGCTTATGGTCCCTGTGCTAGAAGGCACAGGCATAGGTATACATCGACGGTTACATACTCCACATTACTGGTAAATGCAAAGAGAAAAGGGAAAAGATGCATTGCGCACTTGCATTGCATAAGCATGTGAATTGTTTTATTGTAAAGATTTGGGGATGGATATTGATGTTATATTGCGTATTATAATGTCTTATTAATTGTACTTTGCTGAGTATTTGGACTCACTCTTGCTGTTGTTGTGTTTTTAGGTACCCCTTACAAAAACGGCATGCATAAGAGGGAATAGTTATAAGTTGGGATACACACTGCGACGAATCTTTTATAGTTGGTTAAATTTGGAACATGCCTTAATAATTGAGCAAACTGCTTAAAGGATTTGTTATGATTATGCCTTATACTTTGGATAAATTGTAATAGAGTTGATTACCATATTGTGGATGTTCCTTTATGATACGATTAAATTGGAAGCTTGGGTTATTGAATGATGTCATAATAATATGTTAGAACCTCTGGTATGGCCACCTATACAAAGGAGGTTCAGCCGAAATTTAGTAAAAATACTTAGTTTATTTTGTTACTCTGTTATTTTAGTAACATTCCAGGCTCATATTGGGTTGGGGTGTTACACATGCACACGGGCAGGCACAACGCGGGGGCAAGCGCAAGCAACACAGGCGATGTGCGGCAACCGAACAGCAACGGCGATGCCTCCACGCACCGACGATCACAGAACAAAATAGTGGCGGCGCACGGGGAAAATAAAACGTGGGATAGGGTTTGATTTCTTGGTTTTAGATCCTCCTCGTCCCCACATCCCCCTTTACCCCGGCACCAACCAATTCCTATCGCACGACCCGTTCCAGGAAAACAACTCCTCTCTGTAATTCCAAAGCACCCCGTTTTCACGTATCCCCTTTTATTTAATTACACATTGGTCCTCAAGAGAGTTATTTTCAGAATTTTACATTCTACCCCCCTTAACAGAATTCGACCCCGAATTCTACTCGAAGAACAACCACAAACTAAAATTAATCAACAAATAACACGTACCCGACGTGAACAACTTCGGATATTGCTCGCACATGCGAGACTCGAACTCCCAAGTCACATCTCTCTCTGACCGATGCGTCCATAGCACCTTGACATATACCAACGACTTGTGCCTCAGCACTCACTCTGACCTCTCCAGAATACACATCGGACGCAACTTGATGGTGAGGTCTTGCTCAATAGTCACGACTCCAACAAAATCTCATGCTCGGTCTCTCAAAAACTTTCTCGGATCGAAACATGAAACACATTGTGAACTCCGCAAGATGAACTCAGAAGGTCCAGCGGTAAGCCAACTTCCCAACTCTTGCGATAATCGAGAACGGACCAACGTACCTCGCCTAAGCTTCCCTTTGGTACCAAACCGACAATGCCTTTGGTGGGAGACACTCAAGAGCAACTAATCACCCACCGCAAACTCCAAGTCATGCCTCCTCACATCTACATAGCTTTTCGCCTTCACCATAGCCACGCGCTCAACATGAAGTTATCTGGCATGCCACGCTAGTGACAATTCAAAATTTCTACCATGTAAACCATGAAGCCAAGTAAGTAGATGATCACATATCGTTACCATCAGACGTGTAGTGCAGCGGAAGAAGAGTTGGAGTAGCCTGGTCCAACGTAGAGCACATCGATGAAGTGGTCGTAGTCGATCGTCCACCGTAGTCGATCATCCTGCGAAGTTGAACATCCAACGTAGTCAATCGTCCTCGGAACCGATCGTCTCTTCCAGCAACCAATCACGATCCTTGCGAAGTCATGGATCGTCCTTAAGCACAACAGCAACCGCAGTAGCGCCTCTATGGTATCCACACATCTAGGGGAGGAACACCGTATGTCGGTGTGCTAGCACCAACTTCGCACGGTGGAGCTCTCAGAAAGATGGCGGCTAGGGTTTCGGTAGAGCAACTCATGTCAACTCATATATCTCCCAACAACCTCATGCATCTCCTTATATAGTGCCCATAACGGATCCTATCTGAACACGTTTTGTTCCAACCCATTAAGTGTGTGACCCTGTAGGTTCATACGTAATCGGTTGTGACTCAGAAACCTTTTTCCGACCACGAGTCATGAGTGGTTCCTAGCCGGACATAACGATTCCCGAATAACAAATTATATCAGATGAACCTTAATGCAATATGATCTACGACTAGTCCTTATCACTAACGACCAGCTCGTATCTCTATACGACTAGTTCACATTTAGTCTCAATCAGCTCGTACCTTGTTATGAGTAGGTTTCAACCACTTAGTGATTATGTTCGACCAGTCTATGACCAGCTCGTATCTCCATATGACTAGTCCATATCTGATCGAACTTAACAACCTTCTCGTGTATTCTCTCTTTTCCTCATGATATCTGGTTGAACTCTTGGTGAGATATTATATCATCCATGGACTATTCAATACTTTCTTGATCGAGTGTCGGATAACTTCATGTGGTCGAACTCTTTGACCACCAGTGGCATAGCCATGCAATTTCTTTATCTGACCACATCGAGGGACCCAGAGATATCTCTTGTTATGTTAGGAGGGGCAAATCCCATATCCGACCAATCACATCCCTCCGCATGTTTCATAACATACCCAAAAGCTACCTTTATAACTACCTAGTTACGAGTAGCGTTTGGCAACCCCTAAGTGAACTATTACACATGTAGGAAACCATGCTGATCTCAGGTCTAAAGATTATACATCATCATTGCTTGAGACCAACTGATGACACATAGAATCATAACAATCTCAACAGTATCTCAAGGCGGGTCAATCCAACCCCATGTTCTCTAACATGTGTTCACATTATTGATTCGATATCCTTATATCTATGACCGGTGAAACATGGTCATCAATCAATACATGTGCTGGTCGATAAGTCACTAGTGTTCCGACCAGTGACATCCAACCAGGGATATATTTAGAACGACATCATATAAGTTAAAAGAGCTTCACCAACAAGTCACATACTTGTTAATCTTTATAACCAATAATTCATTCAGGGAACATAATAGCATTTATTCTATAACTCATAAACATAGACGTGATACAATCATCTCTATGATTACCTCTAGGGCATATCACCAACACAACAGTCTTCTGAATCCAATCTGGACCCAAAACTGCCTTCTCACCTACTACGTCCCAACAAAGTGGCGATTTGCACTTTCGTCCATACAGAACCTCAAATGGCGTGGCTCTAATATTGGAATGATAACTATTATTATAAGCAAACTCTGCAAGGGGCAACTGATCCTCCCAACTACCGTTCCAATACAGAACACAAGACCGCAACATATCCTCCAAATTCTGAATAGTGCAATCTGACTGCCCATCTGTCTGAGGGTGAAACGCCGTACTAAGACGAAGCTGTGTGCCCAATGCACTCTGTAGACTCTCCCAGAATATGGAGACAAACTTGGCATCCCTGTCAGAAATGATGGTCTTTGGCACACCATGCGGTCTCACAATCTCACGAATGTAGATAGGAGCCAAATCGCTCACTGAATTTGTCATGCGAATAGGAATGAAGTGCGCAGACTTGCTAAAATGATCCACCAATACCCAAACTACATCCTTCCCTCACGGCGAATGAGGTAACACAACCACAAAGTCCATAGAGATATCATCCCAAGGCTACTAGGGAACCTCCAAAGGTTGCAAGGACGCTCATGCTCAGCTTTCACTTGCTAACAAACACCACAAGAAGCCACATAATTAGCAATATCCACATTCATCCTTTTCCAACAAAAATTCTATTTCAGATCATAATACATCTTAGTCTCACCAGGATGAACAATGTACAGAGTGAGATGTGCCTCCCTCAAGATATCATCTTTGACCTCCGCCTTTTGCGATACACAAAGATGGCCTTTAAACCGCAAAGCACCGAAATCATCCATGCTAAAATCTCCCTCTTTGCCCTCATGTAGACGGTTTCTAACCTCTTTCAATAACTGGACACTTTGCTACGCTTCCCGCACATGGTCTGGAATAGCTGACTCAAGGATCAACTGTGTCTCAACATGGGCCATGCCCGCATAGCAATAGGATATCCCTATGCGATCAAAATTAGCAACGAGACAATCTATAGTAGCGGGAGTCCCCTTGCGACTAAGAGCATCAGCAACAATATTGGCCTTGCTGGGATGATACTGAATAGTAAGATCATAATCCTTAATCAATTCCAGCCACCTCCTTTGCCTCAAATTCAGATCCTTCTGAGTGAAGATATACTTGAGACTCTTGTGATATGTGAAAATATCACAAGATTCATCATACAGAAAATGCCTCCAAATCTTGAGAGTAAAGACAACCGCAACCAATTCTAAGTCATGAGTGGGATAATTCTGCTCATGCTTCTTTAACTACCTCGACGCAAAAGCAATCACCTTACCGTCTTGCATAAGCACACAGCCATGACCCACTCGAGATGCATCTGACAAGACTGTGAAATGCTTCCCTGGCTCAGGAAGAGTGAGAATAGGAGAAGTCACCAACCTCTCCTTCAAGGTGCTAAAACTGCGCTCACACTCATCAGTCCGTTAGAATCTCACTCCTTTCTGAGTAAGCTAAGACATCGGCTTGTCGATGATAGAGAAATCCTACACAAAGTGCTGATACTAACCAGCCAAACCTAAGAAACTCCTCACCTACTTCACATTGGTCGGCCTCTTCCAGTCCACCACTGTAGAAACTTTGCTAGGATCAACAACAATGCCCTAAGGATTGATCATATGACCTAGAAAACCCACTTCTAAAATACAGAACTCACATTTCTTCAACTTGGCATAGAACTTGTGCTCTCTCAAAGTCTCTAATACTAGCCTCAAGTGACGCTCATGATCCTCATTAGTCTTGGAATAGATAAGAATATCATCAATGAACACCACCACGAAGTCATCCAGATACTCGTGCAACATACTGTTCATGGTCTCCATAAAAGCAGAAGGTGCATTAGTCAGTCCCAAAGATATAACTTTATACTCATAATGCCCATACCTGGTGGAGAAAGCAGTCTTCTCTACATCCTGCACATGCACACAGATTTTATTATACCTCGACTGAAGATCAATCTTGGAGAACACCTTAAGCTCCACTCAATTGATCAAACAAGTCCTCAGTGCGGGGCAATGGATATTTATTATTGATCATGACTGCATTAAGCGCATGGTAATCAACGCACATGTGCCAACTTCCATCCTTCTTCTATGTGAGTAGAACATGAGCTCCCCATGGTGACACACTACGCCTGATCAAACCCTTAGCCAACATATCATCCAACTACTTCTTCAATTTGTCCTAAAATGGGCATGCCAGCCGATATGGAGACAACGAGATGGGCCGAGTACCTGGAACAAGCTCAATGCGAAACTCCACGTCTCGCGTAGGCGGCATGCCCAAAAGCTCAACCGGGAACACATCTGAATAAACACAAACCACCAGGATCTCCTCAATCTACAAAGCCACGCTCGGCTTTTAAGCAAGAGCCAAGAGAAGCCTGGTCTTCACCGCACGCTGACCTGGGAACAGTCCAGCCAACACTGAAAGAGTGCGTGGAGGCACACTCCCCTGAAAGGTCAAAGTCTCGCCAAATGAAATCCGCAAAGAGACTGTCCTACAGAAACAACATATCACGGCTCAGTAGGAGTGCAACCAATCCATGCCCAAGATGACGTCGAAAGGTTACAATTGAATGACCATCATATTCGCCGTGAACTTCTCCCCATCGATACCAATAGAGCAACTAGGAAAAACAGTGGAGCTCGTAATAATACCCCCAGGAGAACTGACCAACACTGACTGAGAAACCCACTGCATACTCAAATTCACTCTCCTAGCAAACATCGTTGAGACAAACGACTAGGTAGCCTCAGAATCAAAAAGGACTAAAGCATCAAATGAATCCATGAGCAAAGTACCTGTCACCACATCAAGATGACCCGCGGACTCCACAGTAGGCATGG
The DNA here is from genome assembly GCA_036346405.1 of Phyllostachys edulis. NCBI lineage: Eukaryota > Viridiplantae > Streptophyta > Magnoliopsida > Poales > Poaceae > Phyllostachys > Phyllostachys edulis. The sequence goes on along the minus strand of JAYEVD010000218.1, from coordinate 59,853 downwards.
CGTACACTCCCGGTTGCGCCATGGCAAAATAAGATGGCGCTAGGGCAGCGGAAGCCCCGACACTCTACTGTAGCAGTGCAGGTAAAGCCGGTCGGGCTATTTGAAGCGGTATAGAAGGCGGCAACTGCCAGTAGTGCCCTATTGGAGGCGCACAAACTGAAGGAAGCGGCGGCGCAGAAGGAGCAGCCATCATCTGGACAAATCCTTGAACAGGACCTACTAAAGAAGAAGCAGGCACAAGCTCCACTTGATCACACTGGTAGGGTTCTAGTGGCACACCCACCCCTTGTGACTCGGTCGGCCACACTGACGGCAATCTCCCATCCAAGAGCATTCAGCAGCGCGGTGACCATCACCACACTTGAAACAAAGCATGCCCTGCCCTGGGACAAGACGAAGAGCTGGAGTACCCGCAAAAGGGAGAGACACCAAAGAAGAAAATGGCCTCGACTGCTTAGACTTAGAGAACTACAATCCTCCCTTGAACTTCTTGAAAGCAGGCCGTTGAAAAGACCCACTTCTCTCACCAGAGCTCCTCTTCTGGTCACCCCTAGAAGTAACAAGTCCACGAGAAGCTTGTAGCCCCTTAGTTAGCTGCATCTCCAACTCCATGCCCCTGGTTTGCTCCACTACAGAGTTGAAGTCACGGAGTTGAGTAGCTCCCAACATTTGTCGGTACTCAAAGTTTAGGCCCCAATGGAACCTCTTGGCCTTCTGTAGATCATATATCATTCGCCACTGACAGGACGAAGCGAACCAAGTTATTGAACTCGGCCTCATACTCAGCAATGGATCTCTTCCCCTGAACAAAGGCCGTCAAGGTAACCTCCATCTTCTCAACAAACACTACTACAAAACAAGATATACTGGACGCCTCATCACAAACAGTTCCAAAGGAACCTCATACTTAGCAATGGATCTCTTCCGTTGAACAAAGGTTGTCAAGGTAACCTCCATCTTCTCAACAAACACTACTACAAAATAGGCTATACTGGACGCCTCATGACAAACGGTTCCAAAGGAACTGTCTTTGTTGTACTTATCACAAATGGTTCCTTAAGAACCGTCTATGATACGTAACTATCACAAATGATTTTTTAATAGAACCGTCTGTGATAATTCACAAACGGTTATTAATAAGAACCGTCTATGATAATCGTAGACATCACAGATAGTTCTTAAGAAGAACCGTCTGTGAATTATCACAAACGATTCTATTTATTAACCGTCTGTGATAGCTCAACTTCCCAAACGGTTTTTAATAAGAACCGTCTGTGATATGCAGGCATGTGTTATGGACTTGTAATCTCTTATTTTGATGTCAATGTGGAATTGTCATGTGTTAATGTGTTATGGACTTATCATCTCAGATTTTGTTGTCAATGTGGACTTCATTGTAATGTGGAATGGTAATATTATACACTTGTACAACCTATTTGTCTCATGTCCGAATATGTCACATATGATGGACTTAATGTATGTCTCTCTGCTCTTGTATGTCTTATAAAGGTATAGAATGAACTATCACTATAGGCTTATAAAAGTATAGAATGAACTATCACATAGTAGATGTGTGGCATATCACAGACGGTTCTATTATGGAACCATCTGTGATAAGTAATCACAGACGGTTCCATACTAAAACCATCTGTGATATACGCCATATCACAGATGGTTCTAGTATGGAACCGTCTGTGATTACTTATCACATACGGTTCCATAATAGAACCGTCTGTGATATCCCTTTATTAGAAGGGTACCGCTAGGGTTTGCGCCTTAGTCGTCACTTCCCCTCCCTAGTGCCTTACTCAGTCGCTCGTTCGCCTCCCTACCCGAGTGCACCAGACCTCGACACCGTCGCCGTCCGAAGCCTCCTCCCCGCTAGCTCCGGCCACCTCGCTCGCCGCCGACTCCGGCCGCCCTTCATCGCCACTCCTGCTACCCCTTCTTCCCGAGCCATGAGCCACCTCCTTCCCCTTGTCGCTCCTCCTCCCCCACCGCCACCCAAAGCACCAAGGTACATATCCCCTCCCCCTTGTCGCTCCTTTTCTGGTAGTGCTAAAGCATCATGAGACATCCTAATAATATTTGCAATATGCTCATATTCACATGTCTATACTGTATACCTGTAGTTCAGTAAATACCTAATATCAGCATAAAGGACATACACTCATATGCTTGTCCAGTATGATGAAAATAACTGCATGTGCACCCATGCTTGTGTCATATATTCAATTCATATCAAGTAATAAGATGCAGATTCGTAGCAATATTTCATACTTGATACATATGTGTACTAATGCAGAGTGATGCTTTGCTTGTTCTCATGCAAATATCCTTTTTTTAGGAAAAAAGCATTGCTATGTCCTTTGTCAGAGGATACCGTTTCGTTGTAAATATTCTCAACATACAAAATGTAGTATTTAACTATAATTTTGCATGTATGCATCATCGTTTGGAAAACTTTGTTAGCAATGTAACTTGTAAGATCTGTTACAAAATTGTGTGCCAATGGATGATATACGTACTTAAGTCTCAACATGGGAGATCTTGCTATTGAGGACTAGCTGCATATGTTGGTGGGTACAATAGTTTTGGATAACCTTGCCAAGTTCCCTAATTATCCTCAGTAATCACTAGTTAGTAGCTGAAACTATTGTAGATAGGTAGTTAAAATTTGATGGGTAAATATGTAATATATCATATGGTCTGATGTACTATATCATAGTTTATAAATTGTTCCATGCTTTGTTCACCAACACATGTATTTATGAAATTATGCGCAATTGAGAATAAATGAGCAATGGTAGAGATCATCTTTCATTGAGGTGAAACACCAAGTATTATAGTTCATCTCTGTGGTATGTGTCAAAACATGTTTGGCAATTGGCAGTCAACATATTCTTTGAGTGCAGGGCATGCTATAAGTCAGGTTTTATGGGGGCAAAGAGAGCTTTTTCCTGTTTAGAACTGAGTATTTTTTTTCTTATTGTTTGGAAGCCTGAAATTTCTGCTTGATGTTTACATGGAAGTTATCTACTACTGCTCCTTTACTAAGATAGCCAATTATTCATAAGGTGAAAATTTTATTGTTATTCTATTGTCACTACAACACAACACTTATGTAGAGACGTCCAATCTATAGGCTAGAGACATATTATTTCATCTCTACAGGACCATAGAGCTGTTTTTATAAAGGCGTCCTTGGAGCGCCTCCCCACGGACCGTGCCAAGAACTGTAGAGACGCTTGTAAAACATGTGTACAGGATATAAGACACTTTATAAAGATGTTAAAATTCATGTCTATGTATGTAGAGATGTTTTAGTATATACACTTACATAACGTCTTTACTGATATAGACACGTTTGATTTGCGTGCCAACAAACATAGAGACGCTTTTATTTCGAATTTTATTTTATTTCAGATTTGGATTATTTCGAATTTGATTCGTGCATTTTGCTACAAATGGAAACATATATCGTCATATGAAGACATTATTCCACCTCATCCAAAAAAACTAGAAAACAGTAGAACACATGTCATCACATGGAAGCATCATATTCTCACAATCAGCAAACCAAGAAAATGGTAGAGCATACATGCACTTCATAGAAGCAACAAATATTTGAATTTACAGCAAGTGGAGTTCACAATTGAATCAAACATCCATATAAAAAAGGTGCATATACATCAGGAAAAGGTCCTATGGATTAACACAAACAATTTTCTAAATAGTTGGAATCTATCCATAAGCTTTGTTCAGGGAGAAACTAATACATTAGCTCCTCCATCTCCATTGTATTTTCTTTGTAGTCCTCAATTATCCTGCAAAGCCGATTGAAAAGAAAATAAATGTCCTGGTTAACAAATTGTAAGATGACAAGCTTATTTGATGAAATTAGAAGAACTAGATGGGCAGGTGAGCGATGCTATGCCCGTCTGGTAGATGTATGTATTTGGGAACTATGTGTTTATATATTGATGCGTATGTCTCTCGTATAATAGCAGAGGTATAGCAAAGGAAGTTTGCTGCCAGAGGCAAAGGAACTTGACAAGATCTTAACAAAAAAATATAATAGACTCTGCAAATATGCAATATCCATAACAGAGAAGATAATTGTGAAGAATAATATGGATAGCATACCTGAATAAGGTTGTTCATTATTATAGTTCCATCTCCAACATTGGATTGAACAATGCTGAGAAAAGCAGTACGGTTCAAACGCAGAAGCTGACATAAGGATTTCGTTCAAACTGTAAATAGTTGAGGCCTATAACAAAGAAGCCCAATTTCTCCCACAACATCTCATGATTTAGCCACTCCCACCACCTACAAATTACCAAATACCAGCATATTATTTTAAGGACCATTTGATGCATAAGTTTACTTCCAATTAAGCATCAAAGCAACATAAAACTTGCCTGTTCCGCACCATTTTGCAGCTCTATTGACTCCTAAAAAAGTGACACATTTATCAGAATGACTATGTAGTAGGTACAGAATTTTTTTGGTTAACACTGATATCAGTATGGCTAACTTGGTTATTTTTCAACTGTATTCTTCTCATACATAACTATATCAGCTAGGAATTAACAAAGGACCTAAGAAAATAGTATTCTTACCATATTCTTACCGCACTGCCAGTAACTAAAATGTAGAAGTTAGTGGGTGCTTCATTCTGCAAAATCACATCCTCCCTAGGTGGAAAGTATTCAGCTTTCATCTCTGAAACCTTTCCAAGGAATCATGCAAAAACAACCAGATAAGCAAATGTTAAAGGAGTATCTAACTAAAAAAAAGAATTACCACAGCCTTACCAGTTGAAAAATCAGATCATTAGAGACTCCTTGAAATAGGTAAACCTTCTGAACCAGATTGAAAAATAGATATTGAGCAATGCTAGATCTAATAGCCTTAGGCAGATCATCAAGGGTCTCTTGTTGTTGAAAACCTTCTGAATATGTCCTGAACTTTAAGCTAAGATGTGAGTGTAATATCCCAAAAATTTAAAGAGGAGAAAACTTTACGGATGCGAATTGTTTTAGAAAGTGGTTTTAACCGAAGTTTCGAGGGGGTTTTCACGTTATTCAGAGAACCTGGGCTATGGGCCGAAAGCCCACAGCACCTTGGCCCATTAGGGCAACCATCCAAGTGGATGGGGACAGACATGCTACTATAGCACGCACTGTAGTGCTGCCACTATAGCACCCCTTCCCCTCCCCATTGCGCCTCCTCCTCCTTTCCCCTCCCTTGCACCTCCTTCCTGCTGCTGTCAAGAGATCAAAGGAAAGGAGAAGAAGAGGAAGAAAGGAGGAAAGGGATGAAGGCTAGAAGAAGGGGTTGATCTCACGGGGGAATTTCCTAGGTATATTCATGTTCTCCATTAATTATTGTAATTCTTTCATGTATGAATTGTCACCGATAGTCATATTGTTATCCTGCTGATCTAGATCGGTGTTCTGTAGTTCGGTTAATTTGTCAGATTGAATTAGTTCCATGCAGATTCAGAAGTTAGGGTCTCCTGGAGATAGATGGGGAATTTGTTAGCTTTCCAGAAAGTCTTAAATCATAATTTTTGCATAAACGATGATTTAGTTATGAATTTTGCAAGACTGGGTGCTAAATCAGTCTCAAGACTTGTGCAGCGAACATAGATCTGTAAGTTTGATCTTGGAGACGGTCGAATTGGGTTAGTTGGTCTTCGTGATATTTGTAGGTATTTTCATTATGATTCCAGAAAGTTAAATTTCATAATTTTTTGGAGTTCTAGATCAAAAGATATGAATTTTAGATGCTAGGGCTGTAATCTGTCTCTCTGTTGTGGACAGAAGCGTTTTACTTGACTGTTTGCAACCTTTGTTGCATAGCAAAAATATTTGAGATAATTTTATTGAGATATCTGGTTTCATGTAGTTTCCAGAGAGTATTAGAACAACGTGTTTGGTTGAGCCAAACAAAAGTTATGAAATTCACAAGTTAGTAGTACCGGAGATGACAGATCGGTCTTTGGGATTAAAAAAGGGCTTAGATGAACTAGTTTGATCTTTCGGTCGCCTGAGAAGTTGTAGCTAGGCTTGTGTAGTTCTAGGAAAATTGAATTCATGGATTTTGGAGTTTTGACTCAAAATTTATGAAATTTTCCTTAACCGCTATCTATTTGGGCAGATTTGGGAATTTGAGAGTGTATTGATTAAATGTTCGGGTTGCAGGTAGAGACGCTTGTTCTCGCTTTGTTCAATCGCTATGCTGTACACTGTTGGTTAGTGTACTTAGCATATTGTTTTACGGCTGCCAGGTGGTGGTGAACCCCGGGGCTAGAGCTTTCCATCGTTGTCTTCCATCTCATGGTTGAGGCAAGTACAATTGAATTGTCTTGTTTGTTGTTTATTCCATTTGATTATTGAATATGCAAATGGGCAATATTGGTATTTCTTGTTTCACTTCATAATTGATATGCCATGATTCTTCGATAATATGTTTACGTTCAGTATATTCATTCGTTTCTTCTTACATGTTCACCACGAAAGTGGGTAGTGAAGCCCCGTCATTCCAACATGGGCAAGTACCTTGTGATTCTTATTATTGGTGAATGCTGAGTGCTTGTTGTTCATACTGTTATTTCTATGATCCATGAGTAGATTCAATGCTTTATGTTCATTTCACATTTGTTAATCCATGTTTAATGAGATGATGTCTTTCATTATTCATAATTCATTCCATTCATTCATTGTTCATGTCTCATCCACGGGAGTGAAAAGTAAAGACCCATCAATTCCAGTATGGACACGTAAGACCCACCATTCTAATGTGGGCAGATTTGGATCCCCGTATGAAACATTCTTCATACGGGCCTTAGATCCCCGTATTTTGTTAAATGTGGGCCTAAGTGAACACTGACGGGTGTGTCACTGCTATACCAGTATAAGCAGAAGTGGAGTTCATGCATCTAATTCATTCATATGTTTTCTGCCATTCTACCTTCATATTCTTTAGTGTGATGTTATGTTCTTATTCCTTCATTCCACATTCAAATTCTATCCTGTTATATAATGATATTACTCATCCGTTCTACATTCGTATTATATTCTGTGATTGTTATGTTCTTATTCAGTACTGTTCGTAATGTTCTGTTGTACTTGCTGAATCGTGGACTCATTCTTGCCGTGTTTATTTGTTTTAGGTAAACATTGGAGACGGCATGCATGGGAGGGAATAGTCACGGGTCACTTCATTCACATTGCTTTCATCACCTTTAATTAGATGAACTTATCATTACCTTCTATTGGATAAATGTTGGATTGTAATGATTGGAGTTTGGTGGTTGATGTCCTCTTTCATTATGATATGTTGAGTTAGTAATTGCCTAAGATCTTTGTATAGTCTATGGATATGTTTATCATAGATGATTCAATATGATTAGGTAATTAGTTTGATATGTTGTTGGATTCTAATTCAATTCTTATGTTCATTCTATCATTTGATGATTCTTACATGTTATTAGTTGATAGATTGTTAAAATTATTTCGTATTGTTGATGTATGTTAGTCTTCTAGGTAATATCTTGGCTTCCGCATAGCCAGGGTGTTATAGTGAGATCATCTAATCTTGCAGATGAAGTGGTAGCTGATTCCTTAGTGCAAAGCTGGTTGCTGCTTTAATTGTATCCCTCTTTAGTCCAAAAGATAACTAAACCAAACATTAGAATCATATAATAGCAAAGGTAGTCTTGTTGCACTTAGTGCATCATCAAGCTGAGTTACCAAAAAATCCCGGTGTTTAATGGATTTATATGTGGGCACTACTGCTAAATTATATTATCCAATCTCTTGCTAAAGATGCAAGGGCAGAAGAAATAGAAGCATACTTCATCTGCCTCGTCTACATCAATGGCATACACTTTCAAAGTTGAAAGATCCTTCCTGATATGCTAAAAAGAGAATGCCACAGATGTTGAATCTTGAATGATATACATATATGAAAAGCATGAGCAGTAACTAAATATATGAAAGACCTATGCTTAATAAGCTAACATGATGATAATCACAAGGATTTTGGATATCCCAAGCAGCCACTGCGTGCCACCGCTCCACCGAGCCGCTGCCGACGGGAGAGTTCTCCATGGTCGCCACAGGGACCAATGAGGGGGCACGGGGAGAAGGCTAGCGCAAGGAGCCGGGCGGCAAAGTAGGGTTAGGGCGGCGGCCACTAACCTCGACGGGAGAAGAAGGGGAGGTCGCTGTGGTGGTCACTGACATCTCCGGTGGAAGCCATGGAGATCATCGCTTCGAGCTGTGCCTCTCGCCTGTATTCGACCACCGGCGTTGCGCCGCTAAGACTCACCTCCGAACTGCGCCGCCGAGACTCACCTCCGAGATGCACCTCTTGCCCGGATTCGATGCCCTAAGCATCGACGCCTCGGGCCTCCCCTGCTCTGCCTCGGCTACCCGACGCCGCCCCTCCCTGGATTCGGTCGCCGCCCCGAGCTCCGAGCACCACCTTGAGCCGCCCCGCACCGGATCCGCTGCCAAGCGCCACCCTGTGCCACCCCGAGCTCCGAGCACCACCTCGAGCCGCCCGCCCGGATCATTGCTGAAGCGCCACCTGTGCCACCCGAGCTCAAGCACCACCTCGAGCCGCCACCCGGATCGCTGCGAAGCGCCACCTCGCTGCCCGAGCGCCACCTCAGCTCTCTGGCGCCAATGCCGCCGGAGCGGCTTCAACTCCGCTCCGCCCAGCCGCTCCCGAGCTCCCACCATCGTCGTGAGCTTCCTAGACGGAGGCTGACCTCGCCCCCGCCCCAACGCCTGGTGCTTGATGACGCCCCCTGACCCCAGCCCCGCATTGACCGGATTCGCCCCTAGACATGGGGATCTGAGGGAGCGCACCTGTGTGGGGGAGGCACAACACCGGGCAGATTGGATTGACCTTTGGCGGTTGAAAAAGTGGGGAGTGGGGAGTGGAGAGATGGAGGCGTGAGGAGGTGGAGATATGCCTATAGTAAGAGATTTTGTGGCGTCATATAAAACGTCTTGAGATGCGTCTTTACATACAAGGTGTTTTTCGGCATAGAGACAGATATAAAAGCGTCAAAACAAAAATATCTTTACGTGATAGTTTTGTTGTAGTGTGTGGCTGCTGCCCTACTGATAGTTCTTTTCTTCAGAAGGTGGTTGAGATGATGTAATTCTTGTTGAAGTGTCACTTGATGTAATAGAATAATATATTTTAATTGCAACCTCCAACTAGAAATTGTTGAATATGTTATAGATACAATTGTATAGAGTGAGACTTACTAAGATTTGAACAAAATTGCAAATAGAAGTCATATTTTCCCTTGCTTGTGTTCTTATACAAAGAACAAGTATATATCTTTATAGTTTTGCAATTGTTGTTGCTCTATTGCTTCGATTGTTCAAGAATCAAGTATATATCTTTATAGTCTTGCAACTTCTATTTTTTCTGTATAAAATATGTTTCCAAGGGAAATTATCTTCAAAAATACCTGCTGGATCTCAACATGCAATCCATTTTATTTAAACTCTTAATGTTTTGAATTCTGAAATTTTAGTTCATCGCGTATGTAACTTATATAGATAGCAAGTAAGCGAGATGGCGTCCACACCGTCTTCGCTACCATCATCGACGTCGCCGAATGTGTATGGATCTCCGAGGAAAGTGGCACATAAGCGAGATGGTAGAGGAATATCAAAATTATCTGTGGGTCGAATGACCATCATGGCCGTCAGTGCTGTTGGGGTCCCTCTGAGTCCCAAGAAAGCAGTGGTGAGATTCCAACCATCTGCGGGATACTTGGAAGGGAACGGGTCCCTATAACCACACCAAGCTCGTAGTCTCTAACGGACGTAGAGAGAGGCCAGCTGTGGATTTAAATTTCAAGCTTGTTCACTATCCTAGAAGCAGACCAGGCACGTGGAACGGTAGGCGTTGCTCCGATGGGACACGCGTGGAGGACCTTCAAGAGCATGCTTGTCATGAAGTACGTGAACACAGGTCGGACGCCCTTCACGAAGTATCAATTCTTGTCGCAGGATATAAGGGACGCCTTTGTGCAGATGAAGATGACGGTCGAATTTCAGGAGCAAAGTGCGGCACACAAGGCTCTCTAGGCACAAAACACTTACCCACACAAACTCGACACCGCTGGGTACGCGGGTAAAACCATGCAATGGGCAGCGGAGGACGAGAACGCAACCCAACCATTTGCTGAGATCACAGACGAGCGCGACTGAAGCTGGTTAAGAGTGAGGGCATTAGCCACGTCTTTGGGCAACATCTCTTTCACAAACCAGGCAGACGAGGAAGTGTCCCAATATTTAGTAAATATATCGACCTACCTAGTTGTTAATAAGTCTATAACTTTATAGTGTCTTAAACAACATCATGACCTCTTGTAGCAAGCATTGACTATCGAATCTTTCGAAGGCTCCTTCGTAGCAGACAGGGAGAAGGATATACTATCCACGGCACTGGGAAATAAGGAGCACCCAGGTCGCACATGAGGCATTGGGGTTTACGTACCTTGAAGGGATGGATTCGCACACGACTCCAGCATGTATAGGAGTAGGAAGAGATCTAAGGGCGAGTGTGAGGACCAGTTGGTAGAGGAGATTAATGCGAGGCTTACAACAAAATTTCAAGGACAGATAACAAGATTGCAAGATCAAATGAATGAACTCCTCAACCAGTCGCAAGTTGCCATGTTATTTTGGCAACCAGTCCTCCTCAACATCGGAGTAGCGTCGCGTTCACACAAAATTCTCATCATGGCAACATCCAATTACCTATCGACGACGTCAAGGTAATGTACATCTCTGGAATGCTCCAAAGATAGACCTATATGACGTCTTAGTTAATTGTGTATCGTTTTGTAGGAGCCGACGCCCTGCAAGCTTCAAGTGAGGCTGGTTGGGTCCATTTTTATTGAGGCTGGGTGGGGGATGCCGTATCCATGCTAGGAAGGGACAATGCAGCATGGTGCCCAGCTAGTGCAGGGTTACGCCAGGGTCCAGGAGGACATGGTACATGAAAATTTCATGGCCGTCCCGCTAGAGATTCGCCCGAACAAAAACATCAGAATACTAGAGGATGCCATGTATACTTTTATATAGTGGCCCAAGAAGGACATCGCCTAGACCCTGCAGTGCCGCGATCTCGACACGACCATGCCTCTCCAACATGACCCTCAATGACTGTGAGACCCTCAAATATTGGAATGTGCCGAATTAAAATTATACTGGTAGCATAATTCTTCATTAAGGAACAGTGCAATTCCCTCATTAAGAATCATACTAGAAGCATAATAATAACAAGTAACAATTCCAATATTCAGTTCCGGATACATGTCATGCAATAGTTCGAGTGATTAGTGACTATTGCGCATATATCCTTAAACAACGTTGCATCATCCACATACAAGTCATACATTCACATAATTATACATTACAGGTTACATTTTTGGTTCGGTTGCTACAGTAACCAAGTTTGCTACAGGAACAGATGACCTTGGGTCATCACAAAAGATCAACAAATGAAGTAAAATAAACAACAAAACCACCAATGGCCCCATCATCCCATTGAGCTATTGCGTGGAGACTAGAACTAGCTTCACTCGTTAAGCGTCCCACGATCGGCTTAACGGGCATCTCATAAAGATAACCATCTTCACCGCAACAAGGGGTCATAAACCCTGAGTACAGATGGTACTCAGCAAGACTTACACAAACTAATAAAAGAAAGTGGTTGGTACAAAGGAATAGAAATTTTACATGCATAAGGTTAACAACAGGAGGGTTATAAAGGTTCAATTTGCGAACGCGATACATCTTAACCTCATCACTGCTAAGTTTTGACAAAGCAATTTTAATAAATCAATTTGGACTAAAACTGTAAGTAATTGAGAATCATAAGCATAAACAATGCAGATAAGTGACGCATCAACATCAACCGTGCATGACAACCATCATGCCAAATAATTCCCAAACCAAACTTAGACCAAAATCTATACTGGTGACACCAATTCAAGTATCATTCAGAATCGTGGACACGGCTATTCAAATAGTTTTAAAACCTTGCAAGGGCGTACATCTTTACCCACACAACTTAGTTAGCCGTAAGCCTCCTAATAATAGCACACCGCCTTTGGTGTCGTCAGTAGAGACTAAGGTTTGGTATTTTTCAACAAGTTGACACTATTGAGTTGGACGACCCATGTGGGCTGATCCCGCTTAAACAACGATCGATAGCATCTATTCAACTGGGGCCCACATGTTGTGCCGGAATGCCACCCAATCAATTAAATCTTGAACTTCGTGCATAATCGCACATATTAGACCGCATCGGGGCCTCAAGATGCGTACATGCGATGGAACACATCTCGCCCTCACCCTTGTAAGAACATCTGACATCGATATAAACTCCACATGGCATACGACACGGCCCGAAGACTTAAGCATCTATGCCATATGAAATCAATACACATGTCCTTACTCTCCTGTTTCCAACTCAATAGTATTAACCCTTTACTTAACCAAACAGTGCCCATACACCGCGTGTGGAAGTACGTTGGGGCTTGAATTAAATTGTCAGAGTTCAGTCCTTAATCAATCCAGACAAGACATCCACATTTCCCAATTCTCGTGCACAAAAGCACCATCACTAACATCCACTTGTCCATATTTGAAATAAGTTTATCAAACAAGACTTAGAGTCATTTCAGATTTAAATGAACTGAACAAAGAATCAAAATAAGTAAAATTTATTTGTTGTTCCCGGGTTTGACAAGATAAGCTTGCCAAACACTACCGTTCTATGGATTTGCATGGCTAAGCAAAAATTAAAACTAAATACTATAATATCACGCACTACCTTAGGTTGAGTGTATGATCAAAATTAAGGTAAGCCACAAGTTATAGGTCGTAACTAGATACTACACATGTCATAAGTAAATTTTTAAGGAATTAGCATGCAATGATTATCACAGATTTTGTAAATCTACGCTCAAAAGATGGGATCAACATGGTGCGAGAGAGGTAGCTTGCCTTGGTAGTAATAAATAACCTCTTGTTCGAGTTCTTCACGCTCAACAACAGACTCAACAACCTCAGAAGAACCATTATCTAAAAAAATAAAATCCAATAAACACAGGGAAAACAGAGAAAAGCATGCATAAAAAGAATACATGGTCAAGGGCTTAATGCATTATTAGCAACATGCTTAAGGTACATTAATTTAATTAAGAATAGTAAGCTACAACTAATTCCGGCTAACACTATCTATTATAGTTTAGTGTTTAGGTTGAACTACAGTTTCAGGTTTTTGAAACTGGAACAAGACAGCTTGTAATTAAATTACTTGCCTAGCTAATCAGCATATAAATGAAATAGCGTGCTGGAGCTAAGTGCATTTATACTAGTGCTGTGACCTAACTAGTCATTTAATACCTATTAATGGCAATTTAAGAGAGTGAACTCTTGCTGTGGTGATGTCGGTTTGACCTAAAACCAAAAACAGCAAAGAGCCTCTTACCATATACGGCTGTCCTGGATAAATACACAAAACACAAACCTTACATAGGAGTCGAGTGATCGAAGTAATTAATACCATAAGTCATCAATACTAACCTTAACTGCTCAGTTTAAAGAAGGAAAAGGAAGGTTAACCATTTGTCGGTTTTAACCGACAACAACTAACAGAGGGTGGGGTTGCACCCATAAATGAACCGATGACCTAAGACTTTAAAGAACAATTACTGGTGATGCTAGGGTTTACCTAAGACTTAGATAAGCTAATATCTTGACAAGAGAAATCCTAATTCTGAAAACGATATGAAAGACCGAAAAGTTATAAAAACAACTTTTCAGTTTAAAGAAGTTTGGAACATCACAGGAGCATGTGGGTGATTCCAGTGAGCTAGAGATGTCCTTAGGAAGTCTAAGATGACAAGAATCAGGGTTTCCACTTACCAGCTAGGGTTGGAGAAGAAGAAGAAATCAAGTTCTTGGTCAACAGTGAAGACCCAAAGTCCTTATACTAGTCTGACCAAAACAAAAATGGTAGAACTAAGGCTCTAAGGACCATTAGGCATAATCTTGATAAGAAAAGATGAATTCCAACTCACCAGGAGGAGGTTTCACCTAGGTGGTTTTCCACTAGCTCAAGTTGACAGAGAGGAAACCCTAAGTTCAACCCTGCAAAAGATGCCCAAAACCACATTAGCATGAGATTTAGGCAGGCTTAAAGTTGAACAAGGGTGAGAGCAAGAGAGCTTTACTGGGAAGGAAGGCAAAGCTAAGGAACTCCTCTCGGTCAACAATGGCTGAGGGTAGACAGTAGGGTTTATATAGTGTTGGAGCCCTCTAGAGTAACCAAGAACTCTCCAGAGCCAATGAGGTGGCAACTAGAGCTAAATACCAAAGGAATATGCGTATATTCCCTATACCTGGCCACTGCTCCGGCGAGAATGTCGGCGACGGCGTGAAACAGGAGAGGGAGGAAAGAACTGCCAATGACACGCGGGTCCCCGAAGCAGTCACAGCCACGCACCACACGCAGCAAGCCTCAAGGTACAACCACCGTCCGATCAGAAAAGAATGGCTGTGATGAGATGGCCAAAACACACTGAACCGGTATCAAGCAATATGGGCCGTGCGATTTCAATTGGACGGCTAAGATCTAGGGGAGGTCCGGGATGGTCTGAACGTCACAATCTATAAGGACCGTCCGATTATACTTCAACGGCCCAAGATCCGTGCTTGTATTTGGTGAGTTTCGCCCAAAAGGAAGTCACCATTGGATCTAAAACCAACGGCTAAGATTGATGGGAGGTGCGGATGGTCCAAGGTCACACCGATGCGGTCCACCGATCAAATTTCAACGGTGGAGATCACGTGGTGCGTCCAGACGGTCGAAGACCACAAGATCTGATCCATTGGTCAAGGATCCAAGGGCTCGCACGCTTTTCAGTTTCCGCCATTTAAAATGGCATGACTTGAGGATCGCGCGCCACACGTTTTTGATCCTATGGTCAATATTAAGGGGTGGATCGGAGTGGTCCGATCAGCCCATTAAATCTGGCCCGTTCGCAATGAAATCGACGGTGCGATTTCGCTGAAGTTGAGGCCGCGTGAGCGAACGTGTCGGGCGAACCACTTGCAGGTTGGACTCAACCGAGTTGGGATGAGTCGCTACAGTGAAAAAGGGTCCGGTTTAGACGGAAAAATTAACCAGCCCTATTTAAGATTTCAAAAGTTTGACCGGGGCTTTAAAAATAGCAATTAAATTTGTAAAATTATGAAATTTTGCAGAATTACTACTGGGATGATATATTCCCCAAATAAATTTTGAAACCACTGTTTCTTCTTTTAAAATACATAAATAATTCATTTTGGCCGAATAGGTTTTATTTAAAGACAAATATTTTTCTCAAAATCAAAATAATTTCTAAAAATTCAGCAAAATTATTTTTGGCCATGATAATTTATCTGGCTTTTAAATAAAATACCTCCTGGTCTTAATACCAACAGTGAGTAGTATTTCCTTTGAAACTTCAAATAGGTTTTGGGTTGGGCTAGAAAAGGAAGGTTTCAATTTGTAACCAATTGTCCAAGTTTTCAATAATGAACAGTGATGCTAGGAAAAGCATCTTATTACTGTTTATTAAATCTTGGGCTGTTACAATGACTCCACCTCAACCTTGGCTTCAGAAGGCCGTCTCATCAGTTCTCGTGGAGAAGACGCCGAAGGAAAAAGAAAAGCGTGTTGCCGTATCGGTTCTCGAGTTGTCTCATGGGAAGATATGTAGCGGGCAAGTTGTTAAGGCCAAATCAAAATCGAAGAACATTATGGCACCTCCCAAGCCTAGGAAATACTCCCTGGAAGTCCGTTGGCCCCCGACACAGTATTAGCCCGCATTGGATTAGGTTGCCAATCTTTGCATGTCTGGTACATGCGGAGACCAAAGAGAAAGGGTGCGGTACTGGAATCAGCGTCAGATACACGAGGGAACATTTCTTCGACGAGCCGGGCCACTTCGTTGTGGGCTTCGACGACTCATTCGACCTATTCAACCTGAATGCCCTCGAAGCCTCGCTTCTACGATGCTGGACACTGTAAGTTTGTACAATCAAGTTCTACATTCACGTAATACCGATAAATGTCACAACTCATTGCTTATGTATAGATACATGATGAAAATGGCCTGGTTCAGCGACCTATGTGTTAGGGTACGGGTAGGATACGATAGCAACAAATCAAAATTTTCTACTACGTAAACCAAGAAGCTAAGCAAATAGATTATCACAGATCGTTACCACCAGACGCGCACAGTAGCGAAAGAAGGGTTGGAGCAGTCTGGTCCAACGAAGAGCGCGTCGATGTAGTGGTCGTAGTCGATCGTCTCCTCCAGCGACCTCTACAGTTCCTCATAAAGATTGCGGATCGTCCTCAAGCGCAACAGCAACCGCAGTAGCGTCTCTACGGTATCCACACGTCCAGGGAAGGAACAACCATACGCCGGTGTGCTAGCACCAGGACGCATGATAGAGCTCTCAGGAAGATGGCGGCTAGGGTTTCGGTGGAACAACTCAACTCACGACTTTCGTGTGTCTTGTCTATTATATTCACCCCATTCCCAACAGCCTCATGCAACTCCTTATATAGTACTCGTGGCGGATCCTATCCGAACACATTTGACGAATCATATCCATACTGGTGTGTTCCAACCCGTTAAATGTGTGACCCTGTAGATTCATACGTAATCATTGTGACTCGGAAACCCTTTCCGACCATGAGTCGTTAGCTGTTCCTAGCAGGACATAACGATTCCCAAATACAGATAAATTATATCAGACGAACCGTAATGCAATATGATCTACGACCAGGCCTTCATCACTTACGACCAGGTCCTATCTCTATATGACTAGTTTGTATTTGGTCACGATTGTAACTCCTTACGACCAGGTTTCGACCACTCTGTGATTACGTTCGACCAGTCCATGACCAACTCGTATCTCTATAGGACCAGTCCGTAACTAATCGAACTAAGTGACCTACTCGTGTATTCTCCTTTTGCCTCACGATGTCTGGTTGAACTCTAGGTGAGATGTTGTGTCATCTATGGACTGTTCAATACTTTCTCGATCGACTATCGGATAACTTCACGTGGTTGAACACTTCGACCACTAGTGGCATGGCCATGCACTTTCTTTATCCGACCACAATGAGGGGCCCAGAGACATCTCTCCTGTTATGTTAGGAGAGGCAAATCCCATATCCGACCAGTCACATTCCTCCGTATGTTTCATAGCATACCCGAAAGCTACCTTTATAACTACCCGGTTACAAGTAACGATTGGCAACTCCTAAGAGTGCTATTACACATGTAGAAAACCATGCTGATCTCAGGTCTAAGGATTATACATGATCATTGCTTGAGACCAACTAATGACACATAGATCATAACAATCTCAATAGTGTCTCAAGGTGGGTCAATCCAACCCCATGTTCTCTAACATGTGTTCACATTATTGATTCGATATCCCTATATCCATGACCAGTGAAATATGGTCATCAATTGGTACATGTGCTGGTCGATAGAGTCACTAGTGTTCTGACCATTGACATCGGACCAGGGATTCATTTACATCATATAAGCTAAGAGTTTCGCCAACAAGTCACATACTTGTTAATCTTCGTAACCAATGATTCATTCAAGGAATATGATAACATATTATCCAATATTATGAACATAATAAAATATAATCATCTCCATGATTGCCTCTAGGGCATATTTCCAAAACTATGTTGCCAAGGGAGGGACACACAAGGAATCGAGCACCACACTACAATACAAAACGCAATTTTTGGTACGCGCTACAACACAATAATCCTATATCATACTTCGTAATAATGCATCTTGAATTGACTATACCTATATGGGGAAATTAGCTCAGTGACATTGCATTAGAGCGTAATCGGAGGAACGGCAATTTGTTCATCACGCACTGGAAAATAACATCGTGAACACCAAAAAAATAGACGAATGACATCGCCACCTGTTACTTCCGTTTCCATAATTTTTTTAAATATAGAAACTAAGCTAAAAAAGTATCCATTTTTTTGTGGAGCCTCTCGACATAGTTTAATTGCATATGTATTTTTTCAAAACTTTATATATTATGATTTTGTCTCTAAAATTCATTTAATTATACTATTTGTAATAATTTTCTAATATAGAAAATGAGGTCAAACATTATGAAAAAATTTTTTTTCGGCTCCTTACATAGTGTACTTGATTGTGTAATTTTTAAGAATTTTTACAAATTAATTAATGCAATTTCATAATGTCCACTATGTGAGGAGTTTAATATTTCATAATGTAATGACATTATGAAATTGCATAGATTAATTTTGTAAAATTCTAGAAAAATTACACAATCAAGTACACTATGTAAGGAACCTGAAATGTTTTTTTTATAATGTTTGGACCTTATTTTAGATATTAGAAAATTCCTACAAACAATATAATTAAATGAATTTTAGAGACAAAATCAGAATGTATAAAGTTTTGAAAAAAAATACGCAAGCAATTAAACTATGTCGGGAGGCTCCACAAAAAAAATGATAATTTTTTGAGATCAGTTTCTATATTTAAAAAATTATGGAAACGGAAGTAACCGACGGCGATGTCATTTGTCTAACTTTTTGGTATTCGTGATGTTATTTTCTAGTGTGTGATGAACGGAGTGTCATTCCTCTGATTACGCTCTAACGCGATGTCACTGGGCTAATTTTCCCTACCTATATATGTAATTCTATTTTTGTAGTGCCGCCAGCATAAACAAGATCACCTATGTGCATTCTATGTTTGCCATCATATACAGCAAATCATGAGTGCTAAGATGAAGGATCTTGAGGTTTGTCAATCTCGCAATAATTATTTCCTAATTATAAATTTAAATATATATGCTTACTACTTTACTCTGCGCTAGCTTATGTGGCTTGAACATAGATTTAGATGCATTAGTTATGAGCGAGATCTCGATGGTTCGAGGGCGCTCTACAGCTTCATCAAGACGGAGATCGTTAACGCCAGCGAAGAGTTTCACTCCGTCGACACCGATGAACGACCTTCAAACAATTAATTCAATTGTAATTCACTTTGAGTAATTCTAATTCAATTGTAACTCTAGCGACAATACTTGAACATATTCTTTTGTAATTGATTTTGAGTTGTAAATGATCACTTTGAGTTATCAACAATTGATTCAT
Source organism: Phyllostachys edulis (assembly GCA_036346405.1). Classification (NCBI taxonomy): domain Eukaryota; kingdom Viridiplantae; phylum Streptophyta; class Magnoliopsida; order Poales; family Poaceae; genus Phyllostachys; species Phyllostachys edulis. The sequence goes on along the minus strand of JAYEVD010000218.1, from coordinate 40,563 downwards.
CTGTGATTTATCTATTTTCTGCTTGCTTGTTTTCAGAGGGCATGGCTAGCAATTCCTAAGGCTAGCCGAAAATCAAAAAAATAATTAGTTAGGTATAAAGAACCATCACAGACAGTTTTATCGTATAAACCTTCTGTGAAGGGCTACTATCACAGACGGTTTCTACCAAAAACCGTCTATGATATGTCAGATATCACAGCCGCTTGTATTTACTAACCGTCTGTGATGTGCCTCCAATCACATATGACATATCACAGACGATTGGTGGTGAAAACCGTCTATGATAGTGTACCTTCACAGACGGTTTAAAATAAAACCGTCTGTGTTGTGACTTATCACAGATGGCTTAAAAACCGTCTGTGATAATCGTCTGTTATCACAAACACATAAATTCATACGGTTTAAAAACAGTCTGTGATGACCCATTGTATAGTAGTGAAAGGAGTTAGGATAGAACTTTGGCTTGAACTAGTCAACAAAGTCCTCCCAATAAACTGGACCTTGAGCGGCGGTCCTCGACGTCAGAACGCCGTCCCACCAGATGTTTGCTTGTCCTTTAAGCTGAAAGGCTACAAAACGGACCCTCTGATGTGAGGACATCTCCAAAGCTCCAAACTGTGTCTCCATATAGCACAGCCAGTCCACTGCTTGGACCGGTATGCCCGACCCGTCAAATGGATCCAGCCTCAACCCCATCCACTCTCGAAGCATCATCCGTGCCTTGGGTCCAGGTGGAGGAGAGACAGGAGCAGCAATGGATGCCGCAGCAGCAGGGCTGCCGGCGCCTGTTGATAGAAAGCACGGATCTCTCCAACCAACTCTCTCAGCAAAGCAGGTGCCTCATCCTGACCCCCAACCGGAGGTGCGTCAACAGCAACCCCCTCCTCAGCGGTATTGTTCCCCTCAGCTACTAACTTAACTACCACAGACGGTGGTTCCACAGGACCACGCCCGCGGCCACAACCTCCACCACAGCCTCCACATCTGCGGCCACCACGACCACGTCCTCTACCTGTCGGCATAGCTATCAACCACAATCGACAACACACAATAAGTTCAAAGAATTAATATCAATTCATGCATCAGTATTACAACATATCGAAAGCGTAAATGCGATACTCATCCCATTCCCATCCTACTGTGCACTAGTGTGTCAAATTTTAAGTTAGTTAACCATTAGCAAATTTTAGTTGTTTTACTAGTCCTAAAACAAATTTTAGCAATTTTAGGTTGCCTAAGTTGTTAATCTATTCACCACGGACCTAAATCTAGCTTTGATACTAACTGTAACACCCCAGCCCAACACTGAGCTTGGAATGCCACTAAACTACTCTAACAATTTAATTTACATCAACCTACAATAAAATTACAGCAAGCAACTCCATAACAAAACCCGTCCACGAGTCACAATAAAATATGAATAAAGATTGGACTATCATAGATAATTAAACTAGAGGCATAGCAACATAACAGAGCCAAAATCAGCACAAAACCAATAGAACAAATTCTATGGAATGAATAAACAAGTCCTAATCAATTACCTAGGATTATTCATTATTTATTATATTCTAAAATTTATTCCATCATAATGAAGTAAAGGTTTCTCACATGCAATCATCAAATAATTTCTTTTCAATGCATCTCTACACTACATGTCCACATGCACTTCTTTCGCGTATACCGGCATAGCGTGAGCGAACACTTGCGACAATGTTCATTCTCAAGCCCGTCCTTATCAAGGATTGGGGACCTCCTCCACTTCCGTGGAGTTGTGATCAACATGATCACTCTCTCATATGCAAAGATGCTTATGAATGCACAGTTATTCATAGTTTCAACAATTTCATCATCTACCATCATTTTCATATCCAACAATACGAAATAATTCAATACCATTCACATTGCTTGCAATTAAAATAAAATATAAGCACAAACAACAATGTTAATGAGTGATAAAGAAATACAATGATCAACCATTGATCGCTGTCTACCATGCACTTGCCTCTTCTAGTAGCGAGAAGCGGTTTGATTAGAAGAAGAAGACAACAAACCCGATGCCACTCCTCCTACAATAAACACCAAACCTCAAAATAAGCTACAGCAGTACAATAACAACAATCAATGACATCGCTCCTGCACGTTTCCCCAACCACAACACTCTACCTTTACAAGTCAGCCACCCCTAGCTGACCTAGCACTAAAACAGCAACAGTTTCTGAACAGCGGTCTTCCTAAAATCATATCATCTATTCTACCCAACCAAAATTTGTGTTCTTGGACTCCCTAGAATCCTTAGACAGTTATCTACACTTTTCATGCAGATCAAAAACCCTAATTAGTTCATTTACTAATTTTAATCTACAGTCTACCAAGATGCTGCCAAAAGACGATAACTCTCTAGACAGCAGGCTTACAAAATTGGTAACTCAAAAATTAACTATCCGATCAATATGATTAAATATTTTACGAAGAGCTACCAAAATTCTCTACAATTATGTAGTATATGACATCCTCAAATAACGCCCATACGGTACCTGAAATAATTGTACAACAGTACAACAAATTAGACCGATCTATTAATCGCTCTCTTGACTAGAAATTGCTAAAATCCTTTCTAACCTTGATTCTAATCTCTAATTAAATTAACAAAATAAAAAGGGAAACAACCATATCATTACCCACACGACAAAAACTGAGATCCCGACTTCTTAGGACTAATTTTCCTCTGTCATGGTGCTTCGTTTTCTCATTTCTACGCTCTGGACGATCGGTAGCTCCCAAACGTCATGTGCTAGCCAACCTCCCAAGGTCTCCACGCTCTAGCCAAATCAACAGCCAACGACCTCCATGCGCTCAGGTGGCGCCGCTGGTCGAAGGCCCGAAGCGGGCAGGCAGCTTCACGTGGGCAGCTCAAGCGGGCAGGCGGCCACACACTAGCGGACGCATGTACATGGGCAGGCGCAAGCAGCGCAGGCAATGTGCGGCGGCCGAATAGCAATGGTGATGCCTCCACACTTTGATGATCGCGAACGGAATAGTGGTGGCACACGGGAAAAATAAAACATGGGCTAGGGTTTGATTTCTAGGTTTTAGATCCTTCTTGTCCCCACATTTCCTTTTACCTCGGCACGAACCAATTCCTCCCGCACGATCCGTTTCGGGAAAACAACTCTTCTCTATAATTCCAAAGCACCCTGTTTTCACGTATCTCCTTTTATTTAATTACGCACTAGTCCTCAAGAGAGATATTTTTTGGAATATTACATCATCAGATGGCTGGAGGTTGGTTGGGGCCAGGGGGTTCCGATGCTGGTGTGGAGGGTAGGCTGAAGTTTGATAAAGCCCCCTATTGGAGTCGCCCCTGCTCACCAGTGTCATCCCACCTTTCCAGACCAAAATGACCACACCTTGCCACGCCACCTTTTCAAACCGAATTGATCACACCCTGCCATTCACCACTATTTACGCCCTCAATGCTACACCCTAACGGCTTATAAAAGTGGGGTACACTCCACCGCCACAGCAAACACTCCACTCCAACTTGTTTTGCAAAACACAAAGAAAGGAGGGAGAAGAGAGCTAGAGGAGATCATTGCTTCGGGCTTACAGATGTCAAGCTATGGGGAGATACTACGGAAACAGAAGTGGCTTGCCGGGAAGACAGGAACCTACCCGAATCATTCGATGAAGGATACGCTTGTACCACCGGAGTTTCCACGCCCGCGGTGCGACTATGGAAACCTGGTGCATATCATTCAGCCCACACACCCAGCGACCACCACCCGGGCATACTACACGTGCTCAGATATCCACGTAAGACAATCTCACATACACATCGATTTTTCATATTGCACGTTGCATTTCACATATCACTAACGTTATTTGTGCGTAATGGCAACTAGAGGAGCGTTGCTTTTTATTTCAATGGATCGACGACTCGTACAATTACGATAGGGCATTCATCGAACAAAAGTACATACTGAACTACACGCTGCCACCCAAGATCTTCCACCACTGGAAACCTTACGTATCCAAGAGCAGGGAAGACAAGGGAAAGGCACCGATAGAGCCCCCCCCCCTCCCCGGAGTAGCACACCGAGAACGACCGGGCCTAGCGTCGCAGTAGACAAGTGGAAGGCACCCATGGTCTTTAGGGTCCCCGTGGATCCTGCTAATCTGGTGGCTACTCCCGAGGAGCTAATAGAAGTCCAGTGCAGGGTTGCCTTCTGGATAGGTTGTAGCTACATGTCTAAAGGAGACAAGGGAAAGGCACTAATGGGCCCTCAAGACTGACTACTTTTCGATCCACTAGTTTTTTCGATTCCAAAAAGACGCACATATATCATAGTATAGATCAGGTTGATCATCCATGCATGCTGTTGTTTGTACCGTACAAGTAGTGGGACAAACAGATGCACTAGCCAACCCTCGGCACTATGTAATTCGCACCTACATTACAAAGTCTTACTTTCACAGTTGAAATATCATCTCTTAAATTTAATTACCAAATTATTCTCTATTTCATATTTCGTTCTCTTTCCCGAAATAAATTGGTTGCGCAAATCACTACACTCGTAACAACAGCGTGTGCAAGGGATTTATCTCTGCGGTCAACAAACTCTAGCTTCTTTAAGCACTACAAGAAATTACCAAATAACTTAGTATAGTCCTGTAAATTTTGATTCGGCATTCTGTAAAAAAATTTTATTTCAATTTTTTCTGCCAAAAAAGAATTTCCACGTCTCTATCACCATTTGGTTCGGTGACAAGGTTGTCGCCATTTCAAATGGTGATTTGCTCTCTGTCGTCGTTCCAAATGGCTACAGAGACATTTAATACTGTTTTGGTTGGCAACAGGGATCATGTCGGCAATCCAATTGACGACATAGGCATGTTGCCATTTTAAACGGCGACAGAAGCCAATTTTGATAATTTTATTAAAGAGGTATTTTTCCTGTAATTCTATTAAAAAGTATTATTTTAAAAAAAATCCACGGCGGCCGTGGGGAGACCGGCGGCTGGCGTGTGGGGCCCGAGCGAAGCACTTCCATTCATGCGTACAGTAGCATTAATTCGTCGCTCTTAATCCCTAGCTTTAACTTCCTGTCTCTCTAGATCTCTGTCTACTTCTATCACAAGCTCGAGCTAGCAACTATTAGTACTAGTATGCAGTAGTCATCAACTATACCTAATTAATGGTTGATCAAAGTTGTTAGAAATGATCATCTGAGCATGCATGCATCGTCATCAACTAGCTTGCATGTAAAGTATTACGAGGTGTACGTAGCTCAATAACAAATCTTTAAAGCGTAGGATGAATTAGCAAGCCATGGTGCGTGCTGGAAACGTCCGAAGTGAATTGGACTAGCCCAGAACCGCTGCTCGATCGCAGAACATGTCGGCTACGAATAAATCGTGACTAGTGTATGAAACTATGAATGCATGGTGTATATATAGTAACAAAGAAGAACATGTAGCTTGGTCAGGGTTTCTCTCCCTGTAAAAAACATGAGGATATAAATAGATAGTTGAACACATGTATGTGCATCTTTGTAAGCTTATCACGGTGATCTTTAACTGGCTGTTAATTAGTCAATTTGTGTTTCTATGATTCAAGGGTAGCTGGGTACATACACATGATATACGATCCCGCCGTTCCGCAATACAAGTCTATTATCTTGAGAAGTGCCGTCACGTGATATCGTTGAATAACTAATGTCATCGATCGATAAGTGGCAAAACAATCAACTAAGCAAGAACAATCTCGGGAGACACAAAATGAGGAGAGGCAAATAATCTTAATTGCAACGATTTCTTGGTACACATAATCTCAAGCCTATCCCCGATGCTTATAGCCTATCTATGGGTAGAGTTCTACATGGAATCCATATTTCGTATGAGCCCGCTTGTCCTATCACTACCAGAAACACGGTTTTTTCCGAGTGCCAAATACACTCGAAATGAGGAAATACACTCGGGAGAGACTTTCCCGAGTGTAACACTCGGGAAATAGCACTCGGGATAGATTACTCGGGGTAAAAACAGTTTCCCGTAGTACTTTCCGGAGAGTATATATATACACTTGGGAAATGTCAACACTCGGGAGAAAACAGTCCTCAACGGCTTCCCCAACCGTAACGAAATCTTTACCGAGTGTAGACACTCGGGAATGTGCTAAAGGAAACACTCGGGAAAGTTTCCAACGCTGACGGACGAAACCAGGGAAAATTGACACGTGGCCGACATTTCCCGAGTGCATAGGAAAAATGACACTCGGGAAAGCTTCCAACGAAAAATGGGAAACTTGCCACGTGGGCACAGTTTCCCGAGTGTCGACACTCAGGAATATTTGGTCGACACTCGGGAAATTTCCGAACAGCACAAGCCTATTTTTCACTAATTTTTTACATTCGATTTTGCATTTAATTTTGAACTACACTAACAGAAAACCCAGCAATCAAATAGTCCATCCATCCATTCCACAACAAGAAAAATACCACAATTCACAATTATATATATATATATATATATATATATATATATATATATATATATATATATATATATATATATATATATATAGAGAGAGAGAGAGAAAAGGCATGATACATATAACAGTTCCAAGTAGTAATTTCATAGTCTTATCCGTAATACATCAAACAAAAGCACATATCACTGCTACCATTTGCACAGAATTTCCTGCTTCAATCTTCTGTGCTATGTATTACTCCAACATCATTTTGTGAGTTCTGCAGATATAGCAAAACTTAATATTAGTGCCATCTTACAACAAAAGTAAGGAATTGATATTACATGAAAAGATAATTAACCTAACTATTGACAGCACATATAAAAAGGAAAGGTTTCCTATCAGGAATTGACAAATTGCAGATCTCTGACCAATGACCACTCTTGCCCAACATATACATACACGCAAACACAAAATAGCTTCATATTTACATAAGTTATTCTAATATCTTGTGGCACCTACCAACACAAGAGTGATGAACGATTAACCAGTGATCACAAATTGGTTAGTGTCATAGATGCACTAACCATGAAATAGCAGTACAGAGTGTCAACTGAAAATAAATAAAAAAAATGAAAAATTTAAAGTGAAGAAAAGGGTTATTTTTAGTGAAGTATTTTCTTTCTACCGATTTTGCATTCACGGCATGCATCTCAGCACAAGTTCCAGGCAATGTAAACTTAGCACATCTCAACTTATAACCTCAGAAACAGCAGGCTTATATGGTTAAACGGGCCCTAGCTAGCCTGATTGGAGAGGAGTAAACCACATAATTTTATAATTAGGTTAAGTCCAGCGATTACTCTATAAAAAAAGTTAATCCCGGCTACAATGAATTAACACTCCTATAGATCGATTAGCCAGAATTTTTTCGGCCATCTTCAATAATTCTTTTTTTTAGGATAAACAGGAGGGGATCGAGGCTTGGCCCCTACATTAGATTTTTATTAAAAAGGTTTTTGAGTTACATAAAAACAAAGACCAGGTGCAAAATGCAGCTTTTGGTTCCAACCTTAGATTGCAATAATTATGTTCCAGGCTACATATATTGTCAGCTTTTGGTATAATCTTCTTCAACATTAATTTTTGTAGCTTGGCAAAATGATGAGATATATGAGATACCATATATAGCACAACTATAACTCAAGAAAACATTTGCTTCAGTTTACCAATAGTTCTACAGAAATGAAAAGAACAAAGTTTGGTGGATTAATTAATTGTTGAACTTGAGTGTAAGAATAATCTGATAGAAAAAGGCATCTATTATGATATATAGGTGATAGCTATATATCAGAATAAGTAGCAAACATATATAACAAATTAAAATTGCCTAAATATAATATTAAAGTACGAAATTAATTGAATTAGAAGATCCATGAAATGGATTAGAGTTACCAAAACAATGTTAATATTCAATTTTCAATCAAAAGAAGCTAGGTTGATTAGTTTATAAATTACAGTAATATAGATGCTGGATGGCATGATGCATATATGCACGTTTCATATCTAGGGACCAACAAAAGGTGAAACCTGAGTCAAGTTCATGCATTCAGAGTTTTTTTCTCCAGATGTCCGAACATTGGCAACACGTGCCCAGAAACATGTTCAATCTCTGTTAAATGTAAATCAGAGGGGAATGATCAAATGCAGTTTAACTTTAACATGGTTAGATATATATACTATATAGTGTTACCAATAACATCAGGAAATGGCTCCAATTACAGAAGTAAAGAACATTAGTTTTGATGCATCAGAAAGCTCTCACTAGAATACTTGAACAGGCACCCGAGATCATTCTATCTCTTTGGCATAATTCTTTCTGGTAATTGAAACTACACATTGCACAACCATTACTTGACTACAGAATCATACCAGGTCTGCACCTCAGAGAATAGTATTACTGATCTCTGATAACAGACACTAAAGAATGCTAGCTTACTGAAAATAGCTTACTTGCACAAGAAATATTATCTTTTTCAGATTGATCATCATGCAATATATGGATATAAATAGACTAGAATTAGACAAGCCATTGATTTCTTATGCCACTTGTGCACAAGGGAATAGGTTTCAGGAATGCTTCTTTTACCTTCATCACCATTATTCCAACTGGTGCTCCAAGTTCTCCAGCCTTAGCAAACAATGACCTCCCGACCTCATTAGTCATCTGTTTATTTGAGAACAAGAGAATAAAGACCAGTGAGAGACCACTAGTGCATTTTTATATTTAAAGAGATGAGTGAACTAACAAAACTGAAAATTAGAATACTAACCAACTCAATCCAAGCTATGTCAGATTCATAGTAATCATTTGAAAGGAAAGCATTTGCCTTGGTTTTGAGCAAATTCTTGAGGCTACAAGAAGATAAAAGCAAGGAACTCTTCACACAAATGGATTAGAACTTCAAAAGGTGAAAGCTGTGATGTATTACATTTAGGAAACAAACTATACCTCAATACGGACTACAGAAAGTCATGAGTCTTAACTCTTAAGCAAGATGATATACCACTAAAAAGACTAATAATAGAATAATGAGTCATGAAAAAACTTTCATTGAAAAATATATTACCATGGACTCTTATTAATAGAATAATATGCCCACTTCAAGTTATCAAAGGAAGAGGAGCGAAGACATGCTTTCACCGACCTCTCAAAGATTCGGTTGCTATTCCGGATCTAATTGAGAAATAAAGCAATAAGAAGTTGCGAATTAAACTTAAACAATGATTATTTAAGAACTATGCAATACAAAAATAATGATTATCGAAAAGATAAGCTATCCTAACTAATTGCACATGACGATCCAAGTATCCAACCAATAAGAAATATAAATAGTATCTGAACAAGATTTGGTGAAAGAAGTTACCGCTCATAAAATATGTCATCAATAACTATTGATGCTTTAAGAATATATCCCAAGGCTTCCTTGTCTCCTTCGGATAGATTAATCACCGCAAAAACAAGAGGTCAAAAAGTCAAGCATCCAACGAGAAAAGCATGTTGTGTTATATAATCTCGAAAGTGATGAATCATCCTTCCCGCTATTCAAACTAATTAGTATGATCTTGATGCATGGCGATCGAAATGTAATTTTATTTTAAGCAAGAAAATTTCCTATGCTCTATATATCGCTGGCATTATGTATTGCATGAACTGGAGAAATACTACTGCATGAGAGTATGTTAATGTGCTTAAGAAACTATATTTGAAATTTAAGTCCTTGTATGCTATACATTAGATCACAGATAATTTACAATTTTATGATGAAATGGATAGTGTACTTAGCATCTGATATTCTAATAACTAAAGCTCTTGAAGGATTAGTCATAAAAAGGTGAGGAAGAGTTGGTAGATGCCATCCACTCATTGATAGTTTGACACAATATGTCATCCCTTTCAACAACCACAAAGACCACTAATGTAACACCACAATGAAATGAACAATAATCAAATCGTTTATGCAATTACATAATAAAAAGAAGCATAATTCCCAATCCTTATAGTGTCATCAATGGCACGTCCATTCCATGAGCTAAAAGTGGCGTCTCATGTTCTATAAACTCAGGCAACGCATACCTAGTTGTTATGTGGATATATGAAGCAAATACAAGGCATGCATGCCAAAGCATCATAAAAAACCAACTCATTAACCACATATTCTGTTATTTCATTAACTTGTATGCATATAGTGTAGATGTCTCGTGTGATAGGAAACTAACCAAGCCTTCGGCGATATCAACCCCTACATAATAGCCAACCTTGGCCTTATCCCCTCAGTGTTGCAAGAATCGATCAAGATAGGATAATACTACTCTTGTACTGCAAGAATCACTGCTCTTCCACATGCATAGGCTGGGAAGGGAAGATGTTGAGAGTCTCTGCATCCATGAACAAAACAAAGGAACAAACTCAAAGGCCTGAGACCGAGAGTGCCATATATATCTCATCAAACTCGAGGAGTTTGAAATAAGCTACTTGATGCAACAGAACAAAACAATCATGGCACATCTCACAGTAGCAGCATCACTCAAGCCATCACAGAGCGCATACAACATTTAGCTCTCAGTTTCTTCATCACAAAGCAATAGGGGGGCAAGGAGTAGAGAGAAGGATTCAGGGGGTAGTATACCTCAGTAGCACGGCGGCAACCCAACCATAGCAAGCAACCCCCATCCAGCCTTGACCATGCATGAACTACATGAACCTCAAGCATCAAGCAATGAACCAATCAAAGATTAAAAAGCAAAATCTCAGTAAGGAAAGTAAAATAATAGGAAGAAAGTAAAATGGAGGGGGAACCAGAGCCGGTGGCCTCTTGGCTGGGCCGAGCCGTTGGCCCAGGGGGGTAGAGCGCACACGGGAGCACCGGACCAAGCCAGGAGAGGAACGCCAAGCGAGCCCAAGATCGAGAGGGAGCAATGGAGGCGCTAGGGGAGGCACGTGGTGGACGCAGGGAGGCGGGAGGAGTCGCGCGCAGGAGGGGGCGGCAGAGAAGGAGGGCAATGAGAAGTGGCACCAAAGGTAGAAATGGAGGATTTGGGGGGGGGGGAGGCGGCGGCGGCTCGGATTGGGGATGGGAGGCGGCGGGGATTGGGGAGTGGGGAGGCGGTGGGGATTGGGGAAGGGAGGCGGCGGGGATTAGGGAGGGGAGGCAATAACGGCGGTGATTGGGGATGGGAGGCGGCGGGGAATGGGGGGTGGGGTTGTAGGGTTTTCCCCAAAAAAAAAAGGCGGGCCAAGAAAAAAATAGCGCGGATCAGGAAAAAAATAGCGCGACACTACCGTTTCGTTCCCGAGTGTTTTTATTTTTATGCACTCGGGAATATATTTTATTCCGTCATGGTTCTGTTTTTTGCGCGGCGATTACTCCCTCCCGTCTTGATTTCCCGAGTGTTATTGAAAACACTCGGGAAATTAATTTCTACCGAATGTTTAATTCCCGTCCCGAGTGCCCTATGAAACACTCGGAAAGATACCGAGTGTTTCCGTCCAAACACTCGAGAAAAATACAGACACTCGGGAAATAAGTGATTTCTGGTAGTGTATATAGATAGGAAACCTGCTGGTTTTGTAACAGATGTATAAGTCTATTGAGGGAATTAATATGTAGTTATTGGCGTATTGCAATATTATCACTCTATATCATTGTTTTAATGATGAAAGTGGATGAGTGGTTGTAGTATGTTATTTAATAGGGGTAGGTATGGTCCAAATGATATTAACTTTTTTCTAAGACTTAGTGCCTCCTTGATCCATATGTACGGTGGGCTTGAACTTATATTGTGCTCACCTCCCTTACAAAAGAAAGTTATTTTTGGGTAATCGTGCAGTCAAATTTTATAAACTTTGGTTGGCAATATATAAAATAATATTTAGAATGAATACATGAAAATAATACTTATAGATTTGTCTTACTTTTATAATATTATAATTTTAGTAGGACCAGGGAGTATAGTTCGTATCACAATGATATATATACTGTACGCAAAAAGAGGTAATTGAAGTTCATGGGCTAGCCCACTGTTGCCCGCACGGTACATGCAAACAGTCTAATACACACACTCCTATGTCATAATACGCCTATATAACAGTACTGTATGCCAGAGGCGGAGCCACGTTGGAGCAAGGGGGTGCAACTGCACCCCCAAAAATTTGTGATTTTTCCTTGGTTAATTTGGAGCACTTTTTTGTTTCCCTTTGAATTAAGTATGGATCGGTAAAATTGATCGAAAGGCTTAATTTCTATAGGATATATTAAATGCTGATCTAGCTAGCAGCAGTTCCTTTGATCCAAATGGTGAGAGAGAAGACATGCAATTCTTAATGAATGTATTTCCTGCGATCTATTTTTTCTACATTTTTTTCTCCAATCCAGACTAGGCCTGAGCCTGAGACTGAGGGATATATACGATGGGGTGGAAATCAATAGTCAGCAACCCATCAACACAAGTAATATTTTGTGATGTCGGTCGTACTAGAACTATATAATTTGTTCCACTTCAATCTTTACTATGTCATTTAAACTTTTATGTTGAAATATGTCATTTAAGTTCACACCTTTATGCACACACGAGTGCGCTTTCAGTAGATATTTTGTAAGGTCGCGGATATATTCTCGGCATTCGTCTTTTAGACATGTGATATGAGGCGTACTCACACGTGTGTATGGTGGGGGTATATGTATATGTGTCTTCTTTATAATCGTAAAAAAAGTTTGCACCCCCATCGGTAAAATTCTGGCTCCGCCACTGCTGTATGCATTGCTTGACTTATATAATAATGACATCCAATACAGTTGCATAGTGAACCATATAAGAGATATATATGCACCACGAAATAATTTTTCCCTTTTCGAAAAAAAATTGATTGAATTTTGCAGATCAAGAAAAATATTTGTGTATTGCACAAATATCCAATAATGTAGAATCGAGCGTGTGGAGTTTAATTTTGTAAAGGTCGCAGATCGTGCATTCACTTGTACATATAGATCTTTTTTACAAAAAAAATTTAGTACTTGAAGTACTTCCAATTAATGCCATATACGCCCGTTATCATACTGCGACAACATAGTAGCCATGTTGACAATTTCAACCTAGCGCCCTTAATAGGTAGGTGATGACCTACTCTTAACAATTTAAAGTGAGGAGACAATACTAGTACATTATATTTTTAGGTAGTTGAAAAATTCGAAGTGAGTACAGACACTACACTACAAGTGTGCCTGCAGTCATAAAAGAGTGATGTTTTCAACATTAATATGGTCTTCAAAACACAACCTAATTATTAGTTTTTATCATAATTATATTTATAAAATTTAATAAACTGTAATATTATAAAATTATTTTTTAAGACAAATCTACTCATATCATTTTATTGTGTCCAATCTAACTATTTATAAAATAAATAAAAATCGATGACCAAAGACTATAAAGTTTGACTACATATCCCGAAACGCCACTCTTTTATCACTGGGTGGAGTAGTTTTTTCGAGAGGGTACGATTAGCTATAAAATTGATAAATCAAGGGGGAATTTAATTTTAGCAATGGGTTGGTCTATTGGATCATCTGATGCTAACCACCCATCTGTGATACTATTATAGACGGTTCGTATTATGAACCGTCTGTGATAAGTACCTTATCACAAACGGTTGGTGATACGAGTCGTCTGTGATATGTGATTTCATAACACGGGAGTTTGAAAATTTTGAACGCATGCGCGGGAGTAGCAGGAGTCCTTATATATTATAGCCGGTCCTCCTCCTCCCGCAGTCCCTAACCTCCTCTAGTCCTCCTCCTCTAGAAGCAGCAGCTCCGGTCCTACCCCGCCGCCTCCCCTCCACTTCCTCACCCGCCTCCGCCAACGCCTCTAAAGCGCAGGCCGAGCACCAGGGCGACGCGAGGGACGTGCTCCCTAGGGAGGAGGTCATCTCGACGTCATGCATTGCAAGCGCCACTGCTACGCTCTTCGGCGAGGACGACGCCAAGACGCCCACCGCCTCCACTCAGTGCTCGAGGACCCCAAGGCCATGGACGCCGATGCCGGGATATCGGGAGGACAGACCAATGACTTCTCCATGACATCCAGAGCTGCGGGCCAAGGCGGCAGAGGCAGCGAAGCCCAAGGCTGGCGACGCGGCCGGGAGGAAGGAGGGCGGGGATGAGGAGAGCATGGGTATATGAGCTTCTGTTGTATGAGTGTATAAGTGTATGTGTATGAGTAGCTTGGGTACATGAGCTTATGTTGTATATGAGTGTATGAGTGTATGTGTATGAGTGTATTCATGAATGATGAATCCATGATTCAGTCTAAGACACTGTATTTATCTTCTAGGTTCAAGTTCTATACATTTAGTTTTTTTTTTTTTGCGCTTGAAAAACTATCACTATCACGAGCATTTGAACTTGTTCGTAAAATCGTCTATGATGACGGTTCCAAACCGTCTGTGATGAGGCTTTTTGTAGTAGTGACAGTGTCGATGATCGAGACATAGGGTCTCTTACCGAGTTTACCGAAAAAATAATATGAGAGCACAGTCGAAATATGGAGACCTGCCATGGACACAATGAGAATTTTTATAAGAATACAATAAGAATAAGACTAGGGTTATAAGAGATATTGATTTATCGTAATTGTAATTGATTCCTAAGATCGTGAATATGAGAGATTATATCCAAGCGATTTGAAATTACACGGGCTACCTCTTTTATAGCTATTGAATGGATGGCAGTTAATACCGCTAAAGGTGTCTTATGTCTTCATGCACATTCTTTTGTTGAGTCTTGAACTGTCACATCTTTTAGCCAACTATCGTAAGTTGCAGATACGTCAATAATCGCTCTCATGTTAGTTACGTGGGAAACTGTTATGTCTCCAAACTAGTTTGATGGTCAGGGATAACCCAAATTGTTTAGTTGGTCGTGTATTGTCTATAATTGATCGTCTTATGACTCATACTGGTGTGACCATATTAAACTCCTTTTTAGTCCTGATCGTAGGTTTTTAACGTGATCGTAGGTTCATAACCGTTATGGACTCTTAATATAAAGGTGTATTTTCATATACGCTCTAACTTTACCGAGAAGTATTGATCTGGTAATCATCGTACGGTCCCGCGCATGCATGCCTATCAGAGGCCGTATTAGCTTCATTGAAGCCAAGCTGAGGGCATTGAATGGCACCACGGAAGAGGTATGACATGGAGCTAGCCAGAGATTTCTTTACTTTGGAGGGGTCGGGTTATGAGATAGAGAGGCAGCATTAAATATGGGGACAGTATGTCCCTACAAGCACAAACAAGGCAAAGGTTCCTGAAGAATCGAAAGGTATCGGCGTGACGCCCAACGGGAAGCTGCTTGATATTAATAAACGTGGCGTGACTCTCAACGGGAAGCTGCTTGATATAATGATATTAATAATTTTAGCAACGTTCTATTTATCTGACTTGATAATTTATATCATATCAACTAATTTTTTTAATTACAAGATCTCACTTAAATATGATAAGCCATCACTAAAGAGTTTTAAGAATTTTTTTCATAAAAGAGAAACATTAAGTTTTACATGATAAAGAACTTGCAAATTATTATTTTCCTTATTCAAAATACCAACCGAAACAACCGAGTCATGTTCTCCAACAAAAAGACAAAATTCTCATAAAAAGACCAATCTAGCAAATTAACAGTGTTCACAAGCAGCAAAAACAACTCAACAGTCGAGAAAACAATAATTACTTTAAGGAACAAATAAAATCAATGAAAACTCATCAACTGCATTGTAACCACTAACCAAATAAAATTCATCAACTGCAACTGTGACAAGAATAACCAAATGCAAATTCAAAGAAAACAACATCATTTCCTAGGAAACTCATCCCAAATCTCTGTAACTAAGTTACTCGAGAAAAACCTTCACTATCCTCATACCACGAACGGTGGTACAACTTGGCCATACCCATGGCCACAACTGTTGGACCCCAAATTTGAACTTGGGTTCCACTGTGTATGGTTGTGTCATTCTCTGGATCAGTAGCTGACACACACAGTTACATTGTTGGTTCAAATACATATCCCGAAATTATTCAATTATTACATAATAATAAACAAAGCACAAATATACATTAGGGCTTTTGTCTTGCGGAATGGCTGAATAGTCCAAATATTCCCAGAGAGTCAGCAGCGGAATAAGTGCCAAAGCGCAGCGTGTGGAATCTCTTACGATATGCCCACCGACAATCGACTGTAGGCTCGCGACCTAGTTCTTGGCCTTCTTAATCTTCAATCTTATTCAACGCTCATAACTATCCATTTAGCCTTCTTGTCCCTTAGTCTTGATCAGTACTCATAACTATCCATGTAGCCTTCCTGTTCCTCAGTCTTGATCTGCACTCATAGTCAGCTCAAGGCCGGCCTACGACTAGGTAATGGCTGATAGTTGTGACCGTGTCGTGCAGGGGACACCGGTTTAAGTCTACCACCACACTTGGTTGTAGAGGAGGTCCTGGGGTGGTCCTTAGAGGTCAAGGGAGGTGTTAGGGAGGTCTTGAGAAAGTTCTGAGAAGTCGAAGGAGGTCCTGAGGGGAGATCCTAAGGAGTCAAGGGAGGTCCTGAGGAGGTCCTAAGGAGCCAAGGGTCATGCAGGGGACACCGGTTTAAGTCTACGACCACACCTAGTTGTAGAGGAGGTCCTGGGGTGGTCCTTAGAGGTCAAGGGAGGTGCTAGGGAGGTCTTGAGAAAGTTCTGAGAAGTCGAAGGAGGTCCTGAGGAGATCCTAAGGGGAGGTCCTAAGGAGTCAAGGGAGGTCCTGAGGAGGTCTTGAGAGGAGGTCCTAAGGAGCCAAGGGTCGTGCAAGGGACACCGGTTTAAGTCTACGACCACACCTGGTTGTAGAGGAGGTCCTGGGGTGGTCCTTAGAGGTCAAGGGAGATGCTAGGGAGGTCTTGAGAAAGTTCTGAGAAGTCGAAGGAGGTCCTGAGGAGATCCTGAGGGGAGGTCCTGAGGAGTCAAGGAAGGTCCTAGGAGGTCCTGGGAGATCTTTGGAGGTCTTGGAGATCCTGCAGAGGTCCTAGAAGATCCGGAGGAGGTCCTGTAGTCTAGGAGGAGATCCTAGGAGGTCTTAGGAGGTCTTGGAGATCCTACGGAGGTCCTAGAAGATCCGAAGGAGGTCCTGTAGTCCATGAGGAGGTCTTGGAGATCCTGCGGTGGTCCTAGAAGATCCGAAGGAGGTCCTATAGTTCATGAGGAGGTCTTAGGAGATCCTAGGAGGTCCTGGGAGTCAAAGGGAGGTCCTGTGGAGGTCTTGGGTGGTCCTAGGAGATCCGGAGGAGGTCCTGGAGGTCAAGGGAGTTCCTAGGGAGAACCTGTAGGTCAAGGGAAGTCCAAAGAGGTCCTGCGGAGATCCTGGAGGTCTTGGGAGATCTTAGGAGATCCTGAAGAGGTCTCGGACAGGTATCGAGGAAAGTCCAAGAGGAAGTCTTGAGATATCTCAGAGGAGGTCCAAGGGGAGGTCCTAGAGATATCTTAGAGGAGGTTTGAGAGGAGGTCTTGAGATATCTCAGAGGAGGTCCTGGAGAGGTCTTAGAGGAGGTCCAAGGGGAGGTCTTAGAGGAGGTCCTGGAGACCGCACCCGGTCGTGGGAGATATGACCACACATAGTGTAGACCGTGGTCTCGGAGTGCAGTAGAGAGGACAAGGTCGTGGGAGAATAGTATGTGTGTGTGTATATATATATGTACATATATATATATATATACAATGCTATATATATATGTATATATATATATATATATATATATATATATATATATATATATATATGTATATATATATATATGCCATACAACCAATTGTTTTACAAAAGAGCCACAAGGCAAAAATCTTACAAAAGGATACTAAAACAAAGACAAGGGCGTATGCGAACAAGTCTTAGTGGATCCATTCACTCTACACACGGCAAGCTTACTGCATGTGTCCCACTTAACCTTCATCTTCTTCCACGCCATCCGATTTAGCCTCTGGGTAGTAGTGGTCACAAGGGTCTTGATCGTATGGGTCTGAAAACATTAAATTGGTAGAGCCTGAGTACACAATCGTACTCGCGAGCCAACACACAATGAAGTTGATCCTCTATGATAGCCTCAAATTTTTCCTATTGTTGGATTAATATTAAACGCCCATATCAAAGAAACAGCTAACCTTCGACATACCGATTTAAATCCATATTCCAATCATCCTATCTTAGTTTCTACTAGAATCCAATCACTTTCCTTTATCCTATTTATTACCATAATTCAAAATCTAGGCTTATATTACAATCAATGTTATCACCAATTTATAACTGTATGTAATCATGACGGTTCTATCATTTCTGTATTTCGCTACCACCCTTAAGAAATGTCCACCCATACTCATTGTTTATTTCAGCCTCCAATAACTCAATCATTGCTATCCACCAAGATCATAGGGCCACCTTGATACAAGGTTCATCACTCTAAGCCGATCATAATATTTAGGTTGGTCATTATCCATCACGATCACCAAGGAACCGTATAGTCATGATCTGCCATTCTTTAGTATTGATCATACTTTTCAATTTCGTCCTTATCCATTTAAGTGTTCATGTGACAAACACTCAAAGCCAAAATAATTGATGCAAGGAACAGAGACTATTTCTATTGCACGCACAAGCACCAACAAGGCAGCTCTGGCCACAGCTTGCGCCAGCGAGGGGTGGCATGGGGGCATGGCCAACTAGCAAAAATGGGTCGAGGAATCCTCGGGGAAGGCAACAGAAGCGATGGCTCAGCCTATGACAGCCCGAGGCAGCGGCAGCGTCATCCAGAGCGGTAGTAGCGCAAGGCCTCATGGTGGCGACGGTGGCCCGAAGGTGCGGGGAGAGAGCTAGGGTGAGCACAGGCATGGCCTCGACCTAAGGAGCGCGTAGGTACTGTCGGATTAGCCGGAGGTGGTCTGAGGTGATGCCTCCATGTCGACGGGCGACATGAGATGAGCGACGACGGCGGTGGTGAACCATAGCGAGTAATCCAACAAATTGAGCGAGGGTTAAGGACGAGGAAGGTCTGGAACGCACCGTGACGGGGTTCACATGAAGAATTACACACTGAGGAATAAGATCAATAGTCGGGAGCGAATTAGGCCTAGGAGGAGGAATGGCAAACTTCGAGCAAATCACTGCATGAAACAAGAAATTTGTAGAGGTCTATTGTTCACCATGCTCGGGAACACAATGTGACGCGTTAGGATGATTGAAAAACTCACCGGAATGGAGAATGCTCAAATTGGGTGAGAGTACCGACGTTCGGGAAAACAAGAATTTGGATGTCGTCGGTGCTCCAGTGGCTATGAGACTTGGAGAGAGTGCAAAGGGGGTCTAAGAGCTGCTGAGTACCAATTTATAGCTTCAAGCATGAAACGAATCAACGGGAACGTGAAGAACTACGGGCGACAGTTTCGTTTTTTGGGTTAAATGACAAAGGAAATGGCAATTGCTTTGATGGGCAGCGGCAATGATGGGCAATTGATGGTGACAAAACGTGGGTGATAATGATGTGGTTGTTTCACTTCAAACAAAATTGGATTTGATGAAACGAGTGAAAAGATATAGGGAAAAGAGTAAAGGTGTTGTCATTGCTTTTGTTTTTCGGATGAAGAACAACACAGAGACGCGCATGCGCCACTTACTAAGGTTGAAGATGATGACTAGGAGAGAGAAAAGAAATAAAAAGAAAATCCAAAAATAAAATAAATTCAAAAAATCCAAGAAAATTCCACAAAAATCCTTGGAACCCTAATAGATTAAATAAAATAATTTTGACTTTAATTGATGTGTATTTTAATCATTTTAATTTTTTATTTTCTAAAATTTTAAATTAAGCTTTAAATTAATCCAATAAAATGCAAACCATTCATTTTATTTTTAAAGCTTCAAAAAGGCTCTTTAAATTAGCAGAACTCCAATTTAAAATCCAACTCTTTGAATTAATTATTTTGAAATATTTTTTAAAAAAGTCAAAATTTGGGATGTTACACACATCACCCACGAGGTATACAAAAAGTTGTCGCCAAATATTTTCTCAACCCTTTGTCGCTTGCTCCTGCGAGGAGCCTCTTCGACTAAGATGTTATCCGCCACAGGAATACCACATACTGGTGATATGTCACTCATTGTTTCAGAAATAGTGGTAGGTTTAAAATTACTATTATTCATGGTTTGATCACTCTCATTTCGTGAAGTACTGCCTACAGTTCTCATAGGATAAATATCCTCAAAAAATGAAGCATCTTTGACACCATTATTGTGTTAGCAATAATCTCAGGAATTTCTGATTTTACTACTAAAAATCTATAGGTCGAGTTGTTATGATCATATCCCAGAAAAACACAATCGACTGTTTTAGGTCCAAGATTTCTTTTTTTCTGCAATGATATATTGACTTTTGCCAAACACCCCCAAGTTCGCAGGAAATTAAGATTGAGTTTTCTCCGCTTCCATCCCTCGTACAGAGTAATCACACACATTTTAGTTCTTACTCTGTTTAGGACGAAAGTTGTTGCCAACGTAGCTTCTGTTGGGTCGCGGGTAGGCTACGATAGCTACAAACAAAAATTTCTACCACGCAAACCAGGAAGCCAAGCAAGTAGATGATCATAGATCGTTACCACCAGACGCGCAGAGCAGAGGAAGAAGGGTTGGAGCAGCCTGGTCCAATGAAGAGCGCGTCGATGTAGTGGTTGTAGTCGATCGTCCAACGTCCAGCAAGTCGATGCGGTGGTCGTAGTCGATCGTCCCTCCAAAGAACCTCTGCGGTTCCTCGTGAAGATCGCGGATCGTCCTCAAGCGCAACCATCGAGTAGCGCCTCTACAGTATCCACACGCCCAGGCGGGGAACAACCATACGCCGATGTGCTAGCACCAAGTCGCACGGCAGAGCTCTCAGGAAGATGGTGGCTAGGGTTTCGGTGGTGTTTCACGCTTTGCCTCCCAACAACCTCATGCATCTCCTTATATAGTGCTCGTGGCGGATCCTATCCGAACACGCCATTTAATCGTATTCGATCTTGATTTGTTCCAACCCGTTAAGTGTGTGACCAGAGGTTCATGCGTGTCGGTTGTAACTCGTAAACCCTTTCCGATCACTAGTCGAAGCGGCTCCTAGCGTAACATAGCGATTCCCGAATACACACAAATTATATCGGACGAAGCTTAATGCAATATGATCTACGATCGTCCTCATCACTTATGACCGTGTCCTATCTCTATAATGACCGGTTCGTATGTGGTCACGACCAGTTCAGTAACTCCCTTACGACCGTGTTACGATCACTCTGTGATCACGCTCAACGATCCTACAACCACCAGATTCCATACGACCCCATGCGTAACTAATCGAACCGAGTGGCCTACTCATGTATACTCCCTTTGTCTCACGATGTCCGGTTGAACTCGGGTGAGATGTTGTGTCATCCATGGACTTTTCAATTCTTTCTCGTCGAGTGTTAGATAACTTTACGTGGTCGAACACTTGACTACTAGTGGCACGGCCATGCACTTTCTTTATCCGATCACAACGAGGGGCCCAGACATCTCTCTGTTATGTTAGGAGGGCAAATCCCATATCCGACCAAATCACATTCCTCTCCATGTTTCACAAAGATACCCGAAAGCTACCTTTATAACTACCCGCTTATGGTGTAGCGCTTTGGCAACCCCTAAGAGTGCTATTACACATGTAGGAAACCATGTTGATCTCAGGTCTAAGGATTATACATCATCATTGCTTGAGACCAACTAACGACACATAGAATCATAACAATCTCAATAGTGTCTCAAGGTGGGTCTAATCCAACATCATGTTCTCTAACATGTGTCCATATTATTGGTTTAATATCTCCATATCTATGACTCGTGAAACATAGTCATCAACCAATACATATGCTAGTCTATTCATATGTGTCCTCATATGTTTCCGACCAGGGATCGTATAGGAATAATTATCGCAGAAATATAGAGTTTCACAATCAAGTCACATACTTGATAATAATAAATATTAACAATATTATTCCAGGAACAAGATAACACATTATCCAATGTCATAAACATAATGAAATATAATCATCTCTATGATTGCCTCTAGGGCATATTTCCAACAGCTTCCCCCACCACCACCATATCTTAGGCATACCCACTCTCCAACATGGTATTCACCAAGTCTGTTAGTGTCGATTTTTCCTCTCACCTACCCCCATTTGATTGGGATGATTATGGTGGTGTAACTTCATGGACTATACCATGCTCATAATAGAATTGGGAGAATTCATGAGAGATATACTCTCCTCCACGATCGACCTTACTCATTTAATTTTCCTTTCTAGTTGGTTCTCAACCTTGGTCTTATAAATTTTAAAATAGATTAAAGCTTCATCTTTTGTTTTAAGCAACACATAATAATAACGTGTTGCATCATCAATAAAAGTCAGAAAATATCTTTTGCCTCATTTAGTCAACTGTTCATTCATTTCACACAAATCAGAATGGACAAGATCTAATGTTACCAAGTTTTTTTTCCTCCTGTGACACCTTAAAGGGTTTTCGAGATTGCTTTGCTTGCACACAAGTTTCTCACTTTGATCCTTTGATAACCTCACATTTTGGAATTAATTCAAATCTGGACATTCGAGCAATGCTATCAAAACCAATATAACAAAAACGAGAATGCCAAACATTGGCTTCACATTTATTTAAACCAGTTGCAATATTTTCATTATAACAAGCCTCTGAAGTGCTTAGGCAGAAAAAGCATATGCTCTCACAGCCTTTACCAACAAAGTTCCCAAACTTATACATCACAACTTTATTTGACTTAAAGACTAGCTTATAACCATCCTTGCATAAGATAGAACCACTAACAAGGATCTTGTTTATTGTTGGTGCATGCTTGATGTTCTTCAAGTGGATAGTCTTCCTAAAGTAAGCCTCGGATCCACCGTACAACACCAAGAATGTAGCATGTGACCCATTTCCCATTAGGACGGAGGAAGCTACTTCTGCCTAATAAGGAGAAAACAAGGAACTTTCAGAACATATGTGAACATTTGCTCTAGTATCAACCACCAATCAGTGGATTGACATGCGAAAAAAATAACAAATGAATTACCATACCCTCCTATTGAGGCCTCGCCTATAGTCACGTTGGCAGCCTTCTTCTTTGGCTGCTCATTCACTCTATCTTTGCAGTAGAGATAGTCTTTTGCCATATGACCGCCTTTGTCGTACACGAAACAGATAATGTCTTTCATGTTTTTCTTCTTAGTTTTCTTTGTCTTAATGCTAGTTGTCTTGTTTAGTTTAGAGCCTTTGTATTTCTTGTCCGTTGATTTTTTTTCTATGAAATTTGCATTGTTCTTACCAGAGCTATTGGGTGCATCTTTCGCTCTTGCCTTCTCCTCCACATCAAGGGCAGCAATGAGATCCTCAATAGATATCTCTTCCCTCTTGTGTTTCAAGCCAGTGGAAAAATCCTGCCAAGTAGCAGGGAAGTTTGGCAACAATTGTCACAGCTACAAACTTAGGAGGAAACACACAACCCAAATGTGCAATATCACCAACTAGCAGCTGAAGCTCATGAGCAAGTTCAACTATCGACTTAGCTTCATCCATGCTAAAATCGATGAACTGATCACACATGTAGAGCCAGCGACCAGTTCGGTTTCTGTATATTTGTGCTCTAGTGCATCCCACAACTTTGTGGCTGAATTGAAGTCCATATACACATCATAGAGCTGATCTGCCAGTATGGTCAGAATGCATATAAGAGCAATGTTGTTTGTAATATCAAACTGCATGGTTTGTTCAATCATAAATGGATACTGTGGATGGATCACCCACCATAGCCCCAAAGATATGAGCCAATACTTGACACTAGTCTACCATCTGCGAAAGTTCTGATCAGAAAACCCCTAAGGTTTGATAGAATCAGAAGCATCAACCATTGCTGAATCACAAAAATATCCACAGTATGGTTTCTGGAATGTTGGATATTTGGACAATATTCTAATTGCAAGTGTTAACCGGAAGCATGTTTCGCAAATGACTATTGAGGCAACATTCGGGAGTAGATGCAGCAAAGGAAACAATATGATTTGAATCAAACACATAATCACAATAATATTGTAAAGTCTATCTTATAGTGAGGTTGTTGGAGAAATGAAGCAACTCAAGCTCAAAGAAGTGTACGACGTAGCAAAGAGCAATGTAGTGAGCGATCACACAAAAATGATGCCCAGAAACCTTATTGTCACCCCAGCACCCTCCTCTATTTATATTGGAGGCTAACTTCTAGAAGGAAAACTCTAATGGGCACCGTTAAGCCCACACACAAACGGGTTTCACTTACGCACACATTTTAAAGCACCGTCTTCATCTCCTCTTAACCTAAACCACTTCTCCTTATGTCGTCTTGCTTGCCATGGTTAGCAAAAGGTCACCAAGGCGGTATTTAGGTGAAGTTACCAAAATACCCCTTCTCGGTCCTCTCCAAAGACCGAGTCCAATCTTCATGAAGCAATCCTATGCTTCGCCACGTGTAGGTTGATCAACCGCTCTCTTTATGTCGGCAAGTCTCTCCCATTCGGCTCCCAATTTAAACCACCATGGCACTTGCACCGACCCCGTGCCGCTTGATGCAACCCATCGCATCAATCGCCTGCTCGATCATCCTTGTCCATTTTGCGCCATACTTGAATGCACTGACTTCACCTGGTATCCTCGATCATTCTCAACCTTAGCTCTCGAGCCTAGTCCCGATCATCCTCGTCATTGACCATCGTTGACCTCCAAGCAACCTACACAACAATAGAACACCATTTTACCAAGTCGGCAAACTTTTGATCCGTAACTCCAAACTTCATGAAACTTGAAATATACCCTCTCTACGATGTCAGGAACCTATTCCAACCAAAGATCATTGCCAAAATTCTAACCTTTTTCCGTTTGAGTGAAGGTTGCTTCAAAACCGAGTTTGAAACCTAAATATGATCTAAAACTTGCTCGTGGGTCAAGGATGATCAAGATGATCTTAGATGCATTCCCACATGTCACAACAAGCAAGATCACCACAAGAACTCAAAGGAAAACCAATGAATCAACAAAAGCTCAAAATCACCAAAAGAGAGAGAGCAAGAATAAAGAGAGAGTCATCATCAGAAATCTTGCTTGGATTGATTTGAGATTGATATTGGTTTACAGCCACTCCATCAAGGAGGACAAAACTCAATACATGAGCACACAATCAACAAAACTCTCCTAGAACCCTATGTATAGTTTGGTATGACGGTTTGTAAGCATACTAGGAGTATCAATGCTTGAGACAAAGTTTCTGAAAGGTTTCGTTGTGATCAGCTCTGATCCGGTTGATTGCATCTTGTGGGTAAAGTGTACAAACTCTGCAGAGTGTTAAACAATCTATTCGAATAGCCGCGTCCGCGGTCATGGACATGCTCGGGGATTTCACACGAGGGGTAGATTTTCATAAAACCTTGGGAAGGGAGCTGTGTGATTTAAGTCATATGGCTATGTGAATAACTTGATTAGGCTGTGTGTCTTTGTGAAAACAAATGATAAAACTTATTATTGTTTATTTGTTTTACTTATGCTTTCAATCTATTATTCGTATTCAATTGCAAATGTTGCATTTCTGCAAAATAACCACAGAAGCCATTCCTTTGGAATAAGCCGTCATGTATAATTGCATTTCTGTGGTATGACTTGCGATAGCATTTATGTACTCATGCTTGCTTTATTAAATCAAGCGTATGAAGGGATTGTCACCAACAAGGTCTACTTCAAGGATCGTGGAGAACTAGGTCGCAAGACCCCAAATTGCTGTGGGCATATGGATGGGCTTCACCGGTTATTCCGCTACGCTCACCGCAGCTTATTTGAGCTTTTGGCCTTCTGAGGCATTAATTGTAAGCTTTAACCTTAAGGTCTTTTCTCTGATGTTTATTGTTATTTGCCTATTTATTAGTCACCTTTGTATATGGAAATGATATTTCACTGATGTTGCCACTGTGTGCACTAGCGTGATCCTGGACTAGTGCAGTATACACAGAGGGTCCAGAATTACATTTTTGGGTCTCGACAGAGGTGGTATCAGAGCCATATCGACTGTAGGTCGTGACCTTAGTTAGAATGGCCGTTGTTTAAGGAAAACTTTAAAACTTATTTTACAAATAGAAAACATCAATGATGTGCTATTCTCATCTTGTCTAGCTTCTATACTCTTCCATTCCATATCTTTCTCATCTATGTTCTTGCTCACCGTTTTGAGTATTAAATTGGACTCGCTTCCCTCATAACTTCTATAATTATCGTTATCCGTACCAAATGTCTCAGTGGATGCCTAAGAGCTGTTTTGAGCAACCCTTTGCGCACCGTGCAACCAACAACGACGTATCAATATCTCCCCAAGTGCTCAAGACAAGTTCGTCGCAAGAATTGAAGACCAAGAAGAAGTCCTACGTCGCCCATGTCTTTCTCCAAGCTTCACCTTCAAGGATCGCAAGCAATCAACATTTGATGAAGACCATAACCAGTTCAAGTTTTCTTCAGACCAGCCACATAGGATAAATCAGCGTTGGTTCCTCCCGTGTGTTGAGCCAAGTCACCCAGTTAATTTAGAGTTTAATCGACTAGACGATTAGATTTCGTCTTCTTTCTCTTGTGTGTAGTTGTTTGTGAGTTTTATGCTTCTTAATAGCATTCCGGCTATTTGTGTGTTCTTTGGTGTTCCTTGGGTTAAACCTGCTCCCCTTAGTAGATTGTCTTCCCTTACCTTATGCTTTTCCCTCTCATCTATTAGCCCCGTCGCCAGCGATGAAGAGCCCTAGTGAAACCAACCTTGTCAAGAATCTTGAGGCACTGTGCACCAAATCCGTTAATCCCAAAGGGATGCTTGTCACTATCTAAGTAGCACATCCAAATATGGAACAATTCTGGTAGCTCAGACTCAGCGGTTCATGAACGCGATGATGCGTAATATGAACAACATGATGACCCAAAGAAAATCGGACCGCCGCTACCTTAGTCAAAGTGTTGAATCGTAATAATCAAGGTGTCGTTGCACCGTCGCCGCCATGTCGACACCGAACGTAAGATAACCAACAACTATCTCCATGCGAGGTGACACATAAGAACCCGAGCCAGTTCCTTGCCACCCGTAATCAGCTCATGCCACGACGATGCAACCGCTTGACAAGAATAACTCTACAAGGATGCACAACTCGTTGCCATCCCAACGCACGCCCTCGCTTCAAGTTTGTGAAGTTCATATTGACCAAGCCGCTGTCTTTGAAGGATCAACGCACTCAAGGATGCAGAATCCGGATTCGCACCATAGAAGAATAGCTAACTGTTGTGCAATACATAGATGATGAGAAAGTTCTCTATGCTACTCATCAATTGGAAGGAGTTGCATTAGATTGGTGGAAAAAATTTCGCGCTGCCCATCAAGACAAGCTGACCATTACAGTCGAGTTCACCGCCACAACAAAGATATGACATCAAGCAAGAGTGATCAAGAGAAACCTGATATTCTGATATCCTACACCAAATCCAGCCATTGTCATTTGAAGTGCTGCCAACCAGATAAGTCAGAAGATTGTGCATGTGTCCGTTGTGGAGAAATAGGCCATAGTGCCGATGAGCACAATATCAATTGTTCCAGTTGCGAAGGAAACCATTTTGTTGGAGAATGTCCAATGAGCAAGATCACATGCTTCTTATGTGAAGGTGATGATCATTGTCCGAGCCAGTGCCCTATGTATTCAGTGTTGACTTCTGCAACACAACTTCAGCGAGAAAATTTCTGAGCTACTGTCAGAGCATTAGCAAAAGAAGGCAAACTATTGTCGGTACAGGATTTGTCAGATAAAGAACCACAAAAGCAGAATGTTGACCTTGGCAAATCACCTCAAAAGAGAAGCAAGCCATTATCGTCAGTAGTGTGTTTCGAGTGTGGTATACCAAGCAATGCCCTGCGAAGCGACAAGCTTCAACCTTCAGGAAGGATAATCGTTCTGCCATAGTCTCATCAGAAAAGTCGCAAGATTCGACACGTTTATGCTACAGTTGTCGTAAAGAAGGTCACTACGTCAGCAAGGCCCTCAAGAACCAACACTCACTGGTGCAAGAATGCGAGAAGTCGCGTCAGTCAAGATGGTAACTCTCAGAGTAGGTGGTAACACAGTAGGATCCGTGTG
Source organism: Phyllostachys edulis (assembly GCA_036346405.1). Lineage (NCBI taxonomy): Eukaryota > Viridiplantae > Streptophyta > Magnoliopsida > Poales > Poaceae > Phyllostachys > Phyllostachys edulis. Next base: position 12,257 of record JAYEVD010000218.1, on the reverse strand, counting down.
TCCAACAAAGCAGTCAAAGAAGAGACGTTTGAACAGTGATGTTACCAAGAAAGCCTAGTTTGATTAGATTATGCAGCGTCACGCCTCCGTTCATAGCAATAAAGTCAGAGAATCATTGTAACCTTTCCTCGGCTTGAGAGCCAAAAATGTGGACATCTTTGTGTGCCAGTTATGAAGAAAAAGGATTGTTGAATATTAAAGTATTGGATATCTTTCTACAAACTCTTCCTAAGCTTCAACTAGGGCGATAAATCTTGAGGTTCATATCAATTTTGATAAGCAGTCCCTCTGAGATCGTTTGGATCATCAAACTATCTCCAAGTTCATGTCTTTGACATGCAGTCTCGTGAGAGTAGTTTGGCACAATTTAACCACATGACAATCTTAAAGTTTGATTTTTCATTTTGCACAAGAGCGGTTTAGATTCTCAGAGGAACAAGAAGCTCAAGTAATGATCAATTCTAGATTCAAGAGCTAACAAAGCAATTTTAACAGGGCCAGTGTCACAAAAGGATCACTAATTGTGCAACTAGCTAAGAGATCCACAAATTGCAATTTTTAGTTCAAGTTGTCTTAAAATTCTAGCACATTCAGCAAAGACTTAGCTACACATGGGAAAGCATGATAATTCTAGCAAGTTAAGGAACTATACATGACATTGAGCAAAAATTGAAGTAATAAAGCTCAAGAGGGTAATAAGCAAAGCTTCATCAAGTAAAAAGACAAGCAGTAAAGCTTATGTTACAATGCATCTTTTTGTGATTTTCATATGAATGCAATATGATGCAATGAGATGTAAGAGAAACTCAAAAAGCCTAAAAAGATCAAAAAGATTAACAAGTTCAGAAAAAGATCAAGGAATGATCAGATGAACATGTAAAGCTCAGAAAAGAACCAACTCCCCCTCAAACCAACCCATAGGGATAAATTACCCCTAACTCACTTCTCAATGTGGCAAACCTAGTTGGGTCTAAAGGCTTGGTGAGAATATCAGCTAACTGAGCCTCAGACTCCACAAATTATAGCACAATATCACCCTTCTCTACATGGTCTCTAAGGAAGTGATAGCGAATGTCAATGTGCTTGGTCCTAGAATGTTGCACTGGGTTCTTAGCAATATTCATGGCAAAAGTGTTATTGCAGAGAAGAGGAACACTAGCAAAATTTAACCCAAAGTCTTTAAGAGTGGACACCATCCACAAAATCGACTACAAAGAACTAGCAAAGAGCCTACATATTCAAATTTCAAAGAATGGATTGAGCAACAGAGGACTGCTTCCTAGAGGACTAAGAGACGAGAGAAGTGCCTAAGAAATGACAAGTGCCTGAGATACTCTTCCTATCTATCCGATAGCCTGCAAAATCAGAATCAGATAACCCCCAAATGGACAAGGAAGAAGAGCAAGAATACCAAATGCCATACTGGAGGGTAGAGTAAAGGTACCTAAAAATGCGTCTAATGGCTTGGCGATGTGAAATCCTCGGAGACACCTAAAACCTCGCACAGAGGCAGACCGCAAAGTGAATGTCCAGTCTTGAGGCCATTAGGTAAAGCAGAGAGCCGATCATGCTGCGGTACTCGCGTTGATCCACGGCTTCTCCTTCCTCGTCTGGATCCAAAACAGTCGAAGTCGCTATGAGAGTGGCGATCGGCTTGTAGTCACCCATCTTGAAGCGCTTGAGCAGATCCTTGGTGTACTTCGTCTGATGGATGAAGATCCCTTCCTTGTATTGCTTGATTTGAAGCCCCAAAAAGTAGTTGACTTCTCCCATCATACTCATATCAAATTCTCTGGACATGGTCTTAGAAAAACTGGAAACAAGAGTATGAGAGAAACCACCGAAGATAATATCATCCACATAAATCTGAACAAGCAAGAAGTCATTACCATGCCTAAGAATGAATAGAGTCTTGTCTACCTTACCCATCTCAAAATTGTTCTAAGCGAAAGGTCTTAAGTCTATCATACCAGTGCTCTTGGGGCTTGCTTAAGACCATATAAGGCTTTGGATAGCTTGAAAACATGATGTGGATGCTTGGGATTCTCAAAGCCTGGAGGTTGCCTAACATACACTTCCTCCTCTATATAACCATGCAGAAATGCACTCTTGGCATCCATCTGATGCAGCCTAAAGCCCTTAGATGCAGCAAATGCAAGCAGAATACGAATAGCTTCTAATCTAGCAACATGAGCAAAAGTTTCATCAAAGTCTAACCTCTCAACTTGGCTAAAACCCTGAGCTACCAATCTAGCCTTGTTTCTAACCACAGAACCATCCTCACTTTGCTTGTTTTTGAACACCCAACGGGTTCCTATCACATTATGACCACTAGGAGGCTCCACTAGGTTACAGACCTTGTTCCTCTCAAAGTTCTCTAACTCCTCTTGCATCGCATTAACCCAACTCGAATCAAAAGTGACATTGCATGTCTCCTGGACAACGTCAGTCTCAACATTAAAAATCTGAAAACCCCTCGAATGTACAGGATAACCAAGAAATAAACTATCAAAAGTTCTTGACTCAAATTTATCTAGTTTTTCTGTCTTAAGAATGAAACACTTGGCTCCAAAAACTCGAAAATGAGAAACAGAGAGTTTTCTACCAAACCGAAGCTCATATGATGTCTTGCCCAAAGATGGTCTCAAGAAGACACGATTGGCAATATGGCAAGCCGTAGCAATAGCTTCGGCCCAAAACCTCCTCGGAGTGCTATACTCATCTAGCATCGCCCTAACCATCTCGACTAAGGTTCTGTTGTTCCTTTCCACCACGCCATTTTCTTGAGAAACGTGTGGAGAAGAGAACTGATGCTCAATACCACGCTCAGCACAAAAAGAGGCAAATGAAGCATTCTTGAACTGCATACCATTGTCACTACAAATTGCTCTCAGGGCACCAGGGAGTTCAGAAGCCGAGCAAAGAACAAGATCATGAAAATTATCAAAAGCTTCATCCTTCGAAGCAAGAAAGAACACCCAAGAGTATCTCGAAAAATCATCGACTATGACAAGAATATACCATTTGCCACCGACCTAGCAGACCAACAAGATCCATGTGAAGTAACCGGTCCCATCGGTCACCATGACCATAGTCAATGAAGGGTGTAAGGCGGCAACTTGCTTGCTATGCCTGCAAGGCGCACATACAACATCCTTGATGACTTTGAGTTTGGGCAAACCTCTCATGAGATCAAGGCTGCTAACTCGCGTCAGATGATCAAAACCAATGTGCCCCCAAACGATGGTGCCAAAGCCAGAACTCAGAAGAAGATGCAATCAAACACTTGAGAGATCCAGCAAGAGATTTAGAAAAGTCAGCTCCAAAGATCCTACCAACTCTAGAAATCCTAAAAACAAGCTCACCAGCTAAATCAAGCACACGACAAACATTTTTCTTAAACCTAGTCTCATAGCCATCATCAAGAAGCTGCGAGACAGAAAGCAAGTTGTACCTTAGCTTGTCCACAAGAGCGACGTCCTTCAGGATGAATTTTCATTCACCCTGATCGATCCCGTTCCTTCAATCCACCCTTGTGTATCATCTCCAAAGGTGATGAAGTCATCACCTGTGAACTGCGTGAAGGAGGTGAATCATTTTGAGTCTCCGGTCATGTGGTATGAACAGCCGGAGTCGACGAACCACGTGTTCTTCCCCCTTCCGCAGCGATCCTAAAAAATCAAGGCACAGAAAAACGATGTGTCTCAATACTGGGGTTAGTTAAACATGACTTAGGAACCCAGTACTGAGACACGTCTACGAGTAGTATACAAAGCAGAATTGCTATCCTTGATACTACTTGAGGTTCTATCATGAGCAATGGTTACACGAACATGAGAAGCATCCTGTCTAGGAACATGATGATGGTGAGCATGTGAAACAAATCCTAGTCCAGGTTTCTTCTTTTATAAATGACCATGTCTCATAAAAGCTCTAGGTTGATGAGATGAAATTCTAGCAAGATTTTTCCTAGCATTTTTCAACCTACGCCAACAGAACTCAAGCAAATGCCTATCCTTCTTGCAATAGGTGCAATGGTACTTGGTACCACTGGGAGAAGCACTTTTTGGCTCAAAAGATGGTTGGGCAAAACCTGCAGATTTGAAAATGGTTTTTGCAGGTTGGGTTTTGAACTCAACTAAGCCATTTTCCAAGACTTGAATAACATTTGGCTTGGACTTGTCTTGGGCAAAGTTGTATCATAACCCTTGCTTCTTATAAGGAGTTTTGGACTTGTCAAGAATCATGTTTAATTGTTTCTGACCCTTAGAGAATTTTTCTAATGTATCTTTAAGATAAGCATTCTCTTTTCCAAGATTAATACATGATTCACAAGTTTTTGCCTTAATGGCTCTAGCATGCTTCTCCTTATGAATAGCAACTTCAAGCTTAAGGGCATCACATGAAGCACGGGTAGCAGAATTAATTCTATCCTTAAGCTTGGTATACTTAACTCTAACTACTTCTATTATGTATTTTATTTCATGTTCACGTTCTAAGCAGAAAGAGCGAGTGCTAGACTCAGCCTTATCAGAAACAACCAACTTGCTATATTCTAAGCATTTTTCACATGGAGCAGATTTAACTTCAAGTAACTCAGTCCTAGCATTTTCTAGTTGGTGCAAGGCAACATCATGAGCAGTTTGTAATTTAGCAAGTTCAGAGTGTAAAGCGTGGCAGGATGAACATTCATCAGCATCAAGACTCTTAGCATTCACAAGTTCTAATGTCAGATTATCCACTAGTGACTCTAAGTCCTTATTCCTAGCCATGGTGAACTCTAAAGCCTTATCTTGACTAAGCAGTTGCTTAAAGATGGTATCGCTTCTAGCAGAGAGAACTTCATAGGAAGGAGGTACCTCATTGTCGTCGACGGAGTCAGCCATGAAGCACATGCCGGTGAAGTCCTTTGCCTTTACTTTCTTCTTGTCTTGAGGGATCTCCTCCTCCTTGTCCTCCTCGCTCCTAGAGTCCACATCGCTCATGGATTGCTCTCCAAAAGCGGCAAGAACCCGGTAAGCGGTCTTCATGAGCTTGGCAGCATCATACTTGGACTTGTTCCCTTGAGACTTCCTTCAAGCTGCCTTCTCCTCCTTGTGGTTGCCCTTCCCTTTTAGCTTGGGTGTAACAGCCCGAAAATTAGGCTTATTTTCAAAAATATAAAAATGTGAACTTTTTAAAACTTTTGATGGATTTTATTTACAATTGCTTTTCTGGATCTTATTTGAAAGATTTTTTTGTCTGAATAAAGAATTTTAGAATCAAATTCTAGCTTTACAAAAATTATTAAGAATCAAAATAAGTTGAAACAAATTATGATAATACAAACTTGGTATAGTTATATCGTCCATAAGATAAGCAATAAATTACAACATGATTAGAAACTCTTCACAACAAATAATAAAAATACATACAAAGAGAAGCTTGACAGAATTATAGAAAAATATCTAGAGAACATAAAATTCTGAAACAAATACTGAAAAATCTACATCATGTCAAAAGGTTACCCTAAAATTTTCATGATTTTTAGAGCTATAGTTATATGTCAAATAATTACATAAGCTTTCAGCCCTTTTCAACAAAATCTGGAAACTACTTCCCTTTCTCTCTACCGACCAAAGGTCCTTCTACGCTTTCTTCTTCAACGATCAGCCAAAGATCGCTCAACCAAATCACGATGACCACATCGATCAAGAAGCCTTGCGCTAGCGCAACTCGTCGCCCCTAGATTTGGTCTGCCGCCTGCCGCCTCTTGCCCATCCGGCTTAGGTCAGCTCGCCACGACGCCACCAAAGATGCGTGCCATGCGCCCTTGCACTATGCCACGCCGCCCGGTCGCCATGCCACATTGAAGCTGCTGTCTTGCTCCCTCTAGCCCCCGTGCGCCATCGTGCCTTCTCCGCCCCTCGTCTATAAGAAGGCCACACGAAGCCACCGTGAGCTCTCTTTTCATCCACCTCGGTCCTTCCTCTCCATTTCTCCAAGCCCAAGCCATGCTTCAAACCGAAGCTCTGAGTACCATTCTAAGCCACAGCTCCACCTCCAAGCCCTCCGGCCATTCCGACGATCTCCGTCCGACTCCGAGCGCGTCACGGCGTGTCACACCACCCCAGGAACCTAACGCCTCGGTCAATTGGAAGCTACCGCCACCATGGAGCTGCACACACTTCATCTTCCCCATGACCGGCCAAATGCGCCGCCTCCATTGCCGCTCCTTCTCCGACGACCCTCCCTTCAATTCCTCCACATGGGAGTATACTCTAGTTCCCCTCTACCTCCCTATACCTCTCATGTGTGCTCTATCTCTCTCCAGGTCGTCGCCACCGTGAACCTCCCTCCGCTGCCCCTGGCCTACGGCGACAGCCCGCCTCCGGTCTTCTCCAACTCCACCGCCTCCAACAGGTTCTCGAACCCCTGTGTATGCTCATGCTTCCTACTTGCCCCCATTCCATCTCATAGAAAAATAGGGACAAAACGAGACACGAATTTTACGCGGAAAACCCTTATGGAAAAAACTATGGGCCCAACCGCAATGATCACTATATGAGGAGCGATTACAAAACGCAGGGATTACAATGAGGCGCCCTCTCCGCAAGGGCTTACAAGAGGTATATAAAGGGGTAAAAGGACTTAGAGTCCAAGTAGGAAACTAATCCTCTAATATGGAAACTAATCCGATCCTTCCATATTAGAAATTCGGATCGTAATACAACAATCTCCACCTTGAGACGAATTTCTCTTGTAGCAAAATAAAGAATCATCAATCATGAAATGATTCCCAATAAGATAAAAATCATCGGCGCCAACTAGTCTCTAGGACTAAATCAGATACCAACTAAGCTTGAGCAAAACTCAAACTTAGTAACAGAACCTGCTTTGTCATCATATCACCGGATTATCATGAGTACTTATCTTGCACACCTTGACATCACCTTTAGCAATAACACCTCGAATAAAGTGATATCTCACATCAATGTGCTTTGTTCTCTCATGGAACATCTCGATCCTTTGTAAGGCATATAGCACTTTGACTATCACAAAATATAGTAGTGCAAGAATTATCTCTACAAAGCTCAAGATACAAACCTCTCAACCAAATAGCTTTTTACAAGCTTCAGAATGGCCATATATTCTGCTCAAGAGTTGATAAGGCAATGAGCTTGCAAACTTGCCTTCCAACTAACAAAGACAACCACCAATGGTGAAAACATAACCTGTTAGAGACCTCCTTTTGTCCAAATCACCAAAGATAATCGAGTCAACATAACCAACAAGTTCATCTCTAGAATTCTAAATCGCAAACAAGCATTAGAAGTGCCACGCAAATATCTAAAATCCATCGAATCGCTTCCAATGCTCTTTTCCAGATTAGCCATGTATCTACCGACAACACTCAATGCATGAGATAAATCAGACGAGAACAAACCATGGCATACATAAGAGAACCAATCGTGACCGAATATAGAACTCTAGACATGTACTCAATATCATAATTTGACTCGTGACATAAGGTCAAGATAATCAAATGCGGTTAATGGAGTACTCACCGGTTTTGCATCATGCATATTAAAACGACGTAAGGACTTTCTCAATATAACCTTTTTGACTAAGGTATAACTTGCCAGATTGTCTCTCTCTAGTAATCTCCATGCCAAGAATTTTCTTTGCTGCACCTAAGTCCTGTTGGAAATATGCCCTAGAGGCAATCATAGAGATGATGATATTTCGTTGTATCCATGATTTAATAAATGTTCCTTGAATATTGCCTTTGTGTTGATTAACAAGTATGTGACTTGTTTGTGAAACTCTTCACTTGTATGGTTATTCTAAAGATTGTCCCTAGTCGTAGTTCATGTGAGGACACATGTGAATGATGGATTAGCACATGTATCGGTTGATGACCATGTTTCACGTGTCATAGACATGGAGATGTCAAACCAATAATGTGGACACATGTTTAGAACATGGGGTTGGACCGACCCAACATGAGACATAACAATTATACTTATGGTTCTCTACACAATGTGTACGCTTTGTCCTTAGACCTGAGATTGTCGCATGTACTTGAGATGTGAATCGACCTACTTAGGGGCTATCAAACGCTACTCCGCAACAGGTAGTTATAAAGGTAGCTTTGGTTTGTCATGAAGCATGTCATGAGGCATGGTCACGAGATGGGATTTGCCCTCTCTACCGAGAGAGATATCTCGGCCTCGAGTGATCGGATCCGTAAATGCATGGCCATGCTACTTAAGGTTAAGAGTTAACCTAGTAAGGGATTCCAATCACGTGATCGAGAAAGAGTGGTCACTTGGAGCTCAATCAATATCGTGAGGCAAAGGGATTGGCATGTACATAACGCTGTGATGGTTCGTCCGATATGATCTTTGTGTATCGCTTAGGAGTTGGCACGCCTTGCTAGAGACCGCTACCAACTATTGACCAAGTATGTATACTGTGTCATGTCTAAACATACGTGAACCTATAGGGTCACACACTTATAAGTGAAGCTTCAATTCGGATTGGATCCGAATTAGATCGGGCATTGAGTCCCAATGGGCCTCTATTAGTAGAAGCCCATTGTAAGGACGCCTATAAAGGAGGGCAAGGGCGCCTGTGTTTGATGATGAGTTTTTCGTGACATCTCAAACCCCGGCCGCCACCCTCCCACGCCTAAGTCGCCGCCGCGATCTAGTAGTCCGGCGTCGCTTCCTCCCGCACGTGGATACTGTGGGAGGCGCCAGATCAGAAGCGCTTGGACGAACCGCAAGAGAGGAGTCAGACGTTGGACACCGCGACGAGGACGAGAAAGTAGTACGACTACTCGCCTGACGTCTTTGCATCAACGTAGTACGACTACTCTGCCTGACGCAGTCGATCAATTCCGCACTGCGCCTAGTGGTAATTCCGTGATCTATAACTCGCAGTGATCTTGGTTTACTGTAGAATTTTTATTAATTTGCGCTTAGCGTAGCCTACCCGTAGCCCTTCAAGTCCTTCATCTCAAATTCATTACTCAATTGTGCTTTCGCTTTTGCTAGTTCGACTTATCTTTTGCAAAGAATCAACATATCATCAACATAGAGAAGTAAATAAATAGTGAACCATTAATGGTCTTTAAATAAACACAACTATCATAATCGACTATTTAAAGTCATGAGAGAGCATAAAGGAGTCAAATCTCTTGTACCATTGCCTAGGAGATTGCTTCAAACCATAAAGAGATTTCTTTAATCTACAAACAAGGTGTTCTTTTTCAGAGTAACAAAACCCTCAAAGTTGGTCCATATAAATGTCTTCTTCCAACTCTCCATGTAAGAATGCGCTTTTAACATCTAATTGCTCAAGTTCATAATCACGAATAGCAACAATATCGAGTAAAGTGCTAATAGAACTATGCTTCACAACCGAGAAAAGACATCATTAAAATCAATACCGAATCGACTATAGCCTTTAGCAACCAATCTTGCTTTATACCTTGCCGTTCAAGAGAAGAAATACCTTCCTTTCTTTTGAAAATCCACTTGCAATGAACAGCTTTTCTCCTTTGGCAATTTCACTAATTCTCAAGTGCCATTCTTTTCAAGTGACTCCATTTCATCATGCATGGTAGTTATCCACTTATTACAATCAAGGAGTTAATAGCCTCGAGTATGATGAAGGTTCTCAATTACCTTCAATTTCTTCGCCACACTCAAAGCATAAGCAACAATATTAGCTTCTCCAATCAACCTCTTGGGTGGATTAATCTCCTCCTAGGCCTATCAACCGCAATAGACCGCTAGGTGGCTGCCAACAATAGGAGTATCATCAACAATAGGTGCATCATGAACAACAATATTTTCCTTATCCGATGTGTCATTTGAACCAACAAAATGGTCTACTGAACACTTGAATTCTGCTCACTCTCAACAGAACATTAGTGGACATTTATCATGAAGCATAGCAGATTCATTAAAGACAACGCTTCGCTAATCACAACCTTCCTTGTTTCGTGATTCCACAACTTATATTCTTTAACACCAGATTTATAACCAAGAAAGATGCACTTAATGACTCTAGGCTCTAATTTTCCATTATCAACATGAGCATAAGCAAGACAACCAAAAACTCTCAATTTCAATAATTTGTTGGAAACCAGACCATACCTCAATTGAAGTCTTTTTTCAATTGCAAGAGAGGGTGACCGATTAATAAGGTAGCAAGCAAAGGAAGCTGCTTCAAATTTCAAAAACGCCTATGCAAACTCAATTTGACAACATGCAACGGGCCCTAGAAATGATGGTCCCGTTTCATACGCTCACCTACACCGCTTTGTTGAGGAGTACCAGAACGGTGTAGTGCCTAACAATGCCTTCAAATTTTGCAATATGATTCAAATTCATCATAACAGAATTCTATCCCATTATCAGTGCGAAGTTTCTTTACCTTCTTTTCAGTTTGCCTTTCAACCATAGTCTTCCACTCTTTAAATGCTGAAAATGTTTCTGATTTATGCTTCAAGAAATAAGGCCACACTCTTCTAGAGTAATCATCAATAATGGTTAACATATAACGAGCACCTCCTAGAGATGTCTTCCGAGATGGCCCCATAAATCGTAATGCACATAATCCAAAATACCTTCAAGGGTATGAACCGAGGTATTGAACTCACCCTCTTGTGTTTGCCAAACACACAATGCTCACAAAATTTCAGCTTGTCGATGCTATGTCCATCAAGGAGTCCTCTCTTGCTCAATTCTCGCCAAACCAATTTCACTTATATGCCCAAGGCGATATGCCAAAGATTAGTAGCATCGAATCAGTAATGAACTTGAAATTACAGCAACATTACCTAATATTGTAGTACTCGCAGATGGTACAGATTAGCGATTTAATCTCAGCTTTCATCACAACAAGAGAGCCTTTTGATACCTTCAAAACTCCACCTTCACCGTAATACTTGTAGCCTTTACCATCAAGAGTACTCAAAGAGATGAGGTTTCTTTTCAAATCTGAATGTGCCTCACATCCACAAAGTTCGACAATGCCATCAAACATCTTGATCCGAATTGAACCAATTCCTACAACCTTACAAGATGAGTTATCACCCATCAACACAAGCACCACCTTCAACAAGTTCATAGGTGGCAAACCATTCCCTATTAGGACACATATGAAAGGTACAGTAATCAAGAATCCATTCATCATTGGTCTTAGCACATCCAAAGAAAGGCAACAAGAACCTCTACATTAGAACTATCATCAGCAGCAAGGGATGCATTACCTTCATCATCTGGTTTACCTTTTGGCTTATAATTGCTAGTTCTCTTTTCTTTATTTTGCAGCTTCCAACATTCAGAGATGTCGTGCCCACTTTTCTTGTAATATTTGCACGACTTGTACTTGCTTCTCGATTTCGACCGGTTCCCTCGTAGCTGTCAACTTTTGCCTTGAGATCCATTGTTTGAGTTCTTCTCCTTTGCTCGCCACAAACAAACAAGTCTTCTCCTTTGGACTTGAATTTTCGTAAGGTACCATCTGCTTCATCTTCTCCTTAGCATGCAAAGCTTCATAAACTTCATGAGGAGTAAGAGTATCTCTACTATATAATATGGTATCTCGAAATTTGAAAAAGAGCTAGGCAAAGGAACACAAAAGAATAAGACTCAAATCCTCATCATCATATTTTACCTCCATCGACTCAAGGTCGGAAACGATCTCCTTAAACAACGAAGATGATCAAGCACGGATCCTCCTTCTTGCAATTTGTGAGAGTACAACTTCGCTTGAGATGCATCTTGTCGGTCGATCATTTGTCATGCAAATTTGTTCCAATTTCACCATAATGCAAAGAAATTGCCTTCTCCTTCAAAACCTCCCCGCAAAATATTATTTGATAGATGAAGGTGAATCGAGATAAAGCCTCACGGTCTTTACACTTCTCATCTGCAGCCCATGTGATGGGTTGTTTCTCAAACCCTTCTAACGCATCATCCAAATCCATCTGCACTCAACACAAATTTCATCTTGACTTGCCACAAATGAAAATCTTGTGTCTTGATCCAGAGTGGAATATCATACTTTAAAGTCGCCATGAGGAATAAAACCTAAAAATTGCTAGTACTGATCTGTATAAACCTAGCAAAAATCACGACTTCTTGGTACACGTTCTGTGTACGCAAATCAAGAATCTTTCAAACTCTTGGTACACTAATTGAGTGGCCGAAGCAAAGAATCACCAAAAAAAAAAGTACTTCACGTGAAGCAACAGATGA